>WAAF01000706.1:79049-89678 GCA_013400475.1 Tricholaema leucomelas | reverse complement strand
TTGGAGTGGGGCCAGCACTGGGGTGCTCAGCACAGGAGGGACAAGGACCTGTTGGAGTGGGGCCAGCACTGGGGTGCTCAGCACAGGAGGGACATGGACCTGTTGGAGTGGGTCCAGAGGAGACTGCAAAAACAATCTGAAGGGCTGGAACCCCTTTGTTGTGAGGACAGGCTGAGAGAGTTGGGGTTGTTCAGCTTGGAGAAGAGAAGGGTTTGGGAAGACCTTGTTGTGGCCTTTCAGTACGTAAAGAGGCCTGTAAGGAAGCTGGGGACAGACCTTCCAGCAGAGCCTGCTGTGACAGGACAAGGGGGTTGGGTTTAAACTAAAAGAGAGGAGATTCAGACTAGAGAGAAGAAATACAAATGGTTTATGCTGAGGGTGGTGAGATCCTGGACCAGGTTTGCCCAGGGAGAAGATAGAAGCTCCATCCCTGGAAGCATCCCAGGTCAGTTTGGACTAGGCTTTACAGAATTACAGAGCCACAGAGTCTCTTAGACTGCCAAAGCCCTTCAAGCTCATTGAGTCCAAGCAGTAGTTTCACACTGGCAAGTCCTTGACCAAACCAAATCCCTCAGCACCACATCTCATCACCATGAACCGCTATGGCTGGAAAGGACCACCAGGGTCGGCCAGTCCAGGATGCTTTGAGCAACCTGCTTTAATTAAGGATGTCCCTGCAGGGGGTTTGGACCAGATGATCTTGAAAGGTCCCTTCCCCACCCAAAACCATTTTGTGATTTGATGACTCTGTGACCTGAGCAAGGCAGCAGAGCCGAGCTGGGACAGCCTCAGCTCCATCAGCAAGCCCAGCCACACTGATGGGCACATCCCTCTGAGCTCAGAGGTGTTTTCACATCAGGTTTTGGGGGTTCATTTTCTTTGCTCTGCAGCATTGTCTCAGCACTGAGCTGGGACAGCCTCAGCTCCATCAGCAAGCCCAGCCACACTGATGGGCACATCCCTCTGAGCTCAGAGGCGTTTTCACATCAGGTTTTGGGGTTTCATTTTCTTTGCTCTGCAGCATTGTCTCAGGCTCAGCACACAGGGAGGATCTAGCAGCAACCCACATCCTCTGCAGAGCACTCCTATGGCCAGCTCTCTGCAGGTGATCACAGAATCACAGAATTAAGCAGGTTGGAAAAGATCTTCAAGATCATCCAGTCCAAACTATTACCTAATTAACTAAACCATGGCACTAAGTACTTCACCCAGCCTCCTTTAAACACCTCCAGGGATGGCAACTCCACCACCTCCCTGGGCAGACCAGCTCCCTTCCTCATACTCCAAGGATTGGCCAAAGCAGGGACAACCAGGCCAATCCTCCCTGTCCTTGCCCCTGTCAGGAAAGCTGAGGACCTGCCTGCAAGTGACATAGAATCATAGAATGGTTTAGGTTGGAAGGGACCTCAAGGATCATCCAGCTCCAACCCCCTGCCATAGGCAGGGACACCTCCCACTAGAGCAGGTTGCTCAAGGCCTCATCCAGCCTGGCTTTAAACACCTCCAGGGAGGAAGCATCCACAACCTCCCTGGGCAACCTGTGCCAGTGTCTCACCACCCTCACTGTAAAGAACTTCCTCCTAACATCCAGACTAAATCTCCCCGCCCCCAGCTTAAACCCATTCCCCCTCATCCTGACATTACCAGACCTTGTCAATAGTCCCTCCCCAGCCTTCCTGTAGGCATGATGGACACCACATCCCTGAGCAATGCTAGCCCAGAGATGACATCCATGCTGTGGCCACTGAGCATCATGCTGTGCCACACAAGAGTTTCCTGCTCAAGCAGGCTCAATCAGCAAGAGGGTCAAAGCAAAACCAGTAGCCCTCTGGCCTAGCTCAGCAGCTTGTGCAGAGATGCTTCACTGCTGGCTTTGCCACAGTTCCTGTTGCTCTGCAGAAGCAGCTGGGGCCCAAAGAGCTTCTCCTCCCAGAAATCCCTGCAATAAATCATTGAATCACAGAACACTTTAGGTGGGAAGAGACTTTTAAAGATCCTCTAGTCCAGCTCCCTGCCCCTGAGGAGGGACATCTTCAACTAGATCAAGCTGTACAGAGCCCCATTCTATCTAACCTGGTATGTTCCCAGGGATAGGGCTTCTACCACCTGTCTGAGAAACACGGGCCAGGGTCTCAGCACACTCAGTTTCCTCCTCCTCTCTAGCCAAAATCTTCCCTCTTTTAGTTTCAAACCATCATTCCTTGTCCTGTCACAACAGGCCTTGCTTTGCCTCCTCTGGAATTCAGAGTGACCCTCCCAGGTGGATGTCAAGGTGGGGACAAGTGCCCAAACCACCACACTCTTGAGAGAGGTGATGCCTGACTTGGGAAGCATGCTGCTATTTCTCAGGGCACGTGGACCAAAGGTAGCTTTGCTCTAGCAAGGAGGGCACCTCTGCTTACCCACCTTCTCTTCATTTTCTGCTTCCTTCCTCCAGCCCCATTGCCATGACATAGAATCAGAGAAGCAACCAGGTTGGAAGAGATCTTCAAGCTCATCCACTCCAACCTAGCACCCAGCCCTGGCCAAGCAACCAGACCATGGCACTAAGTGCCTCAGCCAGGCTTTGCTTCAACACCTTCAGCAATGGCAACTCCACCACCTCCCTGGGCAGCCCATTCCAATGCCAATCACTCTCTCTGCCAACAACTTCCTCCTAACATCCAGCCTAGACCTCCCCTGACACAACTTGACACTCTGTCCCCTTCTTGTTGCTGCTTGCCTGGCAGAAGAGACCAACCCCACCTGGCTACAGCCTCCCTTCAGGGAGTTGTAGACAGCAATGAGGTCAGCCCTGAGCCTCCTCTTCTGCAGGCTGCACACCCCCAGCTCCCTCAGCCTCTCCTCACAGGGCTGTGCTCCAGGCCCCTCACCAGTTTTGTTGCCCTCCTCTGGACACCTTCCAGCACCTCAACATCTCTCTCGAATTGAGGAGCCCAGAACTGGACACTGTACATGTCCCAACATGCTCTCATTGAACACACAGGGACAGGACCAGGGTTGGATGTTCCCTCTGTGTCCCTGAATTGATAAATGGTGATGCTGTGGAACAGGATGCAGGGAGCATCCCACAGATTATATCTCACAGAGGGCATCCTGCAGCTTCTCCAACCACCATGGCTGGAGAAGGGCAGGATTGGAGGCAACCACCATGAACAGGGCCACATCCTACATTTCCATGTGCCCTCAAGCCCAGCAGGGACCCAAGGGATGGCTTCAGACACTCCCATGGTGTCAAGCCCCTATATGCCACAGGTTCATGTCCTCCTTTTGTGTGTCCCTTGCCTGAGCTATGATGCTTGACCAAATAGAGCCAGGAAGGGCAGGGAAGGCACTGCCTGCACTGTGGCCACACAGCACCAAGGGCAGCACATCCCCAGGACCATTTGGCTGGCAGGGATGTGCCCCATACGGACCCGGCCATACTCTGCCTCTTGGGCTTCAGAGCAGGAGAAGGTTCCACAGTCACACTCACCTCCCCCTACCCACTCACATGCCCTTCAGCATGGGGCCCTGTCCCACGGGAGCCTGGCTCTGTCCCCAGCAGAGACAGCCATGACCCAGACTCAGTCACACATGCCAGCACGAGGAGCCCACCAGAGCAAACAGAGCTTGCACCACTTGCCCCACCCCAGCACCCTCCTTGCTGCAGCCTCTCTCTGTCCCTCAGCAGCCTCTCCACTGCCTGTGAGTGCTACCCCAAGAGCTCCTGCTGGCAGCTCAAAGCCACCTCCTCCACAGCCCCCTGGTACAGCCACAAAGCAGGAAGTTTTCCCAGGCATCCTCACGCTCTTGGAAGTGTTTGGTACCTCAGGTGCTGGCTCCTCAAGCTCCAGCACGACAGCATACTTGGCTTGCTGGCCACGGCCACCCCACGAAGTCCCTTCCCCAACTCAACGTGACAATGTGCTGGTAGCTCAGCCTCCCACTCACCTCATCGAGGTGAGGTTCTTGGGTCGCACCGTTCACACCCTGACGGCAGCCAGGGCAGGGAATGAAGGAGGCAAGCAGCACTTGCAGCGAGCTGGCTGTCCCCTCTGTCCCCACGCTGCGGCTGTCCCCTCTGTCCCCACGCTGTGGCTGTCCCTCTCTGTCCCCACGCTGCGGCTGCGCTGACGGAGCCCTGAACTTCCTGCTGCGGTTGACAAGTGAGGGCAGAGGCATTTGCATAGCACCCAGGCGCTTGGGTGCAGAGCACCCACGTGAGCCTTGGCATAGAGATGGGGAAGCTGAGGAACAGCTCACCCAGACACTCAGTGGCCTCCCAGCCTGGGTGAGCTGCTCCTCAGCTTCCCCATCCCTATGCCAAGGCTCAGAGATGCAGGCAGTGAGCACAGCAAGCAGCCTGCATCCCACTCCTCTGCTACCCCCAAAGCCCAGGTCTCAGTAGCCTCCCAGCCTGGGTGAGCTGCTCCTCAGCTTCCCCATCCCTATGCCAAGGCTCAGAGATGCAGGCAGAGAGCACAGCAAGCAGCCTGCATCCCACTCCTCTGCAACCCCCAAACCTCAGGTCTCAGTAGTCTCCCAGCCTGGGTGAGCTGCTCCTCAGCTTCCCCATCCCTATGCCAAGGCTCAGAGATGCAGGCAGAGAGCACAGCAAGCAGCCTGCATCCCACTCCTCTGCTACCCCCAAAACCCAGGTCCCACTGAGGGATGCCACTGCCCTCAAAGTACCTGTGCTGACTGACAGAAGGTTGCCCCATGGATGCCCCCTCTGGAGGTGTTCAAGGTCGCCCCATGGATGCCCCCTCTGGAGGTGTTCAAGGTTGCCCCATGGATGCCCCCTCTGGAGGTGTTCAAGGTTGCCCCATGGATGCCCCCTCTGGAGGTGTTCAAGGTTGCCCCATGGATGCCCCCTCTCTGGAGGTGTTCAAGGCCAGTGTGGATGAGGCTTTGAGCAACCTGGTCTAGTGGAAGGTGTTTCTGCCCATGTCAGGGGGGTTGGAACTAGATGAGCTTTAAGGTCCCTTCCTACCCAAACCATTCTATGAATGCCAATCCAGGATCCAGGGGATGGGGACAATGGTGACCTGAGACTCATCCCAGACACCCAGGAGGGTCTCCAGTTGCTAAACTGGCCTGTAGGCTCCATTGTCCATCACCTCAGGACACCACACATCCTTTCCTGAACCATCCTGCCATTTCTAAGTTGGATCCTGGCTCCATCCAAGGAAAACTGAGCCCTGGGAGTAAGCCAGGGAGTCCAGCTTGAGTCATTCCATTTCCTCACCGGCAGGGATATGGAAGGCAGGGCTGCCTGCTCTGCCTCCAGCCCTTCCCCTATCTATGCAGGTATTTATATGACTCATCACATTATTGCTGGTTCCAGAGGAACAGACAGGCTCTCACCCTGCTTGGCACCCACAGCATCCTCCCCCAGCCCTGCTCTGGTACCAAATCCAGTGATTTTCCAACATGAAACTGGGAGTGGGGATAAAGGCTCTCCAAAAGATCACCCACTGTGGTCTCACCACCTCCACCACACTCCCAGACTTAACTCTTCTTCCTCATATCTGCCCCAAAATCTGCTTTGCCTAGCTCCCATCCATCACTCCAGTCCCTAGGAGCAGGTTTTGGCCTCCCCACCACAGATCCTGGATAGGGATCAAGGGCCTGGCAACACAAAAACATGCCTCGGGGTGCTGCCAGGACCTCCATGATGGCTGGGAGCCAAGATTCAGTGAGACCTGACCCTCTGCTTGTGGTGTGTAATGCAGACTGTCCTGCCTCCTGGCATATCTCATTTCTGACCTCCATCCCCTCTTCCCCTGGTCCTGCCCATCCAGGGCATCTCTCTCCTTTCCCATCAGTATGGGTTCATCCATGAGGGACTTCACCCATCCCAGCACATTCCTGGCACATGCATGATGCTGTCAGCTTGGCAGTGTGATGTGATGGCCCTTGGAGATGGGATTTCAAATGGGATGGCAGTTGGGAGTGTGCTTCAGTGGTTGGGAGTTGCCTGGGGGTCACCAGAACAGTCCTACCACCCTGGTTCCCACCCTGGGCAGGCAGCACTGGGGCAAGCTGGGGACTGAGGGCTCCTCACGTGATGTCCCCACAGAGGAAGCTGAAGTTTTGCAAAGCAAAGGAAGTGACACAGGCTCTGGCCAGCAAGCTCAGGCCACCTGGGGTGTGAATGCAGCAGAGGTACTGCCTCCTCTGCTAAGGGCACCCAAAGCACCACCCACTGCTGGCACCCCATTCCCTGGTGCAGCAGCTTCCCATGACAGCCAAAACCACCTCACACAGACAGCAAAAGTCACCCAGACCTCCTCAGGCCCATGTCTGTGACACCTCTCTTCCTACGGCAGCAGTCCAAGAGCCCTCGTCCTGCCTCCTGTGGGGGTTTATCCTCCTCCCAGTCAGGCACCTCCCTTTTCAGACTGGATAACATCAGCGTGGTCAGCTCTGGGTGCAAGGCCAGGCATGGACCCACACCTCATCTCCCCCTGCATCCCACCACTCCCCACACCCCATCTCCCCCTGCATCCCACCACTCCCCACACCCCATCTCCCCCTGCATCCCATAGCTCCCCACACCCCATCTATTCACTCATCCCATAACCCCTGCGTCTCATCTCCCCTTGCATCGTTTCCACCTGCATCCTACTTTCCCTCCATCCCATCTCCTCCTGCATCCCATTGCTCCCCACATCCCACTGCTCCCCACATCACATTGTTCCCCACATCCCATCTATCCCTGCATCCCATCTCCTACTGAATCCCATCTCCTCCTGCATCCCATTGCTCCTCACATCCCATCTCTTCCTGCATCCCACCTCTCCCCGCATCCCACTGCTCCCCACATCCCACCTCTCCCTGCATCCCATCTTCTCCTGCATCCCTTTGCTCCTCACATCCCATCTCTCCCTGCATCCCATCTCCCCATGCATCCCACTGCTCCCCACATCCCACCTCTTCCTGCATCCCACCGCTTCCCACATCCCACCTCTCATGCATCCCATCTCCTCATGCATCCCACTGCTCCCCACATCCCACCTCTTGCTGCATCCCACCTTCTCCGGCATCCCACTGCTCCCCACACCCCATCCCTCCCCACATCCCATCTCTCCATGCATCCCACTACTCCCCGCATCCCCCTGCTCCCCACTTACCATCACTCCCTACATCCCACTTCCACCCACATCCCATTTCTCCTTGCACCCCAGCTCCCTTTCTAGCCCATTTTCCCTGCATCCCACGGCCCCTCCCATCCCATCTCCCGTGCTGACCTCCCGACCTGCCCCCGGGCAGCAGCCGATCCGGCCCGCAGCAGCGCCGGCGCTCCTGGGGAATCGGGAATGACACCAGGAGAGCTGCTGCCAAAGCCCACGCGAGGCAGCTCAGCTGGAGGGGGTGACTCAGGCACCAGGGGAAAAGATCTCCCTGTTCCCGGCAGAGAGCGGAGCTGTTTATCTGGAGCTAGGGATGGGATGAGGAAGGACCATCTGGGAAAGAGTGGCTCTGGCAAGCTGCCAGCAGACCGGTCCTGGAGGGGCAGAGATGCTATAACCAGAGAATCAGCCAGGCTGGAAGAGACCTCCAAGCTCATCCACTCCAACCTAGCACCCAGCCCTGGCCAAGCAACCAGACCATGGCACTAAGTGCCTCAGCCAGGATTTGCTTCAACACCTTCAGCAACGGCAACTCCACCACCTCCCTGGGCAGCCCATTCCAATGCCAATCACTCTCTCTGCCAACAACTTCCTCCTAACATCCAGCCTAGACCTGCCCTGACACAACTTCACACTCTGTCCCCTTCTCCTGTTGCTGGTTGCCTGGCAGAAGAGACCAACCCCACCTGGCTACAGCCTCCCTTCAGGGAGTTGTAGACAGCAATGAGGTCTGCCCTGAGCCTCCTCTTCTGCAGGCTGCACACCCCCAGCTCCCTCAGCCTCTCCTCACAGGGCTGTGCTCCAGGCCCCTCACCAGCTTCGTTGCCCTTCTCTGGACACCTTCCAGCACCTCAACATCTCTCTTGAATTGAGGAGCCCAGAACTGGACACAGCACTCAAGGTGTGGCCTGAGCAGTGCTGAGTACAGGTGCAGAAGAACCTCCCCTGCTAGCACAAGATTCCCCACGGGGGTGCCTCAGCAAGAGGGGGGATGGCAGACATCCTACCCCACTTCTCTTGCCCGTGGCCAGTGTGTCTGTGGCAGGGCACACCCACGTCCCTGGCCCACCGAGGGCTCAATGGGCTGCAAACTGCTTTCCTCCCCCCCTACCTCCGGCTCCGGGGGTTTGGAACGTGGAAAGAAGTAGGAGTGAAGTTCAAAGCCCCACCCCTGCGGGCTCGAAAGGGGAAGAGAAAGTCCCCCCAGCATATGTAGATGGCAACCGGACACAGTGTCTAGTCGGACCTCGAGGGGCATCTTGAGGAGCGTCTGGAAGAAGGCTGACGACAAACCGCAGGGTGCCCCCCTATGGACCGCCGCATCCTGACTTCCCCCTGCAGGGACCTGCCTCTGCCTCACGGCTCTTGGGCAACGTCTCTCCGTTCAGGACGGACTGAAAGAGTTGGGGCTGTGCAGTCTGCAGAAGAGGAGGCTCCCAGGTGACCTTCTTGTGGCCTTCCAGGATCTGAAGGGGGCTACAAAAAAGCTGGGGAGGGACTTTCGAGGCTGTCAGGGAGTGCCAGGACTTGGGGGAGTGGAGCAGAGCTGGAGGTGGGGAGATTGAGAGTGGAGGTGAGGAGGAAGTTGTTGAGCATGAGAGTGGTGAGAGGCTGGAATGGGTTGCCCAGGGAGGTGGTTGAGGCCCCATGGCTGGAGGTGTTTAAGGCCAGGCTGGCTGAGGCTGTGTGCAGCCTGCTCTAGGGTAGGGTGTCCCTGGGCATGGCAGGGGGGTTGGAACTGGCTGCTCCTTGTGGTCCCTTCCAGAGAGAAGATTCAGACTGGATAGAGTTAGATAATAAGAGTTGGGGCTCTTCAGCCTGGAGAAGAGAAGGCTTCAAGGAGACCCTGGAGTGGTCCTTTCAGAGGACCTACAGGAAGGGTGGGGAGGGACTATTTATAAGGTCTTGTAATGACAGGATGAGGAGGAATGGGTTTAAACTGGCAGAGAGGAGATCCAAACTAGATGTTAGGAGGAAGTTCTTTCCAGTGAGGGTGGTAAGACACTGGCACAGGTTGCCCAGGGAGGTTGTAGATGCTTCCTCCCTGGAGGTGTTCAAGGTCAGGATGGATGAAGCCTTGAGTGACCTGTTCTAGTGGGAGGTGTCCCTGCCTATGGCAGAGGGTTGGAGCTGGATGAGCTTTGAGGTCTCTTCCAACCTAAACCATTCTATGATTCTATGACATGCTCTAAGATTTGGTTTCCAGCCTGTCCTACTAAGAGGTTGAGGTCTCTCAGCACCACAAAGATACAATCCTGTATCTCAGAGGTCATCCTGGGGCTCCCACTCATTGCTACAATCAATAATGTGACCATGGAAGTGTTTTGGTTGGTAAAGACCTCTAAGATCACCAAGCCCATCCATTAACCCAGTTCTGCCATGTCACCACCAAACCAAGCCCTTCAGCACCACATCTCCATGACTTTTCCATCCCTCCAGAGATAAGGACTCCACCACTGCCTTGGGCAGCCTGTCCTAGGCCTTGACAGTGCCTTTGTGTGAGAAATTCTTCTTTGTGTCCAACCTAAACCTCACCTGGCACAACTCAAGGCCATTTCATCTTGTTCTTATCATTCAGCACAAGGTTTTTCTCTTCTACATCCACAACCAAATGTGAATCCAGCATCGCTCCAGCCACGAACAATGAGACTGTGCTAGAAGGAGAAGGGTCAAACATGCCAACAGTCTGGAAGAGCTCCTAAAATCATGACTAAAGAGCTCTGCAAGCCCTTTGGGACAGTTGTAGGAGGGATTCTAGAGGCGCTTCATGCTGTGGGATGATGCAGGAGGACAGGACTGAAGCAACCAAAGGGCTGGAGTTGGCTGGCAGGGCTCAACCTTCCCTACCAAACCAAAGCATCCAAGCTCACACAATGCCATCAGGCTAAAAATAAGCCCAGAGCAGCACTGAAAGGCACCCCTCAGGGAGGGGAATCAGCTTCCTGGGAACAGGGTGGGCGTATCTCCCCGTAACCTTTCTGCAGGAGAAGGAAGCAGAGCGGGCGAGGGCTTGCAGCAGCCTGTTTGGCACGTCAGGAAGGCTGCTGGAGGTCCTGGTCGCTAAGCATTCCGGTCGCCAAGCAACCCAAGAGATGCTGCTCCTGCTTCCTTTTGGGAAGGAAAACAGAGGGGCTGGGCTAGAAACTCTTGCTGGGGTTCTGGAGTCCCCATCCCTGCAGGGATTGGAAAGAGGTGCTGAGAGAAGTGGTTTAGTGGTGACCTGGGAGTGCTGGGTTAATGTTTGGACTCCATGATCTTAAAGGTCTCTCCCAACCAAAACCACTCCATGACCTTAAAAGTCTCTTCCAACCAAAACCGCTCCATGACCTTAAAAGTCTCTTCCATCAAAACCACTCCATGACCTTATAGGTTGCTTCCAACCAAAACCGCTCCATGACCTTAAAAGTCTCTTCCATCAAAACCACTCCATGACCTTATAGGTTGCTTCCAACCAAAACCGCTCCATGACCTTAAAAGTCTCTTCCAACCAAAACCACTCCATGACCTTAAA
>WAAF01000706.1:49133-68157 GCA_013400475.1 Tricholaema leucomelas | reverse complement strand
CTCCATTGGCACAGAGAGAAGCCATCAGATCTGACGGGGTTTATTAATAGCACCTCTCCCATCACTACGGGAGTGGGGCTTTGGAAACGGCTTCCAGCATCCCAGCGTGGGGCTTGCTCCAAGGAGAAAGGCACCAACTTACTTCTGCCAGGGTCAGCTGCAGCTCCAGAGGCGCCAGGAAATGTTTGGAGACGTCAAGGAGCAGCAGCAGCAGAAGCTGTGTCCTGCTAGGATCAGGAGAGGTGGTTGAGGGTGTCCTTAGAGCCAGGAGGTCTCTGCTCCCGAAGAGGCGATGTAGAGGGTTGCTGCCATCATGAGGTTGGCCAATCTGAGGTGGAGAAATCCCCTCTGGCTTCCTTGCAGCAATCCAAGGAGTGTGGGGTTCCCCCTTCTCCCCCAGCCTCAAGCAAGTTGCAAGTTACTTTATGACTGATGCTGATAACCAATTTTAGCTTCACTTTGAAGAGGTCAAAATCCCTTTTTCCAAGTGGTTCAGGCCCCAAAGCCCTGAAAATAGGAGCAAGGGCAGGCAGGTGTCCTCCACCAGCAGTGGTGAGAAGACACCAGTTGGGGGTCAGCAGGAAAACCCAATATGGGGCTGGATCTGCTCTTCTTTTCATATCTGAAGGTCCTGGTGAGAAGACTGCCTGGCTTCCTGGGTCCTGGAGCTCCTCCACCCACAGCACCTCCAAAGGGGCCAAGCAGGCCATGAGGAGAACCAGCTGGGCTACCCTAGAAGCCAGTAGGGTTCTCCACAAAGTATCTACTGATGCATCCCTGCCCACTGACCCCAACTCAACCCATGCTCACAGATCTCAGGCTGTCCTCCCTCACCCAGCCCAGCCATCACCCTCCTGGTGCCTTGCTCCAGCCTTGGTGGCTTGATTGATCCATCTCAGGATCCTGCCAGGGGCTTGGAGCAACCTCACAGCCCTTCCCTAAAACTCCTCTTTGAGTTTTATCATCACCTCTTTGTAGGGTGAGTTTTCCTTCTGCCTGGCTTCTGTCCCAGTGTCCTCTGAAGGGAGCTCCCTGAGGTCCAGGTTGGACATGAAGAAGCAGATACAGACCTGGAGAGGTAGCAGTGTGCCACGGTGTGGGACCTGCCTTGGGATGATGGTGATGGATGAGTCTGAGATGACCTCAGACCTCCATCTACAGCTACTGGTGCTGGCCATCAAGCACAGAGAAAAGGATCTCTGAGCTTCATCAGAGCTACCTCCAGGCTGTGGGAACTGGTGGAATTGCCTGTGCTGTTGCCATGGGGTTGCCATGGAATTTGTATCTGGGGTTGCTATGGAGATAGGAGGAGGCTGAGTATGGGGGGCTGCTGCCAGGGCTACCAGGATATCCCCCATTCCTCACATGGAGGAGTTCAGAGGCTTGACCCAACCTGTGGTTCCCCAGATTCTCCTCCTTGACCTTCCTGAAGATAAGATTGATGTCACCATTCCAGAGAACTGCATCTCCCTGCGGGAGGCTGCTACAAGTGGCTTCCTGGATGGGTGGAACAAGACCCAGGCAGAACCAAAAGGCAAACTCCAAAGGGAGTGTCAGGGAAAGGCTTTGGGGTTTCTTCACCTCCCTGGCAGCATCTCAACTCCATCATGGCTGGACCAAGGCACCAGGAGGAGGATGGCTGGACTGGGCAAGGGACTTCTTGGGCAGATGCTTCCAGGGATGGCACATCCACATCTTCTCTGGGCAGTCTGCTCCTGTCACCCTTGTAAAGAACTTCAGTGTAGCCAAGCTAAACCTAGGCCCTCCAGTTTAAAACCACTGCCCCTTGTCCTGTCTCTACAGGCTCTGCTAAAAGTCTTTTCTCCACCTTTAAGTGCCCTTTATATACTGAAATAAAGACCTTCCTGGACCCTTCTCTGGGTGGATGAACCCCAGCTCTCTCAGCCTCACAGCAAAAGAGTTCTTAAACACTGGCACAGGTTGCCCAGGGAGGTTGTGGCTGCTCCCTCCCTGACAGTGTTCAAGGCCAGGTTGGATGAGGCTTTGAGCAACCTGTTCTAGTAGGAGGTGTCCCTGCCTATGGCAGGGGGTTGGAACTGGATGAGATTTGAGGTGTCTTCCAACCTAAACCATTCTATGATCATTTTGCTGGCCTCTAGACTTGCTCCAACAGGTCCATGCCTCTCCTGTTTTGAGGAGCCCAGTGCTGGACCCAGCACTGCAGGTGGGGAACAACCAGAGTGGAGCAGAGGGGCAGAATCCCCTTGACCTACTGCCCATGCTGCTTTGGATGCAGCCCAGGAGGAGGTTGCCTTCTGGGCTGTGAGTGCACACTGCTGGCCTGTTTTAGTTTTGTATTATGATCCCATGGAGGTTGTAGAAGTCTCTTTTCTTGGGCACACACAGCAGCACTCAGGATGTGGTCCTGGGCATCTGCCTGTGGCTGGCCCTGCTTAAAGAGAATGTTGAACCGTGGCCTCCATAGATCCCATCCCAGCCAGCTTCATCAGGGATAGAATCACCAAATGGTCCAGGCTGGCAAAAGGCTTTTAGGATCCTTGAGTTCAACCATTAACCCTGCACTGGCAGGTCACCACTAAAACACCCCTCAGCACCACAGCTACACGGTTTATGCACACCTGCAGGGCTTGGGGACTCCACCATTGCCCTGAGCTGCCCTGACTCAAGGCTTGACAGCCCTTTCGAGGAAGAAATTCTTCCCCAACTTCAACCTAAATTTCCCCTGGGGCAACTTTGAGACCATTTCCTCTTGTCCTGCTGCTTGGTCCTTGGGAGAAGTCTGACTCCTGCCTCACGACACCCTCCTTCCAGGGAGCTGTGAAGAGCCAGAAGGTCTCCCTCTGAGCCTTCTTTTCTCCAGGCTAGACAACCCTAGTCCCCTCAGCCGCTCCTCACAAGACTTGTGTCCTAGACACTTCGCCACCTTCGCCGATGCCCTTCTTTGGACACGCTCCAGCTGCTCGATATCGGAGCCAGGGACCCAACACGGAACCCAGAGCTCCAGGGTGCGTCCTCACCAGTGCCCAGCAGAGGGCGACAATCCCTGCGCTACTCCAGCTGGCCACATCATCGCCGATACAAGCCACGATGCAGTTAGAATCACAGAATCAACCAGGTTGGAAGAGACCTCCAAGATCTCATCCAGTCCAACCTATCCAACCAACATCATCCAGTCCAGCCCTATCCAATCAAGTGCTCCTCTTGGATGCCTGGGCACACGCTGACCCATCTTCAGCCGGCTGTGGAGCACCACCCCCAGGTGCTTTTCCAGGCAGCAGCACCAGCGCGGAAGGCACAGACCCAGGCACCATCTCACGACGGCGGTCGCTCCCCAGCGCCAGGTTCCTCCTGTCTTTCCCCCCAACACTTCGCTCCTTCCCTTTCAGGCTCAGGCCCGCGGCCTCCCCCAATCAGCGCCGTCTCGTCGCGTATGCGCAGTAGCAGCACCTCGCCGCTGGGTGGGGTAGCAGTGCGGAGCCGCCCCCCGGTGCTGGATTGCGCATGCGCTCTGCTGGCGTTGCTAGGCGACGCCGGGACGCTCTCGCCATATGACGCTTCCGCGG
The DNA here is from genome assembly GCA_013400475.1 of Tricholaema leucomelas. NCBI lineage: Eukaryota > Metazoa > Chordata > Aves > Piciformes > Lybiidae > Tricholaema lacrymosa > Tricholaema leucomelas. Next base: position 64,612 of record WAAF01000706.1, on the reverse strand, counting down.
TAGAGGTACGGAGGCGACATGCGGCGGGGAACGGGAGTGGGGCAGGCGGCACGGCGGGGTTTGGCTCCGACCTTTAGCGACGTCGACCTCAGCCCCGAGCAGCGTATCGCTGGTCGCCGCCGCCTCACCCTTGCCCGACTCGATGCCAAGCGCCGGTAAGAGACAGGGCTAGAAGCTTTCCCCTACCGCGCCCCCAGTCCGGTTGCAGCTGCCTGCACCCCCTAAATTCATAGACTCATAGAATCAACCAGGTTGGAAGAGACCTCGAAGCTCAGCCAGCCCAATCACCCAGCCCTGGCCAATCAACCAGACCATGGCACTAAGTGCCTCAGCCAGGCTTTGCTTCAACACCTCCAGGGACGGTGACTCCACCACCTCCCTGGGCAGCCCATTCCAATGCCAATCACTCCCTCTGACAACAACTTCCTCCTAACATCCAGCCTAGACCTCCCCTGACACAACTTGAGACTGTGTCCCCCTCTTCTGTTGCTGGCGCTGGGGCAGGGGCACCCTTCACAAACATTCCCCATTCCCTGCCAAACGGCAGGATGACAGAGACCACCTCTCCCAAGCCCAGCACAGCCCAAAGTCAGGAATATGCCTGGCCTCTCACTGAGCCAGCAATATCCTTGTCCCCAAGATATTGCCCTGCCATAGGCTTTCTACCCCCCCAGACAAAATCAACACCAGAACAGTGGCTGCCTGGATCAGACTGATGTTCCTAAACCTGGGACTCAGCAGTAACAGGACACACTTCCCCAAAGCAGGACTGAACTGGGATCCTCTCCCCAGCCTTTGCAGTGCATCCAGGGTGGGTAGGATCACATTATGAAGTGGCAGTACCCTGCCATCATCTTCGAGCTGGATCTGAGGCAGGGTCCCCATCTTGCTTCAGCCTGGGGCAAGCTGGAGCAGCAGGGCCATAACCATCTTCTTCTCCTTAAACTAAGAATAAACCACAACAAGGTGCCTGTGAATCCTGGGAGCAAACCATAGGTCCAAACTTTACCTAAGTCACCAACATCCCAACAGCCTTGTTTGTCCCTTCCCAGTATTGGAGCTTTCCCTGTAGGTTAGACTGATCCCAAGGAGCTAGCATAGGGTTGGGGTCAGCTCTGGAATGGTTTAACATAGGAATTGTCTCTCTTTATGTTGTCCTGTAGCCACCTAGACAGACAGTCTCTGCCCCTGTCCTTCCTCTCTCTGGGAAGCAAACAAGGGCTGAGTTCTTCCAGTCATGTAATGCAGAAGTAATCAGCACTGGGCTGCACTCCCAGCTCCAGAAAAGGAAGCCTGGAGCCAGTCCCAGGTTGAGAATTACAGGGTTAAAAAAAATCTTCTGAGGAGGCTGTCCCACCCTTTCTCCATCTGTAGAGACCTGGCCTGGAAGTAAACCTGCTGAGGTGAAGGAGGAGCAAAGTGTGCCTTGTTGGCCCGTGCTGAGCCATGTGGTCTGGGCTGGGATACCAGATTCCAGGCTGTCTCCAAGCATTAGGAAGATGATTTCATGCAAGATGTTCTGCCTTTCTCCCTTTTCTGCCCAGGCAGACCCTTGGGGAAGTTGCAGAGCTGAAGGCGGCTACGGAGGAGGAAGAGCAGAGAAGGAGCCACAAGCTGATTGAGGAGACAAATCAGGTAGGACAGGAAGGTCCTTCCAAGTCCTTGGCTTCTAAACATTTGGCTTTCCCCTCCTTTTAGCTTTGTGAGATGCTTAGTGTCACACAGCAGTGTTTCTGTGAGAAGAAACAGGGACACAAACTCCTCAGGACTGAGTGGAGGGTGATGCTTGGGCTGGATCCTGGGAATACCATTTCCCCATGACAGACAGCCCATGGACTGGAAAAATCAGGGTTTGACACCATGGATCCAAAACCCAACCTAACTTCTAAACCCATCTGCATATGCCAGAGAAGTAGAACAAGGTGATCTGAGCATTCTCCTCTTGGTGCTGGTGGCCTGTGGGGCTTTCCAGGAGTGCCCAAGAGTGCACTAAGGTCATAGAATCATAGAATCATCCAGGCTGGAAGAGACCTCCAAGCTCAGCCAGTCCAACCTAGCACCCAGCCCTGGCCAAGCAACCAGACCATGGCACTGAGTGCCTCAGCCAGGCTTTGCTTCACCTCCAGGCACAGCAACTCCACCACCTCCCTGGGCAGCCCATTCCAATGCCAATCACTCTCTCTGACAACAACTTCCTCCTAACATCCAGACTAGACCTCTACTGGCACAACTTGAGACTCTGTCCCCTTCTTCTCTTGCTGCTTGCCTGGCAGAAGAGACCACCAACCCCACCTGGCTTCAGCCTCCCTTCAGGTAGTTGTAGACAGCAATGAGGTTGCCCCTGAGCTGCTGCTTGTTTTTGCAGTGCTCATCAATCCTGCCAGAGCATGGGAAGACAGAGCTGCTGGGCCCACACAGATACCTCAGTGTGGGGATAGAAGCCCTTCATCATCCATGCCTTGAGAGCTCAGGGCTTTGGGAGTGATTGTCCCCATCTTCTGGGCACTGCTGAGGCCACACCTCAAATCCTGGGCTCAGTTTTGGGGTCCTCATTCCAAGGAAAAAACATTGAGGTGGTGGAGCATGTCCAAAGAAGGACAACAGCAAAGCTGGTGAAGGTTTTAGAGCACAAATGTTGTGAGGAGTGGCTGAGGGAACTGGGGGTTGTTTAGCCTGGAGAAAACAAGGCTCAGAGGAGACCTCACTCCCTACCACTCTCTGAACAGAGGTTCGAGCGAGGTGGGGGTCAGTCTCTTCTCTCAAGGAGCAAGCAACAGGACAAGTAGAAATGGTCTCAACTTGCCCCACCAGGGGAGGTTTAGGTTGGATACAAGGAAAATTCTTCCCCACAAAGCACTGTCAAAGCCTGGGACAGGCTGCCCATGGCAGTGGTAGAGTCACCATCCCTGGGGAGATTTACAAGCCAGATAGCTGTGATGCTGAGGGATGCACCTGCTAGGAGCAGATGTGGATCTGTTGGAGTGTAGGAGAGCCCTGCAGAGGGACCTAGACAGCCTGGGTGGGCAGAGGCCAATGAGATGAGATTGAGCAAGGCCATGTGCAGGGTTCTACACTTTAGCCACAACAACCTCAAGCAGTGCTACAGGCTGGGGACAGAGTGGCTGAGAGCAGGCAGGCAGAGAGGGGCCTGGGGGTGCTGGTAGAGAGTAGCTGAAGATGAGGCAGCAGTGTGCCCAGGTGGGCAGCAGAGCCAATGGTATCCTGGCCTGGATCAGGAGCAGTGTGGCCAGCAGGACAAGGGAGGTTATTCTGCCCCTGGACTCAGCACTGCTCAGGCCACACCTTGAGTGCTGTGTCCAGTTCTGGGCTCCTCAATTCNAGTCAAGCCTGGCTGAGGCACTTAGTGCCATGGTCTGGTTGCTTGTCCAGGGCTGGGTGCTAGGTTGGACTGGCTGAGCTTGGAGGTCTCTTCCAACTTTCTTGATTCTATGATTCAGTGGTGACCTGCAGTGCTGGGTTAACAGTTGGGTTCCATGATCTTAAAAGGTTTTTCCAACGAAAGTTAATTCTGTGATTCTTCTATGATCCTCCCTCACAGAAGCTGACCAAGCTGCTCTTTGATGGCACACAGTTGGTGACAGACATCCAGGTGGCTGCTGACTTGAGGGAAACACAGAGGAGGGCAGAAGGGGCAGAACTGAAGCTGCAGAGGTAAGAGAGTGCAGAGTGAGGTAAGAGACTGCAGGGTGCGTCTGGGCTGCTGGAAAGGAGCAGTGCAAATGTTGGTGCAGCTTTCTGAGGACATCCTGATGGTAATCATCCAGGAATGCTCAGCACTTAGGATTGTGCTGAACTGATGTTCCAAAGGAAGATTGGCACAGATTGCCTCTAGGTCCCACCTGCCACAGCTGGATCTTTACAGGGCTCTGCAGGTCAAGGCTGGTGGCTTCCCCAGGTGGCACTGCAGTACTACGGATGTCTGCTTACTGATCTTCTCTACATCCATCACAGCTTCAGCTCCAGAGCTGCTTCTCAGCTGGAGCCTCTACGATGTGCACTTGTGGTCTTCTTGCTTGAGAAGCACAAGCACAGTTGGCTCTTGCTTCTGGCTTGCTGAGCAGCTCTCCTGAGCCTGGAGGCAACAACATCATGGAGGGCATGACATCTTGTGCTGAGGTTGCCCTCCAGTCATGGAGGGAGAGGTAGTTGTTAGCTATGGCATGGGAATGAGCTGGAACAGCTGCATCAGACTGTGTGAGAGAGATGGGAAGAATGTGAGGCTGTGCTGATTGTTAGGTGTTAGATATCAAAGCCTGCACAGTGAGACCTCCTGGGTCAGGAGCTCCTGATGCTGTAGAGGTTTTTCTTCTTGGAGATAGAATAGTTTTGATTGAAAGACACCTTTAAGATCATTGAGTCCAACCATTAGCACAGCACTGTCAGGTCACCGCTGAACCATGCTCCTCAGCACCACATCTGCACAGCTTCTCAGGTCCTTCAGGGGTGAGGACTCTAACCTTTCCCTGGACAGGCTGTTCCAGGCCATCATAAGCCTTTGGGGGAAGAAATTGTTCCTCATGTCCAGCCTAAACCTCTCCTGGTGCAACTTGAGGCCATTTCCTCTTGTCTTATTGCTTGTGACTTGGGAGAAGAGAGCAGGGCCCACTGCACCTTTCTTTCAGGGAGTTGTGGAGAGTGAGGTCTTCCCTCAGCCTCCTTTTCTGCAGACTAAATAACCTCAGCTCCCTCAGCTGCTCCTCACCAGACTTGTGCTCTAAACCCTTCACCAGCTTCATTTCCCTTCCTTGGATCTGCTCCAGCACCTCAATCTCTTTCTTGTAGTGAGAGGTCCAAAATTCAGCCCAGGATTTGAGGTGCAGCCTCAGCAGATGCCTGGACGAGGTCCTGCACAACTTGCTTGTGACTGGGAGCCAACAATTTCCCTAAGCCCTTCCAGCCTCCCTAGCTCTCTGATCTCTCTGTATGCCTTCCTGGGCAAACCTCTCCTGCTTCACCAGAGAAGCTGGGCAGTCTCCAAGAGGTTGGCTCTTCTAGGACTTTGAGACCAGCCAGGCAGCGCTGAGTTCTTGCTCCTTCTGCCTTTGGAAGAGCACTGCAGGAACAATTTATAGGAGGCTTCTCTAGCAAGACCCTTGCTCATATGCTTTCCAAATGGTGATCTGATTGAGGAGCCAGGTGTTGTGTCCAGGAACTGCCATTGGAATCATAGAATCAATCAGGGTTGGAAGGGACCACAAGGATCAGTCAGTTCCAACCCCCCTGCCATGCCCAGGGACACCCTACCCTAGAGCAGGCTGCACACAGCCTCAGCCAGCCTGGCCTTAAACACCTCCAGCCATGGGGCCTCAACCACCTCCCTGGGCAACCCATTCCAGCCTCTCACCACTCTCATGCTCAACAACTTCCTCCTCACCTCCAGCCTCACTCTCCCCACCTCCAGCTTTGCTCCATTCCCCCCACTCCTGGCACTCCCTGACAGCCTCAAAAGTCCCTCCCCAGCTTTTTTGTAGCCCCCTTCAGATCCTGGAAGGCCACAAGAAGGTCACCTGGGAGCCTCCTCTGCTCCAGCCTGCACAGCCCCAACTCTTTCAGTCTGTGCTCACAGCAGAGCTGCTGCAGCCCTCTCAGCATCCTCCTGGCCCTGCTCTGGACACTCTCCAGCATCTCCACAGCCCTCTTGTCCCAGGGGCTCCAGAACTGGATGCAGTACTCCAGGTGGGGTCTCAGCAGAGCACAGCAGAGGAGGAGAATCACCTCCCTGGCCCTGCTGGCCACACTTCTGCTGCTGCAGCCCAGGCTCTGCTTGGCTTTCTGGGCTGCAAGTGCACACTGCTGGCTCCTGTTGAGCAGCACCCCCAAGTCCCTCTCCTCAGGGCTGCTCTCCAGCCACTCACTGCCCAGCCTGCATTTCTGCTTGGCATTGCCTCCACCCAGCTGCAGGACCTTGCACTTGCTCTTGTTGAACCTCCTGAGCTTGGCTTGTGCCCACCTCTGCAGCCTCTCCAGGTCCCTCTGGATGGATCCCTGCCCTCCAGCCTGGCTGCTGCACCACACAGCTTGGTGTGCTCAGCAAACTTGCTGAGGCTGCACTCAATGCCTCTGTCCATGGCACCCACAGAGATGTTGAACAAGACTGGTGCCAGGACTGACCCCTGAGGGACTTGCTTGTCCCTGGCCTCCACTTGACCATGGAGCCACTAACAGCCACTCTTTGGGTGAGGCCATAGAACAGGTTTGGGGGTGGCAAAGGTGGTGGCTGTGGTATGGATATTGGTTGCTCAGTGCAATTGGGCTTTATGTGGAGTATTGTCCCTGGATGTAGTCTAGATGTAGCTGGGAAGATGTTTTGCACTGCTTCTCCATCAGCTCTTTCCCAGAGCTCACTTGGAAGAAGGATTTGTGCTTCTTGCAAAGGTGAGTGCTGCTTGAGCTGAGCTCTTCAGTCTTTTCTCCTCCAGGCAAATGGTTGTTAGAGCACTGGGCAAGGGCAGAGCTGGACTCTACATCTTTAGGTTCATCAGCACAGGAGAGGCATGGACCTGTTGGAGTGGGTACGAAGGAAGACACAAAAGTGATGCAAGGGCTAAAACACCTCTGCTGAGATGACAGACTGAGAGAGTTGGGCTTGTTTAGCCTGGATAAGAAAAGGCTCCAGGACACCTTCTTGTGACCTTTCAGTACTTAAAGAGGCCCTTAAGAAAGGTGGGCACAGACCTTTTAGTAGGACCTGTTGTGACAGGGCAATGAGTGATGGCTTTAAACCACAAGAGGGGAGATTCAGACTAGACAGAAGGAATAAACTGTTTATGCTGAGGTGGTGAGACCCTGGCCCAGGATGCCCAGAGAGGTAGTAGATGCCCCATCCCAGGAACCATTCCAGGTCAGGTCAGACAGGGCTCTGAGCAACCTGCTCTAGTTGAAGGTGTCCCTGCTGACCTCCTGTGAGCTGGACTAGATGACCTTTAAAGGTCCCTTGCAGACCAAACTGTTCTGTGACTCTATGAAATGGCTGTCTGAAGAGAAGGTCCTGCAGGACCTGCCCTTGGTTGCTGCTCTGATAATCCCTTGCAAGAAAGCTGCTGCTCTGCTGCTGTTTTGATGCTACTTTGAATTCAAACTGTGTTGGGCAGGAAAGTGGTTCTCTAGTGAGGGTCACTGAACCACATCTGAAGCACTTTGCTGCCCTGCTCCAGCTTCCCATTTGTCCTTTACTGCCCACAGGGTGAAGAAGCTGGAGGATGAAGCCAAATCTAGCACACAGAAGCTTAAGGAGATCACCTCTAAGTGGGCCTTGGCCAAGGAGATGGAGATCCCACAGGAGCTGTGGCAGCTGCTGAACCAACAGCAGGAGCAGTGCACACTCCTTCTGGAGGAGAAGAACAAACTCATCAGTCACCTGAAGCAGGTGGAGTGAGGACCAGTCAGGGGTGGCTGAGGGTATCAAGCTCTGGGAGATGCTGCTCTGAAGCAGCAGTCACCCCTGTCAGATTCTTCAGTCCACCAGGACATGGCAGAGATCTGCACAGTGTCAGCTGCTCTGGGCCAAAATTGCCAGGAGGTGCAGTGCAAGTGCTGCAATGTGGACGATGAGATCACAGAATCACAGAATTGGTTTGGTTGGGAAAGACCTTTGGGACTCCAACTGTTAACCCTGCACTGGCAGGTCACCCCTAAGCCATGTCCCTCAGCACCACATCTACAAGACTTTTCAATCCCTCCAGGGGTTGTCACCCACCACTATACTGGGCAGTCTCTTCCAGGGCTTGACAACCCTTTGGGGAAGAAAATCTTCCTCATGTCCACCCTCAGTCTGCCCTGCTGCAACCTCAGGCTGCTTTCTCTTGTCCTGTCACTTATTCTCTCATCCTGTCACATATGGAGGTGTTCAAGCAAAGACTGGGGCTGACCTCATTGCTGTCTACAGCTACCTGAAGGGAGGCTGTAGCCAGGTGGGGTTGGGCTCTTCTGCCAGGCAACCAGCAACAGAAGAAGGAGACAGAGTGTGAGGTTGTGCCAGGGCAGGTCTAGGCTGGATGTTAGGAGGAAGTTGTTGGCAGAGAGAGTGATTGGCATTGGAATGGGCTGCCCAGGGAGGTGGTGGAGTCACTGTGCCTGGAGGTGTTGAAGCAAAGCCTGGCTGAGGCACTTAGTGCCATGGTCTGGTTGCTTGGCTAGGGCTGGGTGCTAGGTTGGACTGGCTGAGCTTGGAGGTCTCTTCCAACCTGCTTGATTCTATGATTCTGTTCTATGGAAGCCCTGAGACAAACTGGCAGGTCTCCAAGGCCAAGGAGCAGAGACAGGGAGTGGTTTTGTACAGGGAAGAAGACCTTTCCCACAGCAGCTTCCCTGGCCCCCAGAGAGAGAGTGGTGTTGTGTCTGCAGGCCTCTCACCTCCCATTCCACCTCACCTGGACATTTTGGCAGCAATGATCTGTCTCTCTTCTTATCTTCTCTAGTCACTACCTCTTGATTTTCTGTCTTTGTCCTCATCACCTTTTCTCCTTTGGCAGCATTTTCATCCTCCCCTCTCAGTTAACCCCTGAGGATTCCTACTCTTCAAGTACTTCTCCCCAGTTTTGGAATCTCTTCTCCTTTTCCAGGAGCTGAAAAACAAAGATGAGCAATACATGGAGGCCATCAAGAAGCAGTCAGAAGATATCCACCTGCTGTTGGAGAGAATGGAGGAACAGACCAGATTCATGCTGAAGACTTACCGCCACAAACTCCTGCAGATTGAGGTAGCTCCTTCATATGGTGGTGAATGGTGCCACATCCAGCTGGCAGCTGGCACTGGTGGTGTGCCCCAAGGACCAGTGCTGGGCCCAGTCCTGTTCAGTATCTTTATTGATCATCTGGACCAGGGAATTGAGTCCAGCATCAGTAAGTTTGCAGATGACAGCAAACAAGGAGCAGGTGTGGATCTGTTGGAAGGTAGAAGAATCCTGCAGAGGGACCTGGCCAGGCTGGATGGGTGGGCAGAGGCCAAAGGGATGAGATTGAACAAGGCCAAGTGCAGGGTTCTGCACTTTGGCCACAACAACCCCAAGCAGCGCTACAGGCTGGGGACAGAGTGGCTGAGAGCAGCCAGGCAGAGAGGGACCTGGGGGTGCTGGTAGATAGTAGCTGAAGATGAGCCAGCAGTGTGCCCAGGTGGGCAGCAGAGCCAATGGCATCCTGGCCTGTATCAGGAGCAGTGTGGCCAGCAGGACAAGGGAGGTTATTCTGCCCCTGGACTCAGCACTGCTCAGGCCACACCTTGAGTGCTGTGTCCAGTTCTGGGCTCCTCAGTTCAAGAGAGATGTTGAGGTGCTGGAAGATAAGGTTGGCAACATGATGGTGAAGAACTTCCACAGAATCACAGAAACATTCCAGTTGGAAAATCCCCTCAGGACCACCAAGTCCAACCAACATCTCTACTCTACAAGGTTCGCCCTAAGCCATATCCCCAAGCACCACATCCAAATGACTTTTAAATGCATCCAGGGTTGGTGATTCCAGCACCTCCCTGGGCAGCTCACAATGCTTGACCACTCTTACTGTGAAAAAAGGTTTCCTAATGTCACACAGAATTAACCAGGTTGGAAAAGACCTTTGAGATCATTGAGTCCAATCTATCACCCAACATCATCTAATTAAGTAAACCCTGGCACTAAGTGGCTCATCCAGCCACCTTTTAGACACCTCCAGGGATGATGACTCCACCACCTCCCTGGGCAGCCCATTCCAATGCCAATCACTCTTTCTGTGAAGAACTTCCTCCTAACATCCAATCTAAACCTGTCCTGTTGCAGCTTGAGGCTTTGTCCCCTTGTTCTGTCACTGGGTGCCTGGCAGAAGAGCCCAACCCCACCTGGCTACAGCCTCCCTTCAGGTAGCTGCAGACAGCAATGAGGTCAGCCCTGAGCCTCCTCTTCTGCAGGCTGCACACCCCCAGCTCCCTCAGCCTCTCCTCACAGGGCTGTGCTCCAGGCCCCTCATCAGCCTTGGTGCCCTTCTCTGGACACATTCAAGCACTTCAACATCTCTCTTTTGAATTGAGCAGCACAAAACTGGACACAGTACTCAAGATGTCCAAATCTACACCTCCCCAGTTGCAGCTTGAGGCCATTCCTTCCTGTTCTATCACTATTGACCTGTGAGAAGAGGCCAGCACCAACCTCTCTTCTGTTTCCCAGAAAGCTTTTGAGCTGGAGCGGCGACAGCTGCTGGACAGCAACAGGAAGAAGTGGGACAAAGCCATCCAGGCCCACAACACACAGCAGGTGAGGTTGCTTTGAGACTTGCAGTCACAGAATCGTTTGGGTTGGAGGAGACCTTTAAAGTTGAGTCCAAGCATTAACTCAGATGATCACAAAGCCACATCCCTCAGCACCAGATCAAAGAGCCACTCAGCCACTCTCTGTGAGGGAGAATCATCAGAATCAGTCAGGGTTGGAAGGGACCACAAGGAGCAGCCAGTTCCAACCCCCCTGCCATGCCCAGGGACACCCTACCCTAGAGCAGGCTGCACACAGCCTCAGCCAGCCTGGCCTTAAACACCTCCAGCCATGGGGCCTCAACCACCTCCCTGGGCAACCCATTCCAGCCTCTCACCACTCTCATGCTCAACAACTTCCTCCTCATGTCCAGCCTGAACCTACCCATCTCCAGCTTTGCTCAATTCCCCCTAGTCCTGGCACTCCCTGAGAGCCTCAAAAGTCCCTCCCCAGCTTTTTTGTAGCTCCCTTCAGATCCTGGAAGGCCACAAGAAGGTCACCTGGGAGCCTCCTCTTCTGCAGACTGCACAGCCCCAACTCTTTCAGTCTGTGCTCACAGCAGAGCTGCTGCAGCCCTCTGAGCATAGCATAGAGCCTTAAAATCATTTTGGTTGGAAAAGGCACTTAGTGCCATGGTGTAGTTGATTGGATAGGGCTGGGTGATAGGTTGGACTGGATGGTCTTGAAGGTCTCTTACAATCCTGTGATTACAGGATTCTGTGGGGATTGGTGGATGATGTCCTCCAATTTGACTTGATGATCATAGAATCATAGAATCAAGCAGGTTGGAAGAGACCTCCAAGCTCAGCCAGTCCAACCTAGCACCCAGCCCTGGCCAATCAACCAGACCATGGCACTAAGTGCCTCAGCCAGGCTTGGCTTCAACACCTCCCAGGATGCCAACTCCACCACCTCCCTGGGCAGCCCATTCCAATGCCAATCACTCTCTCTGACAACAACTTCCTCCTAACATCCAGCCCAGACCTCCCCTGCCACAACTTGAGACTGTCCCCTTGTTCTATTGCTGCTTGCCTGGCAGAAGAGACTTTGATGATCTTAAAGGTCTCTTCCAACTATCCTATGATTAGCATTCTGTGAGGATTAGTGGATGATGTCCTCCAGTTGGACTTGATGATCTTAAAGGTCTCTTCCAACAGTCCTATGATTCTAGGATGCTGTGAGGTTTGGTGGATGATGTTCTCCTCCTGTCCACAGCTGGAATACCTGCATGCCCGCATGAGGAAGGTGAAAGAGATCGAGAAACAGCTGAGCCAGCTGCAGGCACAGGATGAGGAGGAGTACAACAGCATGAAGATCCAGCTGGAGAGCGACGTGCAGGTAGAGCAAAGGCTGCCACAGGAGGCAGCAGAGCAGATCTCTCTCTGCTCTTTGGTGTGGAGCTGGCTCTGTGGGACAGCAGGGTGGTATGAAAGCTGCAGCTGATACCTGGCCACCTCAGCTCCTCAGCGTCCACACTCCAGCCCCATGTCCACAGGGTGATGATGGAGCTGTTGTGTCCTCTCCATGGGTCCTGCATCACAGTGTCCATCTTGAATCTCAGAGGTCTGCAGCCCATGGACTGTACCTCTAGGACATATTCAGCAGCTTGGGAGGCCAAGGTGAATGCTGCTTCTGCCATCATGTCTGATGGGAGGATTAAATGGTGTGAGCCTCCTGAGAGCAGATCACTTCAGATCAGCCTGATTTTCCTCCTTTCTCAGGCTCCTGGCCCAGCAGAGGTGAGGTTTTTCAGCTGACACCTAGCCATAAACCCATGGGTTCTCCAAGGTACACCTGATGTGTGGATTATCATGAGTTTGCCCTTAGCAGGAGGGCTTGCAATGGAAGAGCACATCCCTGGCACACCACTGGCTTCAGCAAGGCTCATTGTTTGTCCCCCATGGGATGTCCTCCTCAAAAGCCCAGGCTGGGACTGATGTCTAGAAGGCTTTCTCCAACTTAGAATCATAAAATCATAGAGTCAGTCAGGGTTGGAAGGGACCACAAGGAGCAGCCAGCTCCAACCCCCCTGCCATGCCCAGGGACACCCTACCCTAGAGCAGGCTGCACACAGCCTCAGCCAGCCTGGCCTTAAACACCTCCAGCCATGGGGCCTCAACCACCTCCCTGGGCAACCCATTCCAGCCTCTCACCACTCTCATGCTCAACAACTTCCTCCTCACCTCGACTCTCAACCTCCCTACCTCCAGCTTTGCTCCATTCCCCCTAGTCCATATTTCACTTCAAGTGAAATATGACCCTGAAAGGCCATGTCCATGGAGGACAGTCCTGACAACACTGCTCAGGCCACACCTTGAGTGCTGTGTCCAGTTCTGGGCTCCTCAGTTCAAGAGAGATGTTGAGATACTGGAACATGTCCAGAGAAGAGCAACAAAGCTGGTGAGGGGCCTGGAGCACAGCCCTGTGAGGAGAGGCTGAGGGAGCTGGGGGTGTGCAGCCTGCAGAAGAGGAGGCTCAGGGCTGACCTCATTGCTGTCTCCAAGTACCTGAAGGGAGGCTGTAGCCAGGTGGGGTTGGTCTCTTCTGCCAGGCAAGCAGCAACAGAAGAAGGGGACACAGTGTGAAGTTGTGCCAGGGGAGGTCTAGGCTGGATGTTAGGAGGAAGTTGTCAGAGAGAGTGATTGGCATTGGAATGGGCTGCCCAGGGAGGTGGTGGAGTTGCTGTGCCTGGAGGTGAAGCAAAGCCTGGCTGAGGCACTCAGTGCCATGGTCTGGTTGCTTGGCCAGGGCTGGGTGCTAGGTTGGACTGGCTGAGCTTGGAGGTCTCTTCCAGCCTGCTTGATTCTATGATTCTATGATTTTTTCTTCACCTTCGTATTGAAGACCTGGAAGGTGACAGAAACATCTGCTGGTGTCTCTGAGCCCTTTGGGGAGGGAGGCAGCAGGATGCTGGAGATCAGAGCTCGCAGACAGCGAGGTGGGGCTGTTGTGAAGCCACACCTGCTGCCTTTAGCTGTAGCTGTGGGAGAGCTTAGATATCAGGCAGGGGAGGTGTTTGTTCCTCTGTGCTTCAGATCTGCATGTCCTTGTCCAAGTTTGGCAACAGGCTTGGGAACAGCAAGAGAGTCTTAAACAGACCAAGTAAACAGATGACTACTAAGGAAATGTTGAGAGGCTGTGGGACTTACTTAGAGCAGGGAAGAGGTTTCTGTAGGGAGGTGAGAAGCCTGCAAGTACACACAGTTCTGTGTGATACAGGAGGAGAAGAACTTCTCTGTGTCCACTGGGGATGCAAGGAAAAATAATCATGGGCTTGAGTTTTGTATAAGGAAGATTCAAATTGGTGTGGAAGCCTAGAATCATGGAGTGGTTTGGATGGGAAGGAACCTTTAAGGTCATCTAATCCAATCCCCCTGCATTCAGCAGGGACAGCTGCAACTAGAGCAGGTTGCTCAGAGCCCTGTACCAACCTGACCTGGAATGGTTCCAGGAATGGGGGCATCTACCACCTCTCTGGGCATCCTGGACCAGGGTCTTACCACCCTAAGCATCAACATTTTCTTCCTTCTCTCTTGTCTGGATCTCTTCTCTTTTATAGACTCATAGAATCATTGAGTGGTTTGGATGGGAAGGAACCTTTAAAGTCATCTAATCCAAGGCCCCTGCAGTCAGCAGAGACATCTTCAACTAGAGCAGGTTGCTCAGAGCCCTGTACCAACCTGACCTGGAATGGTTCCAGGAATGGGGGCATCTACCACCTCTCTGGGTGGTAGATCCTGGACCAGGGTCTTACCACCCTAAGCATCAACAGTTTCTTCCTTCTCTCTAGTCTGAATCTCTCCTCTTTTATAGACTCATAGAATTGTTTGGGTCAGAAAAGACCTCCAAGATCACTGAGTCCAACCATGGATCTAACACCACCATGGCCACTAAACCATGTTCCAAAGTGCTATGTCCACACACCTCTAAGGAAGGTGACTCCACCACCTCCCTGGGCAGCCTGTTCCAGTGCCTGACTACTCTTTCTACATAACCCTTCTTCCCTGCACTTTGTGACAGAACCACACCTTCAGCATCTCTGAGCACCAGGCAGGGAGCAGAAAGGACAGACTGAAAGAGTTGGGGCTGTTCAGTTTGCAGAAGTGGAGGCTCCCAGGTGACCTTCTTGTGGCCTTCCAGGATCTGAAGGGAGCTACAAAAAAGCTGGGGAGGGACTTTTGAGGCTGTCAGGGAGTGCCAGGACTGGGGGGAATGGAGCAAAGCTGGAGGTGGGGAGCTTGAGAGTGGAGGTGAGGAGGAAGTTGTTGAGCATGAGAGTGGTGAGAGGCTGGAATGGGTTGCCCAGGGAGGTGGTTGAGGCCCCATGGCTGGAGGTGTTTAAGGCCAGGCTGGCTGAGGCTGTGTGCAGCCTGCTCTAGGGTAGGGTGTCCCTGGGCATGGCAGGGGGGTTGGAACTGGCTGCTCCTTGTGGTCCCTTCCAACCCTGACTGATTCTGTGATTCCAGTGGCAGTTCCTGGACACAGCACCTGGCTCCTCAATAGGATCACCATTTGGAAAGCATCTGAGCAAGGGTCTTGCTAGAGAAGCCTCCTATAAATTGTTCCTGCAGTGCTTTTCCAAAGGCAGAAGGAGCAAGGACCCATGGCAGGGGGTTTGGAACTGGCTGATCCTTGTGGTCCCTTCCAACCCTGACTGATTCTATGATTAAAACCATCCCCCACCACATCTGTTATGGATAAACAGCATCTCCATCACTCACCATGAGTATGGCCAGGGGCTAGCTGGGAAAATGTGCCTGGGAAGATGGGGTTAGGAGATCAAAGTCAGCAGGATCCAGGCTTCAGTGTGACCTTTGCTTATGACACATCTTGGGTTTGTGTCTTTTGCAATGCCAGAACCTGGAGAAGCAGCTCCAGCAGGTGAAAGCCATCTATCAGCTGAACCAGGAGAAGCTGGAGTACAACCTTCTAGTGCTTAAGAAGCAGGATGAGGAGAACATGATCCTCAAATCCAAGCAAAAGAGGAAGATCAACAGGTAAAAATCCATCACTGGAAGACAGGCCCTGCCTTGGCTGCCATCACAGCATCATAGAATAGTTTAGGTTGGAAGGGACCTCAAAGCTCACCCAGTTCCAATCCCCTGCCAGAGGCAGGGTTACCTCCCATTAGAACAGGTTGCTCAAGGCCTTGAATACCTCCAGGGAGGTTGTGGAGCACAGAAGCACAGAATGTGATCAAAGGTCACATTCTGTGCTTCTGTGCTCCACAACCTCCCTGGA
>WAAF01000706.1:32748-48979 GCA_013400475.1 Tricholaema leucomelas | reverse complement strand
TCACATTCTGTGCTTCTGTGCTCCACAACCTCCCTGGGCAACCTGTGCCAGTGTCTCACCACCCTCTCTGAAAAGAACTTCTTCCTAAGATCTAGTTTCAGTCTCCCCTCTGCCAGTTGAAACCCATTACTCCTTGTCCTGTCATTACAAGGCCTTGTCAATAGTCCCTTCCCAGCCCCCCTGTAGCCCCCTTCAGATACTGGAAGGCCACTCTAAGGTCTCCTCAAAGCCTTCTCCAGGCTGAAGAGCCCCAACTCTTGTAGCCTGTCCTCATAGCAGAGGTGCTCCAGCCCTCTGAGCATCCTCGTGGCTGGACTTACTCCAACAGTTCAATGTCTTTCTTGTGTTGGGGGCTCCAGAACTGCACACTCCCCCTGTGTCTTTTTTTTTTGTGGAGACCATCACCTAGGGCAGGTCAACAAGTTCTGTCCCAACCCATCCCTGGACAGAGGCAGGGACTAGCAAGCCCCAGAACACTTTGGCCACGGCCAACCTGTGCCAGCTGCAGTCAGGGTCAGTCAGCCCTTGGCACTGAGTAGTTAAGAAGCCTCACGTCCCAAAGCCTTCATATGAGTCATGAATGCCTGTTTGGGGTTGCCCAGCTGTGCTGTCTCTCCCCAGGCTCCACAGCTTGCTGAATAACCTGAGGACAAAACTGGCCAACCAAGAGAAGCAGTTTGGAGAGGAGAAGCAGAGCCTGGCAGCCTACTGCGAGTCCATCAGGGCACATTACAAGGCTGTGCAGAGGAGGATGAGGTGTGGTGTGCCTGGGCAGCTGCCCATGGGGAGGTGCAGGAGGAGCTGACCTCTGGTTCTGAGGCACAGAGCCTCGTTCCATCAGCCATCTCCCTTCTGCACAGGCACTTTGCTGCTGTTGAGGCTGAGAAGTTCCTGGGGGTCTGGCTCATGAACGAGAAGGAAGCCAAAGGGCTGATGCGGAAAGCCCTGGATGCAGATCGCATCATCCACACCCAGCTGCTGGGGCTGCCCTGGCAAGAGCCTCATCATTGGTTCCTCAACAATGTTGGCCCTCTTGGGTGTCCCAAGGAGAAGAGGATGGCGACTGAGCTGGCTGCAGAGATCCTGACAGGTGGGATGCCCAGAGACCTTCATCCTTCTCTGTGACAGCCCCTTTGACACTGCTGTCCTTGCCCCATGGCAAGGTGAGGTCTGCTGGTAGATGCCCCATCCCTGACAACATTCCAGGTCAGGCTGCATGGGTCTCTGATCAACCTGTTCTAGTTGAAGATGTCCCTGCTCACTGCACAATGGTTGGAGCTAGATGACCTTGAAAGCTCCTTTCCCATCCAAACCATTCTGTGACTCTGTCATCTTAGAGGGGTGACCTCACAAGGCCAGGAAGGAGGTGCCCCCAGCTCTGAGCTACCTCACACCAAATCAGCTTGGGGATATTTGCCTTGTACTGTTCCCAGTGCTCCCAGTTGGAGACAAGTGAACCAAAAGGCAGCTGGTGTCCCAAAATGGTTATGGTCCTTCCCAGGTCATGGGCAATAACTGTGACTTCCAGGATGACTCCTGCAGTGGTGTGACTGAGGAGCACAGACCGAGCACAGAGGTTTTTGCCCACCCTTCTCTCTCCATGTTTCAGAGAGCACATCTAGGGAACAGCAGGAGGAAGGGAGAGAGAAGGAAGAAGTGGAGAGTGGAGAAGGAAGAAAAGGAAGCACAGGGAAGGCTGAGGATAGAGTCACACCTCTGAGGAATGTCGACAAGAAGACAGCCAAAAGGATTCTGGAGCTTGTGAGGGACGAGTCGGTGCGTGACGATGCCTTGGTCAGGGAACAGGAGTCCTGGCCCCGCTTGGTGCAGCTTGTATTGGATCTCTTCCAAGCTCCACGTCCTTTGGGGTGAAGGCTTCTGCATGGCACTGCTCTGCAGTCCCAAGCAGCCTGTTGTCAGAGAGCTGCCCAAGGGGTTCACAAATCACCAAATGATTTTGGTTGGAAAAGATCTTTTAAGATCACTGAGTGCAACCATTAACCCAGCACTGCCGAGGCACCGCTAAACCCTGTCCCTCAGCAGCACTCCTACACATCCCTTAAAGCCCTCCAGGGATGGGGACTCCACCACTGCCCTGGGCTGCCTGTTTCAGCACTTGACAA
The DNA here is from genome assembly GCA_013400475.1 of Tricholaema leucomelas. NCBI lineage: Eukaryota > Metazoa > Chordata > Aves > Piciformes > Lybiidae > Tricholaema lacrymosa > Tricholaema leucomelas. Next base: position 46,856 of record WAAF01000706.1, on the reverse strand, counting down.
CCCTTCCATGGAGAATGTTTTCCCTGGTATCCAACCTAATCCTTCCCTGGAACAACCTAAGGCCATTTCCTATTGTCATAGAATCAGAGAATCAAGCAGGTTGGAAGAGACCTCCAAGCTCAGCCAGTCCAACCTAGCACCCAGCCCTGGCCAATCAACCAGACCATGGCACTAAGTGCCTCAGCCAGGCTTGGCTTCAACACCTCCAGGGATGGCAACTCCACCACCTCCCTGGGCAGCCCATTCCAATGCCAATCACTCTCTCTGCCAACAACTTCCTCCTAACATCCAGCCTAGACCTCCCCTGACACAACTTGAGACTGTGTCCCCTTCTTCTCTTGCTGCTTGCCTGGCAGAAGAGCCCAACCCCACCTGGCTACAGCNCTCATCTTCAGCTACTCTCTGCCAGCACCCCCAGGTCCCTCTCTGCCTGGCTGCTCTCAGCCACTCTGTCCCCAGCCTCTAGCACTGCTTGAGGTTGTTGTGGCCCAAGTGTAGAACCCTGCCCTTGGCCTTGTTCAGTCTCATCCCATCCCATCAGTTCTCCCTCGGGAGAAGAGACCAACACCCACATTGCACCAACCCCCTTCCAGGGAGCTGTAGAGAGCCAGAAGGTCTCCTCTGAGCCTTCTTTTCTCCAGGCTAAACAACCCCAGTTCCCTCAGCTGCTCTTCACAAGACTTGTGCTCTGGACCCTTCACCAGCTTTGTTGCTGTCCTCCTTTGGACCTTTTCCATGCCCTCAATGTGCTGCTTGGAGAGGAGTGAGAGGCCCAAAACTGAACCAAATATTTGAGGTGTGGCCTCACCAGAGCCCAGTCCCTGCCCTAGTCCTGCTGGCCACACTATTGCTAATCCAAGCCAAGATGCTGTTGGCCTTCTTGGTCACCTGAGCACACTGATGGTTCATCATCAGCTGACTGTCAACCAACGTCCCCTGTTCCTCTTCCACTGAGCATTTTCTAGACACTCTTCCCCAAGCCTGGAGCATTCCTTTGGTGGTTATGGTTTGCCATTGGAATGGGCTGCCTAGAGAGGTGGTGGAGTTGACATCCCTGGAGGTGTTGAAGCAAAGCCTGGCTGAGGCACTTAGTGCCATGGTCTGGTTGCTTGGCCAGGGCTGGGTGCTAGGTTGGACTGGCTGAGCTTGGAGGTCTCTTCCAACTTGGTTGATTCTATGACCCAAAACTCCAGGCTCTCCAAGTCTTACCACAGTGAGTGGCAGATGTTAGGAGGAAGTTGTTGGCAGAGAGAGTGATTGGCTTTGGAATGGGCTGCCCAGGGAGGTGGTGGAGTTACCATCCCTGGAGGTGTTGAAGCAAAGCCTGGCTGAGGCACTTAGTGCCATGGTCTGGTTGATTATCTAGGGCTGGGTGCTAGGTTGGACTGGCTGAGCTTGGAGGGCTCTTCCAACCTGGTTGATTCTATTCTATTCTATTCTATTCTATTCTAATTCTAATCACCAGTACTGGTGGTCACAATCCTGTTCCCAGATCCATAGCTCCTCAGGCCACAGGCTACATCTGATGTTCCAGGTTCTTTCTTGTCTCTGGGGACTGCCAGCAAGACCTTGAGATCATGAGGCCCTGTTGGCATTCCCACACTGATGACTTTACCTTCCCTTTCTGCTGGGTGGCAGCTCCAGAGCCTCTTGGCCCTGTCACCTTCACACTGCCAAATGCTGCCCACCCTCCCCACTCAATGGTCATGGGCTGGCTTCTGGGCAGGGATGGAGAAACTGTTCTCTGCATGTTCTTCTCTATGTGTCTCCCCCAAGGGTTTTCTTGTGGCAAGCAATTGGTTGAAGCCCCTGCAGACACTGAAGAGGCACAAGAGCACCCTCATGAAGCTTGACTCCATCTTTGCGGTGAGTTCTGGCTTACTCCATCCCTTGGTGGTCACAGGGAGAAGCTCTCTGCCCTGTGTCCATGTGGTTTAAGACTGCTCCACTCCAGGGAGGTCCTCTGGGATTGCTGGGGAGGACCTGGAGCAAGAAGAGCATGGTGGGAGGATGTGAAGCACTTTGGCCAGATGCTTCTCACCTCCAGGCCAGCCTTGCTGATGAAAGAACATCTTCTAGGCACCTCCGGCCTGGTCTTAGACTTCTTACCATCCGCTCTTGTCTTGCATGGCACTGACAGAGGGACACCCTCATCTTGAGCCCTCTCCCATGATGTCTCTGAGGGATGCTAACCTGGTTCCTCTGCTCCCCAGGCCCTCAAAATTGACAGTGAGGATGACCTGTATCAGCTGCTGGATTTTTTCCTGAAGTACAAAGCCCAAGGGATGACTCTCAGCCAGGTGGGACCACCAGGGTACATCATTGAGGTCCCCTGGGTCCAGGAAAGGGAGAGCAGAACATATCCTGAAGGGAAGGCAGTGATGGGGACTAGAGTGTTGGCCCTGACATGTTGCCCTCTGCCTTTACAAGAGAGATGAATGTGCCAGGGCTGAGGGGTGGTGGAACAGAATCTCTTGCATGTGAGTTCTTGCCACATGGGTTTTTCACCTCAGCTCCCTAAATTTACCAAGGGACAGCTGGAAGCTCCCAGGGGAAAAGTGTCTCTTGGTGTAGAGGAGGTTGTCCAGCTTGCTGACCTTCCCCCCAGAGCCAAGACAGCCCAGGTGGGGAAGATGTCATGGATCCAGCTGAGGACAGAGAAGAAGGTGAATCTGGTTGGCAGAAGGACAAGCTCAAGTCCCCTTGGAGCTCACTGGGCACCCTTCCACCCCTCTCTTTCCATGCTGATGATGTCCTAAAGATCCTGAAAGCATTTGTGAGGGATCGCAACAAGCCGAGGTAGGACTAGGGCTGGAGTGGGGCTGTTGGCGCTGGGAGGGAGCCAGAGTGGGCTGCAGAGCAGGGCTGTGGGGGTGTGAAGATAGGGCTGATGGTGGCTGAATTGCCCTGGCTGGAGCAAAAGCTTCCCCTGCAACATTACAGGTTGATGAGGAGGGTCTCACTAGGGCAAAGGGGTACATAGAGTGCCTGAGTGAAAAATGGGTGAGGACAAGGCAGGGGATGGCCATCAGCATGGGAAGGGAAGCAAAGCCATGGGGCAGGCTGTGGGGTCATGTTTGTTCCTGTGACTGTGACAATGGCACTTGGTGCAGCTGAAAGGCATGGGACTGTCCCTCACCTCTGAAGAGCTAAGCCCCAGGGCTAAGAATTGTAGAATCATTCTGGTTGGAAAAGACCTTTAAGATCATGAAGTCCAACCACTAACCAAGCACTGCCAGGTCACCACCACACCAGGACCCTCAGCACCACATCTACATGACTTCTCAATCCCTCCATGGGACCACCACAGTGAGTGGCACCTAACAACTGATACTGGCAGTCACAGACCTGTTCCCAAATCCACAGCTCCCCAGGTCACAGGCTGCTGAATATTCTGTTCCAGGCCCTGACAACCTTTTAAGGGAAGAAATGGTTCCTCATGTTCAACCAAAACCTTCCCTGCCCCAACTTGAGGCTATTACATCTTGTCCTATTGCTTGTTCCTTGTGTGGAGAGACTGAACCCCACCTCACTCCAACCTCTTTTCATGGAGTTGTAGACAGTGAGAAAGTCTCCCCTGAGTCTCCTTTTCGCCAGGCCCACGAATCCCAATCCCCTCAGCTGCTCCTTGCAAGGTTTCTGCTCTTGTGGTGAGGGTTTGGACCCCTCACCAGCTTTGTGGTCTTTCTCTGGACACACTCCAGCCCCTCAATGTCATAGAATCATAGAATCAGTCAGGGTTGGAAGGGACCACAAGGAGCAGCCAGTTCCAACCCCCCTGCCATGCCCAGGGACACCCTACCCTAGAGCAGGCTGCACACAGCCTCAGCCAGCCTGGCCTTAAACACCTCCAGCCATGGGGCCTCAACCACCTCCCTGGGCAACCCATTCCAGCCTCTCACCACTCTCATGCTCAACAACTTCCTCCTCACCTCCAGCCTGACTCTCCCCACCTCCAGCTTTGCTCCATTCCCCCCAGTCCTGTCACTCCCTGACAGCCTAAAAAGTCCCTCCCCAGCTTTTTTGTAGCCCACTTCAGATCCTGGAAGGCCACAAGAAGGTCACCTGGGAGCCTCCTCTTCTGCAGACTGCACAGCCCCAACTCTTTCAGTCTGTGCTCACAGCAGAGCTGCTGCAGCCCTCTGAGCATCCTCCTGGCCCTTCTCTGGACACTCTCCAGCATCTCCACATCCCTCCTGTAATAGGGGCTCCAGAACCGGATGCAGTACTCCAACTGGGGTCTCATACGTCCTGCTTGGAATGAGGAGCCCCAAAACTGTACCCAGGATTCATGTTGTGGCCTCATCAGTATTTAGTACCAGGGGACAATCCTTTCCCTAAAGGGTTCTCTCTGTCCCTCAGGGAGAAGTGTGGATCAGCCAAGAAGGCACTACAGGTACGGGACAGCTCCAAGGATGGAGAATACTGGGAAGCCCTGGCACATGTTATACCTGAGCCAACGTTGAAGCTGTGGGATGCACTGGCAGCAGCACTGGAAGGATATTAGTGAGTGTTTGGCAGTGCTGCTTGGGACAGGGGAGGATGGTGGCATGGCTGGGGGGAACCACAGTGGGGCTGTCACCAGCTAGGGTTAAAGGTTGACCTGATGGAAAGCAGCTCTGTGGAGAAAAGATCTGGTTGTCCAGGTGGACAGCAAGTTCACCATTAGCCAGCAAGGTGCCCTCATGGCCTAGAAGGCAAATGGTCTCCTGGGGTAGATTCAGAAGAGTGTGGGCAGCAGGTCAAGGAAGGTTCTCCTTCCCCTCTATTCTGCCCTAGGGAGGCCACATCTGGAGTATTTGGCCCAGCTCTGGGCTCTCCAGTTCAAGAGAGTCAGGGAACTACTGGAAAGAGTCTAGTGGAGGCTGCAAAGATGCTGAGGGGACTGGAGCATCTCTGTGATGAAGAAAGGCTGAGAGATCTGGGGCTGCTCAACCTGGAGAAGAGCAGCCTGAAAGGGGATCTTCTCAGTGCTGATCACTATCCAAAGGACATGGGCAAGAGGATGGGGCCAGACTCTTATCAGTGGTGCCCAGGGACAGGCTAAGGGACAGTGGGCATGAAATGGAACACAAGAAGTTCCATCTGGTCCTAAGGAAGAACTTCTTTCCTCTGAGGGTGCTGGAGATGGGTACAGGCTGCTCAGAGAGGTTGTGGAGTTTCCTTCTCCGAAGACATTCCAAACATGCCTGGACACAGTCCTGAGCAACCTGCTCTGGCTGATTCTGTTTTAGCAAGAGGGTTGGACTAGGTGATCTCTGAAGGTCCCTTCCAATCCCCACCATGCTGGGTTGCTGGGATGCTGGGATTCTGTGACTGGCCACATCAGTCCTCTCCCCTCCTTTCCCAGCAAGGTGCTCACAGGCCGGCTCAGCCTCCTCACCGAAGTAGCTGTCCTGCGGCAGGAGAACTCAGAGCTGTACAGCCTGCTGCAGGAGTTCATCAGCTCCAAGGTGTGTCTGTGACATCTCCCTCTTCTCCACCCTGGGGACACCCAACTGTGAGTGTCCAACACAGAGTTCCCAGACACATGGGGACCGCTCTTCAGGGTGCTTCTCCCCACAGGTGAACACCAACCTGCTGCCCCCTCCCACGCAGTAAACCAACCTCTGTCTGTCCTGGGGAAGTGCAGTGAGTGCCCAGGACCAGGATATGACTTTTCTCTGCCCTGTGCTGAAACTGTGTCTGGAACCAGGGCTTCCTGGCAAGAATTAATAAACTCCTTTCCTCCATCAGTGCCAAGTGCTGCTACATCTGTCCTCAACTTTGATATCTCCACAGAACCATGGAATGAAGTTGGAAAAGACCTTTAAGACCATAGAATCATAGAATCAAACAGGTTGGAAGAGAGCTCCAAGCTCATCCAGTCCAACCTAGCACCCAGCCCTAGCCAGTCAACCAGACCATGGCACTAAGTGCCTCAGCCAGGCTTTGCTTCAACACCTCCAGGGACAGTGACTCCACCACCTCCCTGGGCAGCCCATTCCAATGCCAATCACTCTCTCTATGAAGAACTTCTTCTAACATACAGCCTATACTACTCCCAGCACAACTTGAGACTCTCTCCCCTTGTTCTATTGATGATTGCTGGGGAGCAGAGACCAACTCCCACCTGGCTACAGCCTCCCTTCAGGTAGTTCAGTCCAACAGTTAACCCAGCACAGCTAACTCCACCACTGCTAAGTCCACCACTAAACCATGTCCTCCAGAGCCAGGATGCTCTCAGCCCAGAGTGCTGCTATCAGCTATCAGGAGGGTTTTGTTACACCCATGAATCCATTCCACCCCCTAGGTTCACAGCAGCTGTATCTCATTTCCAGTGGAGGCTTCCAGTGGAGCTTTATCTTTAGCCTTGACTCCCCTGTCTCACACAAACATAGCACAAAGAGTTTCTCACACCAAAGAACATCACCACCTGATTCTGCTCTCTTGTTATCCGTGGCCTTGGAAAGGTCTCACTTTTCTTCTGGCTCTCATCAGATAATCCCATGGGACAGTTTGTTCACTGTACCCCTGGGATAGAGCCGAATCCACAAAGATCCACAAACTAAAACACAAAAGCTAAGATGGAGAGGAGGGTGGATGCAGCCCAGGACGTGGTTGGCTTCTGGGCTGCGAGCACACCATTGCTGGCTCACATCCAGCTTGTCACCCACCAGCACCCCCAAGTCTCAGTCACCCATGAGGGCTCTCAGTATTCAGGAAATGTCTGGGAATCCCGGAAAAGAGCAACCTGCAGCTCCTGCAATCGTGGAGGGAGGCAAACAAGTGTGCGTCGGTGGTCCTAGACCCGTGGAGGGGGTCACCCCACGTGAGACAAGCACAACGTCGGTTTTGCACGGGTGAAGATCTCCCTCAGAAACAGCAAACAGGCTCAAGCCCGAGGTGGGTGCAGACGGCAGAGCCTCCGGAGTGGGGGCGATGAGGTCGTGAGGTTGTGCCTGGTGAGGTCCCGCCCCAGAGGCTCCAGCCCGGCCCCCGCCCGCCCCGTCCCGCCCCCTCGGTGCCTTCACCTCCGCCGGCACCGGCCGAGCCCCAGACTGCCGGCAGCGCCGAGATGTTCCATGCGTTCAGCCGGACCCCTTCCCGCCGCCTCTCCCGGCGCAGATCCCGCTCCAGGCGCTGCTACTCGCCTTCGGAGAGGTAAGATAGACACACACACATGCAGCCCCCGCGGCACGGCACTGAGCACCCCATGTGCACGGACACCGAGGAGTCGGCAGCAGCTCCGGGACTGGGAGACCTGGTCAGGGCACTGGAACAGCACCGGGACTGGGGCAGCGGGCACCGGCACTGCTAAAGCTGAGAGGGTCCGGATCCGGGCACTTAGGATGAGCGTCCCGGGTATCGGAGTAGCACTGAGAACAGGGCACCATGCGGCGGAGGAGCCCCGGCGACAGGGGAGCGGGTCCGGGGACCGGGCAGCGGAGCAGCCCCGGGGTGGGTCTGGTGCTTCGAGATCGGACACCGGAACGTCCGTGAGAGTCTGAGCACTGGAGGAGAGTCTCGGGGGAGTCACGTACCGGGGACCACCCCGAGGCTGCGGGTCCGACCACCGAGACAAGACGCTCGAAGGGTCCGGCCACCCCCGGTCCACTTCCCCGCGTTGTCAGCGCATCCCGGCACGCTGGCCGGAGCCTGCCCGCCCTTGGTGGCCGCCAATGGCCCGGGCCGGTGTCACTCAGGCTGGTGCCTGCCCGGGGAGGGAGCTGCGAGGTGAGTCACAAGCAGGAAAACGATTGCATCAGGAACAGGGCTGTTTTTCCAACTGGGGCTCTTGGAAAATCCCGCTCCGGCTTCCTTCCATCCGTCGCTTCTCTCTCCAGTGCCATGGAGAAGGAAGCCAGTGCTTCGAGCAGCGGCTTGGCGGCCACCTCCGCCACCACGTCCTCCACGGCCACTTTCAAAGAAGAACTGCTGTGCCCCATCTGCTACGACCCTTTCCGGGAAGCTGTAACGCTGGGCTGCGGCCACAACTTCTGCAAGGGCTGCGTGACCCGTTCGTGGGAGCACGGGGCGCATGTCTGCCCCGTCTGCAAGGAGCGCTCTTCCCTGGACGACCTTCGCATCAACCACACGCTCAACAACCTGGTGGAGATGATCCTCAAGGAGGAACGGCAGCGGCAAGGCCAGGCAGCCGCCCTCTGTCCCCTGCACCACCAAGAAGCCAAGCTCTTTTGCCTGGAGGACAAAGAGCTGGCATGCTTTGCCTGCCAGAGCTCCAAGCAACACGAAGGGCACAAGCTGCGGCCGGTGCAGGAAACAGCGACGGATTTTAGGGTGAGAGATGCTCCAGGAAAAGCTGGGAGGGAGAGGGTTGGTGGATTGGAAAAGCACCTCAGGGCATCCGGAGGAGTGCAGCTTGCAGACGCCACGGCACGAAGGTGTCAGCATGTGGCTTTGGCTTATGCATGGCGTGGTTGTACCCACAGTGACAGGACTAGGGGGAGTGGAGCAAAGCTGGAGGTGGGGAGCTTGAGAGTGGAGGTGAGGAGGAAGTTGTTGAGCATGAGAGTGGTGAGAGGCTGGAATGGGTTGCCCAGGGAGGTGGTTGAGGCCCCATGGCTGGAGGTGTTTCAGGCCAGGCTGGCTGAGGCTGTGTGCAGCCTGCTCTAGGGTAGGGTGTCCCTGGGCATGGCAGGGGGGTTGGAACTGGCTGCTCCTTGTGGTCCCTTCCAACCCTGACTGATTCTATGATTCTATTCTATGATGTGGAGTGAAGCAGCCACACTGTGAGGATGGATCCTTGCAGAGGTGCACCTATGATGTCCTCCCTGCCTAAAAAGTACCCAGTGCCAACCTGTGCCCCAGCAGTTTGCTCTGTGGGGAAAGAGTGGGTGAATTCTTGGAGGGTTTCGAAGAGTGGCCTGGTCCTCATGTTTCTGAGACTTGCTTATCCTCAGGCATGCTGGGCCAGATCAGGCCATGCTGGTTATTGCAGCAGCAGTGCCTCAAGGCTGGGAGTGTTTTGAGGTGGGGAGGTTGCACAATTTGCCCAGCCAAGGGAGGGATGTGGGCTGGAGAAGCAACCCCGAGCCCTGCGGGGTGGGATGGGTCATGTATGCGTGGGGAGGAGTAGGAGAGGATGGGGCCCTGGCCAGCAGCTGGGCTTCGTGCCAGGACCCTCTCTTTCCCATCCGGGAAAGCAGCTGCTGCCTCCCTGAGTCAGCCCGTGGGGGATGAGCCAAATTTCAAAAGTAGCGGGGAGGACACGGGGCTGCTGCTTTGCAAGGCTTGGCCAGCTGCCCGCAGCGCTGAGCCTCCCTGGGAGCCGCCGTCAGCACCGAGACAGGCAGAGACTTGAGAGGGCACCAGCGGAAGGGTTTAAAAACCCAAGGGAGGGTTCTCCAGAGAGCGAAGCTCCTCAGGCTCGTACTGCTCAGCCCCACACCGCACTGACCCCGTCCGGCACTGGCAGATCTCAGGCTGCAGGAGGGGAAAGATTGATTTGAGCGAGGATCCTGCTTAGCCTCACTCTACTGGGTTTGGGGCTCTTCTTCCACCCTGGGCATAGGTTTGTGAGGTTCCTGAAGGCATTTCCTCTCCGCAGGCCAAGCTGAAGAACATGGAAACCTCCCTGCGGGATAAAGCGAAGGATTTTGGGACTGCACATCGTGCCTACGAGTCCATCTTCAAACACAACCAGGTGCATGGTCCCTCCTTGGCAGGGCCTGATCCTGGTACACGTGTACATGCATGTGCACTCACCCCCTGAGGCGCATCTGGCTCTGGGGTGGAACCATCCTGGGCTGCTCCATCACTGAGTGAGGGGAGCGATGCTGGGAGGGAGGAAAGACTCCAGTGAGGACCAGAGGGATGGGGCCGGATAGGACATTGATTCGTGGAGTGGAGGATCCCAGTGGGAGCCTAGAGAGCCCCTGAGCACTGGAGCTGGTTGGAAGGCTCTGGAGGAGAGTTCAGGAGGAGGATGGGGGAGCCCAGGGGGGTTGGGGGCTCGTGTGAGAGGTGCTGACATCTCTGCACGGGGCAGGCGGCGGTGACGCGGCTGAGGGAGCAGATCAAGCGAGAGTTTGAGAAGCTGCACAGCTTCCTGCACAGTGAGGAGCAGGCACTGCTGGACGAGCTGCAGGAGGAGGTGCAGCAGAAGCAGGACTTCATCGAGAGCAAGATGAAGCAGCTGTCAGAGGACTGCCACACCCTGCTCAACGAAGCCCGCCAGCTCCAGAACGACCTCAAGGAGGATGACTACACCTTCCTCATGGTAAAGCCCGTGGCCTGCAGGGTGTCACCTTTGCCCTGGCACCCTCCTGCCCCTGCAGCAGAATGATGGGTGATCTTTTGGGTGTTTATAAGCTCCTGGGACTCTTTACAAGTGGGGGTCTGATGCCTGATGTCTTCTTCTCTTTCAGGCTCACAAGAACCGCAAGCGCAGGTACGTCCTGGTCCCCTGCTGCATCCCATGCCCAGTGGCACAGGGTGCTGGAGGTGGCCGAGCCACTCCTTCCCCTGCCTGAATAGGGCTGAATGGGGTCTCCGTGCCTGGAAACAGAGTGAGGTCACTGTCCTGAGCAAGTTCCTGTACCAGCACATCCTCTCTGGGTCTGGGTGGTACTGGGGGTCCCCAAGGCCAGGCAGCACTCTGCAGTTCCTCTGGGCAGGGTGAAGGAGCACATATGCAGACACAAAGCAGCATTGCAGGTCTTGAGGGAAGCGTTAAAACTTGATGTTGGTGAGGAGATCCCTCTCCACCATCATTGTCCATCCTCCTTGGTTGAGCCCAGGAGATAGGTGGTGCTAGTAGGGAAGGCTTTGCCAAAACGTGGAGTGCCCAGGGATCCAACCCAGTGCTTTCCTCTATCCTTGACCCATCTCTATCCTCTATCCCTGCCCAAGGATTGCCTGCGCAGCTGAGGAGCCAGAGGACATGCCTGTAGGGATGCTCTTTGATGTTGCCAAGTACCTGGGCTCACTGCAGTACAACGTGTGGAAAAAGATGCTGAACATCATTGCTGTAGGTGAGGCACTGAGGCCCTCTCCAAAGGAGGGTTTGTCCCAGGACTAGCTAAAGCACTCTTTACATGGAGCAGCCTCAAGGGTGGTGGGTGCTGGAGAGAAGAGGATCATGGCGAAGCTGGTGAGGGGCCTGGAGCACAGCCCTGTGAGGAGAGGCTGAGGGAGCTGGGGGTGTGCAGCCTGCAGAAGAGGAGGCTCAGAGCTGACCTTATTGCTGTCTACAACTCCTTGAAGGGAGGCTGTAGCCAGGTGAGGTTGCTGCCAGGCAGCCAGGGACAGAAGAAGGGGACACAGCCTCAAGCTGTGCCAGGGGAGGTCTAGGCTGGATGTTAGGAGGAAGTTGTTGGCAGAGAGAGGCCAAAGCCTGGCTGAGGCACTTAGTGCCATGGTCTGGTTGATTGGCCAGGGCTGGGTGCTAGGTTGGACTGAATGAGCTTGGAGGTCTCTTCCAACCTAGTTAATTCTATGATTCTATGGAGCAGCCATGCCTGTGGCTGATGGGCCTGAGGAAGAAGGTTGGAGAGCATAAAGGCAGCTGTAGGGCACTTGCACCCCAAAAGGGAAACCTTAAAGGGTGATTTCTCCATGGTGAGCTGTGGGAGGAAGGGAAGGATGAGTGGGTGGATGAATGGATGGACGAATGGATGAATGGATGGGTGGGTGGATAGATGAAAGGGTGGGTGGATAGATGAAAGGGTGGGTGGATAGATGAATGGGTGGGTGGCTGGACAGATGACTGGGTGGGTGGATGGGTAGGTGGGTGGGTGGATGGAGGGACGGATGGATACATACCGTCAGGGCTACTGTCCCCGCATCAGCTCATCCTTGCAGCAGTCCAGGCTCCTAACACACATGTCCTCCTCCACAGTCCCCTTCACCTTCAACCCCAATTCTGCAGCAGGCTGGCTCGAGGTGTCAGAGGACCTCACCAGCGTCACCAACAAAGGCTACAAGCTGCTGGTGGAGAACCCTGAGCGCTTCACCTCAGCCCCCTGCATCCTGGGTTCCTGCGGCTTCTCCACTGGCTTCCACACCTGGGAGGTGGACCTGGGCGGCATCACGAACTGGCGAGTGGGGGTGGCTCGGCTCCGTAACGGCACCCAATGGACCTTCCACCACGACGCTCGCTCTGGCTTCTGGTACATCTATCACCTGCCCGGGATCGATATCGAGATGGATCGAGCCTCCAACGCCGCGCGCCTGGAGACGGAGCTGGGCAGCATCAAGCGGATCCGGGTGGAGCTGGACTGCGACGAAGGGGAGCTGTCCTTCTACGACGCTGACCGCAGGGCCCACATCTACACCTTCCACGAGAAGTTCAGCAGCGCTGTCTACCCTTACTTCTACGTGGGGCCCGTGGCCGTGGGCGCCGTGCACGAGCCGCTCCGCATCTGCCCCCTCCACGTTCGCATCCACGAGGATGTCTCTGCCTAACGGCCGCCGCCTCCTTGCTGCCGCCGCCGTCACCTTTACCTGCATTTGGGATTCCCCCAGGTGCTTTTTTTCAGCTTTCCTCAGGGAAAAGAAAAGAAAGGAAAGAAAAAAGAAAAGAAAGGAAAGAAAAAAGAAAAGAAAGGAAAGAAAAAAGGAAAGGTAATAAAAGAAAGGAAAGGAAAATAAAGGAAAAGATAAGAAAAGGTAATAAAAGAAAGGAAAGGAAAAGAAAGGAAAAGATAAGAAAAGGTAATAAAAGAAAGGAAAGGAAAAGAAAGGAAAAGATAAGAACAGGTAATAAAAGAAAGGAAAAGAAAGGAAAATAAAGGAAAAGGTAAGAACAGGTAATAAAAGAAAGGAAAAGAAAGGCAAATATAAGAAAAGATAAGAAAAGAAAGGAAAAGAAAACACAGGAAAAGAAAGGGAAAGATAAGAAAAGGTAAGAAAAGAAAGGAAAAGAAAACACAGGAAAAGAAAGGGAAAGATAAGAAAAGGAAAAGAAAAGAAAGGGAAAGAAAGGGAAAGAAGAAGGGAAAAAAAAAGACCAACCAAGCAAATGTGTCTGTTTGCCCTCTTTTAAAAAAGCATTAATAAAAGTTGTTCTTCTGACAGGGTTCTGCACTTCTTTGTCTGCAGATTCCTCCCCCACCCACCAGCTCCTTTCCTGCCCCTTTCCATCAAAGCTAGGAAGGCTTCCTGCAGGGAAGGGGGTGAGGAGAAAAGGACGTCTAAATGAAGCTATTTAGGGCCTACCTAAGCTTGTACAAGTGCTGTGCATAAAGCAGGGGAAGGTGGCCCTAGGTCCAATGCCTCAGGGATTAGGAAGGCTCACGTGGATGGATGGATGGATGGATGGATGGATCAATGGATGCAGGAAGAAGTGGGTGCTTCCCCTCTCAGTGTCCCTCAGTGAGGACATCATAGAATCAACCAGGTTGGAAGTGACCTCCAAGATTGAGCAGATATAAAGACATTCTCATGGTTGAGATGAGAAATCCCTCTCCTCATCCCCCCTTCTCCCCATGACTTTATTCCTTTGAAGGGCTTTTCCATAAATGCCCAGCTCCAGGAGTCAGGTCATGATGTATAGGTTGGTGTTTGGAGGTAGAAGTGTCTCAGAAGTGGGATGAGGTTTGGTGGGTACTGGCAGGGCCTTCTCCAAACTCAAACCTTCCTATTGGAAGGATTATGATGATGATTATTACTGTTGTTGTTATCATCTCCATCAAAACCACCCTCTGCAATCCCATACTGAGTCTGTCTTGATCTTAATCCTGCCCAAGAGGTTTTTGCTTCCATGCTGGTGAGCACTTGGGGTCCAAAGGTGATGCCCTGGGGAAAGAGAAGGTGCTTGGTGAGCTGGGATGTCAGGGCTGCCCGTGCAGCCTGGCCAGCCAGGACCTCTCTGGCAGGATGCTGATGTTAACAGGCAGTTTCCATGGTTTCTCCCTGATCACAGAGGATGCTTCCTAGGAACAAGAGCAGGCAAGCAGAAAACAAAAGGGAGTGGTTTAGGTTGGAAGGGACCTCAAGGATCATCCAGCTCCAACCCCCTGCCATAGGCAGGGACACCTCCCACTAGAGCAGGCTGCTCAAGGCCTCATCCAGCCTGGCCTTAAACACCTCCAGGGAGGAAGCATCCACAACCTCCCTGGGCAACCTGTGCCAGTGTCTCACCACCCTCACTGTAAAGAACTTCC
>WAAF01000706.1:5758-26136 GCA_013400475.1 Tricholaema leucomelas | reverse complement strand
GTGGGGGGCAGGAGATTGTTTTTGGGGAGGTGAAGGGTTGAAAAGTTTTGTGGGGAGGGGTTGAAAAGGGCGAAGGGAATTTTCTGGGGGTACCTGGATGTCATTTTCTGGCTGTGACATCCCTCTTTGTCCCACTTCCCATCCCTCCAGCCTTCTCCTTGCCGGGCTAGGGTACCCCCCCCGCACCCCCCTCCCCAAACCACCTTAGGGCCTCCGGATAGTTTTTGGGGTGGTATCATAGAATCAAGCAGGTTGGAAGAGACCTCCAAGCTCAGCCAGTCCAACCTAGCACCCAGCCCTGGCCAGTCAATTAGATCCCCTCTACCCTGTCGCCCACCCGGGCAGGCGTGGACCTTCCCCGGCGCGGGGGATGCAAAGACGGAGCTCAGTATCCACCACCTCACCCCAGCACCCTCAGCATCCTGGGGACCCCCAGGTGGGGTCCAAGCCTCACCTGGACCTCCCCCAAAACATTACTGAAGGGGTGCAGACCCCCGAACCCCCCCACCCTCCGCGAGTACAGGACCAGCCTGAATTATTGATGGTGGAAGGAAGCTGGAGGAGGTGATCGGCTGAAAGATTCCTTCCAGGGAGGGAGTGAAAAGCGAGGGGGAGGGAAGGAGGAGAGGAGAAGGGGAGGGAGGGAAGGAGGGGGCGGCTGCCATGCTGCCTCCACCGCAGAAACCGGGGGAGGAAAGCTCCCATCCTTTCGCAAGCTTCAAGGGAGGGAGCTGAGAGCCCTCTCCATTCCTTCATCCTCTTCCTCCATCACTGGGTGCTTCTTCCAGGGAAGGAGATGGGAGATGTGGGAATTATCCCTCAGGAAAAGGGATGTGAGACAGAGTGGTCTCCATCAGGAAAGGGGATGCAAGACGGTGGGAGGATCCCTGAGGGGTCCCCACCAGGTGAAGGATGGGAGACAGAGGGATCCCTGTCAGGGGAGGGAGTGGGAGATGGAGAGGCTCTCACCACCTCCGAGGCTCTACAGTGGAGATCAGGGTGTGAAACTGGATTGCAGCGCCCTGGGGTGGGCTCAGCCCCTCGCTCTCTGCCACGTGTGCTCTGATAGGAGCAGGATCCTTCCCACAGCTCTCTCCAAACTAGGGGGTTGGGTGAGATTTCAGCCTGGGGGGTGACAGATTTAAGCTTGGGGGTTGACGGATTTCATCCTGGGGGTGACAGCAGCAGTAGAACCCTAACCACATCCCACTCCCCTGGGGCTGGGCGTGCTGGCTGGAAGGCAGAAGGACAGGGGATCAAAGAGGGAAAGGAGAAGATTCCCTCTTAGAGGGACCTCTAAACAGCTTCTTCATCTAGGGAGCAGTGGGTCTTGCAGACCACCACCCACCTCCTCTCATTGGGCAGCACCTCCATGGATTAATATCACAGTATCACAGTCTCACAGTATCACCAAGGTTGGAAGAGACCTCACAGATCATCAAGTCCAAGCTGTTACCACAGAGCTCAAGGCTAGACCATGGCACCAAGTGCCACCATCCTCCTCTTCCTCAGTTTGAGGCATGATTGCCAGGCAGAAAGGTTTCCATAACATGAAATGCATCCAGGTCCCTCCCGTGTTCCCAAGGAAAATGAGGATGCAGGGTGCTGTGCCAGGGGAACAGCTTCCAGCCAGGCTGTGGGAGCTCAAGGCACAGCCTCATATCAGCACAGGAGCTGTCAAAGTGTCCCCACCTCACCCCGGCAAGAGGGCCAAACCCTTCAGCCAGGCCTGGGGGAAAGCCCTTAGTGGGGAACCCCCCAGATCCAACCAGCTCTCCTCCACTAACAGCTGGGAGTAGGTTATACAAGTGATTCCCATGTCAGATCCCTGCAGGATGGGGAGGAATGAGGAGCTGGGGCAGGGCATCTGAGTGATCCCTGTGTCTGATCCCAGAAGGACTGGGTAGGGGGAGGGAATGAGGAGCTGGGGTAGGTTATCTGGGTGATCTCTGTGTCTAATCCCAGAAGAATTGGGGGGAGGGTGGAATAAGGAGCTGGGACAGGTTACCTGGGTGATCCCTGTGTCTGACCCTAGAAGGATGGGGGAGAACAAAGATCTGGGGCAGGTTATCTGGGTGACCCCTGTGTTTGATCCTAGAAGAATGGGGATGAGGAAGGATCTGGGGCAGGTTGTCTGGGTGATCCCTGTGTCAGATCCCAGAAGAATGGGGGGGAGGGGGGAAGAAGGATCTGGGGCAGGTTATCTGGGTGATCCCTTTGTCAGATCCCAGAAGGATGGGGAAAGAAGGATCTGGGGCAGGTTATCTGGGTGATCCCTGTGTCAGCAGGACGAGTGGACAAAGCAGGTGATTTGGGTTATTCCTGTTTCAGATCCTAGCAGGATCGGGCAGACAAAGGGTTGGAAATTCTCGAGGCCTCCTGAGGTCGAGCCGGGTCAGGTTTTGTTGTGGCTGGCAGTGCCCTGGCAGCCCCAGGATGCCCCTGTAGGGGTTGTCCCTTCCCTGGCGAGCTGCAAGGATTTAAGGGGCTCTATTTTAAAGGTTTTTTCTCTCTTAGAAACAAAAGCTGTGGATAACAGACAAACCAACTCAGCTCCCTCTCTGAGGAGGGGCATTTTCACTGGCAAACCCCTCTGATGCCACCACCACCCTGTTTGTGTGCCCCAGAAACCCTGGGAAGGGGGAATGCACCTGGCTTATCCCGGTTTTCCTCAGGCTCTGGGTGTTGCCAGCCCACAACAGGTCCTGCATTTCATAGAATCACAGAATGGTTTAGGTTGGAAGGGACCTCAAGGATCATCCAGCTCCAGCCCCCCTCCATAGGCAGGGACACCTCCCTGCCTCCCTTCATTTCACCCCAGGGGTGGGTGGGCGTTCCCAGGGATGCCTTTGACAGCTATGGAGACCCCTTGAGAGGGTCCCAGTGAGATGTGGGAGCGAGTCCCAGGGCATGTGGTGTGGGGGGCGCTGAGCAGAGGATTGAAGCTCTCCAGACATGAGTGGGGGTGGCAGCAGGAGTGGGCTGGCTGGAAGGTGTGGGGCATGCATGCTGCCGCCGGCACGTGTGCGGACACGTGTGGGTTGAGCAGGGGAGAGCCAGGAGCACTCCACCAGTTGCTGCCATCCTTTCAGTGGGTGCTCATCACACCACACCAGTGGGTGCCCACCCCCATGCCCAGCAGGCTCTGTGTAGAGGGCAGGCAGGAATTGTATGATGTCCCCAGCCCTTGGGACACGCCAGAGTGGGCAGGGACTGTGCGATGGCTCCAGCCCCTGGCACACCTCACACTGATCGTGGCTCTTTGCTCCTCCAGGAACATTCTTGTTGAAGACACCCAAAGATCTCCACACCATGACTCTGGCTGGTAAGGCACAGTCACAGGGCCACCTGTGGCCATGGGGGACAGCACAGGTTTCCCAGACCTGTGTACCCAAGCTCAATACCTGCCCTGTGCTGAGACACCTCTAATTTGAGCAGGATCTTGTCCAAACTACCCTGGGGATGGCTCTGCCTTATGTTAACT
Source organism: Tricholaema leucomelas (assembly GCA_013400475.1). NCBI lineage: Eukaryota > Metazoa > Chordata > Aves > Piciformes > Lybiidae > Tricholaema lacrymosa > Tricholaema leucomelas. The sequence goes on along the minus strand of WAAF01000706.1, from coordinate 22,652 downwards.
CCTGCTCTGGCATGTCCAAGGCATCCCAGAGGTGACAGGTGCATGGTTAGAGACCAGAATAGACATCACCCATGTGGCCACCAGTAAAGCCACCTCTGCATGCCCTCAATTTTCCTTTGCCCACCTTGCTTCCCCCATCTAGCTTACCATGGGCAAACACTGGTGCTGTCTCCATTCCAACCCTTCCCTGGCACATGGTAACCCCTGCCACTGATATCTGACAGGACCACCCTACACCCTTCTGACCCCAGTTCCACCATCTCTTCCCAGCATACAAGGAGAAGATGAAGGAGCTGCCTCTTGTCTCCCTCTTTTGCTCCTGTTTCCTCTCAGACTCCCTGAACAAGCCAGCCTACACATATGAAGGTAGGAGCCTTCTGGCCATCCATGGTCCAGGAGCACAGAAGTGGTGGGGAGCCCCCTTGGCATGAGCAGGGTCACCTTAAATCCTTCAGGGTCACCTTAAATCCTTCAGAGTCACCTTCAAACTTTCAGGCTAACCTTTAACGAGGTGGCTCCACGGTTTGCTGTGCCTGGCTGGAAGCAGGGGCCTGGGCTGGGATCTGAGGGGGCTTGGCCATCCTCTTGCAGCACGACTCTTACTTCATGAAGTGCTGGGTGTGGGCTCAGTATTTTTAGCCAGACAGTAAGGGGTGATTCAGACTGATTCATGGTAACAGAGCCAGGGGAGACAGTGGTGATGGAAGGAGATGGAGCTCGCGAGGGCTCCTCTTGGCTTGTTGCGAAGGGATCTGCAGCCGGAAAAGGGCTTTGTGGTCTTATTCCCAGTCCTTGAACGTTGTCCTTCAGCTTGTCCAAATATTCCCAACTCAACCCCTTTGATGGGTGTCTTTCAGTCCCTACCCCCACCTCAACCACAGGGGTGCAGAGATTGGGGTGAAACCCCCGGTGCTGAGGGAAGGCAGTGACCCATTGCAGGGGCTGCAAGCATGGGCCCCTGGGATGACTTGTCCCAGGGGGAGGGGTGCACCATTGCCAGCGATCAGCTGCTGCCCTTCTCCCTGCAGACACAGTGGACCTCACCTGGTGTGTCATCTCTGACATGGAAGTCATCGAGCTCAACAAGCGTGCCTCGGGACAGTCGTTCGAGGTCATCCTGAAGCCGCCATCGTTCGATGGCATCCCCGAGTTCAACGCCTCCCTGCCCCGGCGGCGCGACCCGTCCCTGGAGGAGATACAGAAGAAGCTGGAGGCAGCAGAGGAGAGAAGGAAGGTAGGCCTGGTGGTGGCTCATGTAGCATGGGGACACGCAGCATCGCACGGCAAGTTGCATCCGCCTTTCTGGACGTTGCTGGGTTTGGAGGGGGTGGTTCTGGCCAGGAGGCGAAGGGACCCTCGGCCAAGGTGTCCTCTTTGCCTCTGCAGTACCAAGAGGCTGAGCTGCTGAAGCATCTAGCGGAGAAGCGGGAACACGAGCGGGAGGTCATCCAGAAGGCCATCGAGGAGAACAACAACTTCATTAAAATGGCCAAAGAGAAGCTGGCACAGAAGATGGAGTCCAACAAGGAGAACCGCGAGGCCCACTTAGCGGCCATGCTGGAGCGCTTGCAGGAGAAGGTGAGAGCCTGGTGAGGAGGGAGGGGGAACATGCTGGTACACCAGCCCAGGGCGTTACAGGACACTTGGGCACCCTGCGTGGTTCATGGGGTGGCTTTAGCCCCTTGGGACACCACCAGAGTGGGGNCTTCCCCTTCCCCTTTCCCTTCCCCTTTCCTTCCCTTCTGCAATACCCCAAAGCAGCATCCAGCCTGGAGTGGGGATTCCTTCCTGGGGACCCACCAAGCCCAGTGTGTCCATTAGGATCCTGAGCGGTCAGTGGGCGGAGAGCTGGGACCTGTATCTTGGCCACATCCATGCAAAGCCTTTGCCTGCCTCATGTCCCACCATGATGGCCTTACCCCACCACCCACTTGCAGTTTTTCCACCTCCTGGGTGGCAGCTCTTCCCTTGGTCCCTTCCCCAGAGGCCACGGAGCCATCGGCTCCATAGCAGCGCTGGAGGGATCTGCGCTGCCATACTTAAGAAGTGCTTCCACCCTGCCAGCCTGTGCAGACCTCTTCTCTCTCCCCGAAGCAGGTCTGTTCCCAACCTCAGCATGGAAGGTCCCACCCTCACCACCTCCAGCTCCCTCCAAAACATCCCTTCTGCAAGGAGCTCGCCCAGTGCCCTTCTCCAAACGCCTCAGCTAGCCTTGGGTCAGAGGCAGAGAGCACGAGATAATGAAGGACAATCCGAGCTAAGCCCATCTCCTTGGGGCTCCCGGGCCATCCCGTCTGCTTGACGTCTACCTCCTAGCTAGAGGGCAAGGACGATCTGTCCCTGAGTGCCTCCACAGTCCTTAAAAACACCCCAAGGGAGGAGAGGACGCTGGTGACCCATCGGTGGTGTCCCTCAAGGGGATGAACCTCACGAACGCCCTCGTGCCTTCGAACCCCTCCGAAGCCGCTCGCCAGCCCGTGGGGACCCCGAAGCCTGCTGAGCTAACACATGTGTGTCGTGTGTGTGTGTGTCCCCCTCTTCCTTCCCTCCTCTCACAGGACAAACACGCGGAAGAAGTGAGGAAAAACAAGGAGCTCAAGGAAGAAGCCTCCAGATAAAGAGGAGATGGTTGGACTGACGGCTCCAGGGAGGTGGTGGAGGCTGCTGCAGCGCAAGGTCCGGTGGTGTGGAAGAGTGGAAGTTCCTCTGCTTTCTTTGTTCGTGAATGTAAAGAGTTGACCAGTGAAGCCATCCTANGTAGGTGGGGAGGGAAATGGGGGTGGGGGGGGAAATGTGCGTCGTGTGTGACTTTAATTTGGTGCTGGGCAGGCAGGGTGGGCAGGTGGGCATCCCTCTGAGTTCTTTCTTCTCCTCTGTCCCAACCCATCAACGGGCAACAGCATCTCTTGGTGTCCTTCCATCCCTTTGCCCTGCCTGGGTTCAGGGCCTTTTGCCCAGAGTGGATGTTCTTTGGCCATAGACCTTACAGAACCCTTTTGGGGAAGGGAGAGAAGAGATTCCCCCCCCCGGCTCTTGCCCAACTGGAGGTGGTCGCAGAGTGGTGCTTGCTTGCTTCAAAGACTTTATCCAGCTGTAGGAGATGCTGATGACCTTTCTCAAGGGTGAAATTAAAAAGTGACTGCCCCAAAAGCTGCCTTTCTTTTTTTTTCGGTAAGGACCTCCTGAGAGTCACCTTTGTGGTAACTCTTGGGTGAAATCTCCCTTTCTGCTGTAGAGCAGCTGGAAAGCCATCAGCTTTTAGAGGTGGTTGTTTGAAAGGGGAGATCACCCCCATGGAGAATGAGAGCAGGAGAGACAAATAGGGCAGGGCTGTGGTAACCGTGATGGAAGGCACAGGGGAAAACAAGAGGGAAGGAGGAGATGGGAGAATAGAGTCTGGAGAGCCAGAGGTGGGATGGAGAAGCCTCTCCGGAGAGCAGGAGAAGACAATGGCCATAGGGAGCCCCTGGGGACAACGACGGCACCTCTTGGTAACATCAGGGCAGGAGGAAGGCCAGTTTGGGACTCCACCAACAGCTTATGACCAGCCCAGGAAGTGCTCTGTGGGAGCTGCTGTGCAATCCCCTGAGTGATCTTTGCAACCAGGAAGGATGAGTGAAGCAGAGAGATCCGAGGGGTAGGCATATGCCCTCCTCTCCCAGCTCCCAACAGGCAGTGGTCCCAGTGCTACAGTGCCCTGGCACCTCATCACCCTCCAGCTCTGATGTTAACAGAGGGTTTGGTCTCCACTATGGCCAGAAAAGGCTTTCCAAGCTCTGACTGAAGGTCTGGAGGGAACCATGACTCTTATTTGTGCCACGAGATGCTTGCCCTGCTCCCAGGGGAGGGGAGCAGGGGGGCAGGCGGTGGGTGAAGGGGCTGGAGAGGGCTGGTCTGGCTGTGGCATGAGCTGTCCTTCTTTTGTACACAACCCTTGTAAATAAACTGCCTTGGCATTTCTTTCCTTTTCTCATGAGCTCTGAGGTGTCTTGTGTTGAGAGGGGAGGTTGGATTTTTAGGGAGAAGGAATCCCAGTGTGGCTTACACTGGGAAGGGGAAAGGAACCGGTGGAGGTGGAAATTAAGGTGGAAGGCAGAATGTGCATCAAGAGGATGGGTCTGGCTCACTCCATTGTCCCAAACAACACCACCCTGGTTGGACTGCAGCAGATTTGGGCTCCCTTGGTCCTCCAGCAGCCAGGTGTGCACTTCAGGCTTACCACACCCAAGTGTGCACTCCAGGCTTAGCACTTGAGCACCGTAGGACACACGGCAGTTATGTTCCCCCACCTCAGCCCTGGAGTAGGGAGCTGGTGCTGAGTTTCAGCCACATACTGAGAGATGAGGAGCTGCCCACCAAGGTGAGGAAGCACTGAGGTAGGACATGAATCAAGGTCTAGACTGAGGCCAGAGGATCCATCAGTCTGTCTAGGCAGCAGGCAGCAGCAGAATGTCTCGTCCTCAGGGTCAAGAGAAGAAGCAGGAGATGTTTTCTCCAGCCTAAGAAGGAAACCACACAAATCCCTCTCTCATCTTTGCTTGATGTGAGAGAGGTGATAACATCTTCAAAACCCATNTGCTTGCCTGGCAGAAGAGACCAACCCCACCTGGCTACAGCCTCCCTTCAGGGAGTTGCAGACAGCAATGAGGTCAGCCCTGAGCCTCCTCTTCTGCAGGCTGCACACCCCCAGCTCCCTCAGCCTCTCCTCACAGGGCTGTGCTCCAGGCCCCTCACCAGCTTCATTGCCTTTCTCTGGCCATGTTCCATTATGCTGGAATTCTGGGATTGTTGTGTTTAATAATGTGATCAGAGCTTAATAATGCCACCATTAATTAATTAAGTTGTTGCTTATTCAAGCAATTTATTAGTCTCTTAGTGGGGTATTGTTTAACCAGGAGAACCACCATGGACTTTCTAACGCCTGTGGTCCAAAGAGGGAAGGTGAGGTGGTGAATGGTTTCATCACCAAGATCACAGGCTCAGAGGATGCCAGGGGTTGGAAGGGACCCAAAGAGATCATCGAGTCCAAATCCCCTGCCAGAGCAGGACCATAATCTAGCTCAAGTCACAGAGGTGTGGATGTCATGAGGGCAGAAAGTTCTCCTCCCACCACTTATGGTGCTCAGATGTTCCTGACAAGTGACGATCCAATAGCAGCACAGACCAACCCATTACAGCTCCTAATCACTGCTGGGTTTGTCTTGGGAGCGCCAAGGCAAACCTAGCAGAAGGAAAGATAAATGCTGGTGGTTTATTATCTTTGGGATGTTGGTTTGGAGGATGCTTAGAAGGTAACTTCTCCACTTGGTTTGCTCCTGAAAAATGAAGTTCCAAGCAGAACGAAGTCCTGAGCAGCGTAAGAGCTCCAGAAAGCATGAGGGAGCCTGCAGAACACCAAGCAGGAGACAAGCAGTTGGGAGGAGCAGTGCTTTGTCTCTAATCCATCTGCCTTTCCCCTTTGCTGAACCCTCTTTGAACTCATCTGCGGTCACCAAGCAGGAAAAGGGTGATTTAATTAAACATCCATCATCAGACACAAGCAGGGCTGAGGCCAAGGTCCAGCCTCCATCTCTTGCTGCTGAGAGAAGGGAGGCCTCTCGCTGTGGCTGAGAATGGGAAATGAAAAGACACCGACAGTGAATCCTCTTTATGTGGAGTAAGGCAGTAAAGAAAGAGTTCAGATCGTGGCTGACCCTTCCTGCAGACCACTGCTGCAGACCAGGCAATTCATCCAAAGCTCTTTGCCCGAGGAGAGATGGAAAAGTGAGAATGGAATGGGAAATGGAAGAGCTTTGGCCTTTCTTACTTCAGAGTCTTTTCACCTGGAGTATTGTTATTGCAGCTACCTATTGTCCACCTGTGTAAGACAGCCCCTGACAGAGAAGGTGAGGATCACTGCAGGCCTGCCTCCCAATCTCCCTGTGACACCCACCCCAGGCAATACATGTTGTCTCTCCTGGCTTTCCTCAGGGCCATCTCAGCACCTCGAAGCCATCCCTGGCATATCCTTCAAATGGTGGACCTAGAAGTGCAGTGATGTGAACAGAGAAACTCTGCCAAGATCTGAGAGGTGCTCATCTTACAGCACAAGAATCAGCCCATCACATCCCCTGTGGAAAGCTCAGACAGGATTGCTGATTCTCTGCTTCCCTCTAAAACACCGTTGGGTTGGTAGCCAGAGCCCTCAACAGCTCCGCTCAGCAGAAGGTCCAGCCTCAGCGTGTGGCTGATTCCCATCGTGAGCCAGCTGGATTGAGCCTCAAGCCTTGGGGATGCCCAAGCCTGCCAAGATCTGCTGCTGCATGTTTGTCTTTGCAAAGCTCAGAAATCACCTCCGTGTCCTAAGGAGAGCTTTCACCACCCAAACACTCTTTGAAGGTCCTGAGGACTCAGTTGGTTCAGCTACCTTGAAAGCAAACAGGCGGCAACAGGGACGGTGGCTCAGTGCCTTCAGGACCTCCAGCATCAATCTTTCGCTCAGAGCAAGCTATTTCCAGCCCTCTGTTCCCAGTGCTCAATGCGAGGTGAAGCGAAGAACACCTCAGGCTTCTTCAGGGGGAGAGGTGTGGCCGGAAAGTGCGTGGTCGGATCATCATGACCACCTTCCTCAAGGAGTAGTAGTCTGTGTCCTTCCAGGAGTACCACACGATCCCGTCCGGCCCCAGCATCTTGCGGTTCTTGATGGAGTAGCGCCCTCCCTGGGGTGCAGAGAAAGAGGATGGGGGGTCAGGGATTGGGAAACAGATGGTGTGCTGGTTTGAGGCTAACTGGACTATTTGAATGGGAGAAATGAGATCATTGGTTACGAAAAGAAAATGATGATGATGGCAGAATCACAGAATTAACCTGGTTGGAGAAGACCTCCAAGACCTAAAAGACCTCTAAGATCATTGAGCCCAACCTGTTTCTCCAGCTACAGCAGAATTTCAATCATGGAATCAGTCAGGGTTGGAAGGGACCACAAGGAGCAGCCAGTTACAGTATCACAGTATCACCAAGGTTGGAAGAGACCTCACAGATCATCAAGTCCAACCCTTTACCACAGAGCTCAAGGCTAGACCATGGCACCAAGTGCCACGTCCAACCTTGTCTTGAACAGCCCCAGGGACGGCGACTCCACCACCTCCCTGGGCAGCCCAGTTCCAACCCCCCTGCCATGCCCAGGGACACCCTACCCTACAGCAGGCTGCACACAGCCTCAGCCAGCCTGGCCTTAAACACCTCCAGCAATGGGGCCTCAACCACCTCCCTGGGCAACCCATTCCAGCCTCTCACCACTCTCATGCTCAACAACTTCCTCCTCACCTCCACTCTCAAGCTCCCCACCTCCAGCTTTGCTCCATTCCCCCCAGTCCTGGCACTCCCTGAGAGCCTCAAAAGTCCTTTCCAGCTTTTTTGTAGGCCCCTTTCAGATACTGAAAGGCCACAATAACCTAACACCTTCTAATTAACTAAACCATGGCACTCAGTGCCTCATCCTGTCTCCTTTTAAACGTCTCCCATCTGAATGCACTCCTGTCCAAACTACCCTGGGTGATCCTGCCTTGGCAGGGGGCTTGGACTCGATCTCTGGAGGTCCTTTTCAGCCTCTAAAGTTCTGTGATTCTGCGATCTGAGCACCACTTGCTCTGAAACACCAGAGCAAAGAGCTTGATGATGATGTGGTGAAAAGAGCACACAAAGCCCAGCATGTATCAAATGGTCCCAGTGAGGCTGGCATTGATCTGTCTCGGGCTATGTAATCCCAAACTTCAGCACTCAGAGGTGTCTCAACACTCATGCCTGCACCATGGCACCAAAACCTTTGAACTCCCTCAGTGCCCAACATTTGGTTTGCTCCCTTCTTGGAGAGCAGAGGTTGGTCAAGCCAGGAAGCATTGTTACAATGCGAGTCTCAAGTTGTGCCAGAGGAGGTCTAGGATGGATGTTAGGAGGAAGTTGTTGGCAGAGAGAGTGATTGGCTTTGCAATGGGCTGCCCAGGGAGGTGGTGGAGTCACTGTGCCTGGAGGTGTTGAAGCAAAGCCTGGCTGAGGCACTTAGTGCCATGGTCTGATTGACTGGCCAGGTCTGGGTGCTAGGTTGGACTGGCTGAGCTTGGAGGTCTCTTCCAATCTGGATGATTCTATGACCAACAACCTCATCTCAACCCTGGCTTTGTGTGCTATCATCTGCCTCCTCATACCTCCACTTTTCCTTGTAGCACAACCCATTGAGGTCAAGGAATCACGGAATCATTTGGGCTGGAAGAGACACCAAGCCCTTCCTTTGGCTTGGAAGATCATCAAGCCCAGCTGCTAAGAAAAAAGCACTGGCTGGAGAGCAGTGGTTACTGTGGTGGCCTGGCAGTGCTGGGGTAATGGTTGGAATGGATGATCTTAAAGGTCTCTTCCAATCAAAACGACTCCACAAGGAACAGCAGCTAGTGTCACTGTCCCCCCACTTTACCTTGTAGTACACCCCATTGAGGTTGGAGAAAAAGCACTGGTGGTACCACCAGCCTCCGTGGGAGATCTCAGCACAGATGTTCCCCGAGTCAGGGGTGCTGAAGCTCCTCTTGTTGTGGTACCAGGCGAAGGAATCCTCCACGGTCCCGCTGAAGCCATCCACGTGCAGGCGGTAATAGTTCTCCTCATCCTCAATGCTACAAGAAACAAAGGTAGGACTATTTAATGGGGAAGTGTTTGCTTCTCCTGTCCAACCTGCATTCTTGCTGTGGACACTTCACAATCATCGAGCCACTCTGGCCAGCCTCCTTGCTATGATTCACCACCTCCAGAAGCTAAAGATGTCTTTTTCTCTTCTGTGTGGTGACTCAGAGCACATGTCAGAGGTCTAAACTGGGCTAGCTGTGACTCTCAAACCGCAACAAAGAGCTCTAAGCTCACAACAAAGGGCTGCGATGGCTTCCTCTCTAATTGCACAGCACCACCTCCTCTCCATTTAACAAGCACCCAGCTCTTCACCTAGAGTGAGCTAATTAGTCACTACCTCCGGGCTAGCAAGGGCTGAAGGTCGTTGCCATTGCAGGTGACATCTGATGAGAAAAGTTGGAGTGACCACTCACAGTACACATTTGCTGGTGGAAGCTGCTTCAAGACAGGTTCAGTTTCGGTAGATCTGAGCTCTACTTGAAGCTCTCCAGCTTCAAGTTTCCCTAAAGTGCCCCTTGGACCTCCTCCTGTGGTGGACTACTCCACAGTCATCTACAAGCCTTTCCAGTAGAGACAAGGAAGTGTTTCATCTGAGACAGTCGAGCCAGATTTGGTCACCCCTGATTAAGAAAGGATGTGGCTGGTGTGGTGTGGAGAAATAGAACACCAGAGGAGGGGAAGAGCTGTAAACACTGAAGGACGTCACAGCAGCTCCAATAAGTAAAAGACACAAGCAGTCAGGGTAAAGTCAAGGGATGTCCCTAAGGCAGATGGGTGCTGGAGCTGCCCAGTAAGACCCTGGTTCTCACACAGAGGTCAATAATTTTGGCACAAATATCCCCTAGCGGCTGGGGACTGCCCATTGTGTCCTACTGCCTTCCCCTGGGGCTGTGGGTGTTGATGAATGACACTGCATGTTGGTTGTCTTGCATCCAGATCTCCACCTGGACCAAAATTTGATGGTGAAATCCAGGTGAGCAAGACAGGGTAGACAACCTGGGCCCTGTCTCTAGACAGAATCACTCCGACCTCAGCAAAGTTCCTGTGCCTGAAGGTCTCCAGACATTGGTGCTCTGAGGGCTGGAGCATCTTTCCTATGAGGACAGGCTGAGAGTTGGGATTGTTCAGCCTAAAGAAGAGGAGGATCCAGGAAGACCTTCTTGTTGCTTTTCAGTTTTAGAGGGGACAAGAAGAAAGCAGGAGACAGACTTTTTTAGCAGGGCCTGTTGTGGCAGGACAAGGGGTGATGGTTTTAAACTAAAAGAGGAGAGATTCTGACTCGATAGAAAGAAGAAATTGTTTACGTTGAGGGCGGTGAGACCCTGGCCCAGGTTGCCCAGAGAGGTGGTAGATGCCTGTGGTGGTTTGAGACTAACTGGAATATTTTACTGAGAGAAATTAAATCCTTAGCTGTGAGAAGAAAATAAACCAACACATACCCTCTATCACCCATTCTTCTGCTGAGAAACACAACCAGTCAAAGTAGAGATAAGACACTCACTGCTCACACACTGCTCGGCTCTCACGTTTGGCTGTGCCTTCTTTCTGGCGGTCTGGTCTCTGTGGCTGCCTCTGCCTTAGCTCTAATCCAGCATAACTCTTTTACCTCTAACTGCCTTGTCATTTTTTTGACTTCTCACCTTAGATCTCCAGATTTATCATGTGAGTTATATGTGATCTCATCTGGTTATTTCTGAAGGGAGGGAAAGAGAGGGGGGAGAAGGGAGGATTGGGATGGGAACCGTTCTGGGCTTTGTTTCAACACCTCCAGGGATGGAGACTCCACCACCTCCCTGGGCAGCCCATTCCAATGCCAATCACTCTCTCTGCCAACAACTTCCTCCTAACATCCAGCCTAGACCTCCCCTGACACAATTTCACACTCTGTCCCCTTCTTCTCTTGCTGCTTGCCTGGCAGAAGAGACCGACCCCCACCTGGCTACAGCCTCCCTGCAGGGAGTTGTAGACACCAATGAGGTCAGCCCTGAGCCTCCTCTTCTGCAGGCTGCACACCCCCAGCTCCCTCAGCCTCTCCTCACAGGGCTGTGCTCCAGGCCCCTCACCAGCTTTGTTGCCCCTCTCTGGACACCTTCCAGCACCTCAACATCTCTCTTGACTTGAAGAACTCAGAACTGGACACAGCACTCAAGGTTGAGTTGAACCTATGCCTAAAGCAGCTGTGTCTGTAAGAAGCAGGGCAGGACATGCCACTTTCTACCTGAAGACCTGGTAGAAGGCATGCTTGTGCTTGCTGTTCCAGTCCTCCAGGTCGATGCGCAGTGAGTAGTCCCCTTGGCTGGTCAGCTTGTGGATGTTCTCATTGCCCATCCAGAATTCACCATTGAGGTCTCCAAAGCCCTCCTTGTACTCATTCCAGGTTCGGTTGAAGTCCACTGAGCCATCCTGACGCCTCTGAATGACTGTCCAGCCTCCACCTGCCAGGGGAAAGGTAAGGAACAGGAGATTCCATATGAAACAGGAGGAAGGAACTTCTGTGCCTTGAGGCTGACAGAGCACTGGACCAAGATGTCCAGAGACATTGTAGAGTCTCCTTCTCTGGAGACATTCCAAATCCACCAGGACACAATCCTGGGTAACCTGCTGTGAGAGATCCTGGTTTAGCCAGGAGGTTGGACTAGATGACCTTCAGAGGACCCTTCCAATCCCCACCATGATGTGATTTTATGAGGATAAAGTGTGACTACCAGGGAACATCCAAGCATCCCAGATAGACCCCTTAGTGATGTCACCTCTGAGGATCCATCTGCAGCTCAGTAAGGTGTCTCCTTGTCATGTGTCCTCTCACCAGGTGGCCAAACACAGCATCCCTCACACAGCCCTCACGATGCCCATCCTAGCTCACAGAAAGAGACCTCCACCTCTTCTGTGCTGGTCCATGATGTTGTTCCCTTGTTAGCTGTCAGATGCTCAGTCCAGATCTTGAGATGATGTAAAATGAGACAGGCATAGCAGTTTTCAGGAGGCAAAACCTTCTGAAAGCTTGAGGCTGGAACAAACCAGAGATTCTGGAGTCTGGAGATGGTTCTGTACTGTTCCTGCAGCACCACAGAGGCACAGGAGCTCTCCCAGGATTGTCTCACTGTCCATCTGCTCTCCCATCTGTCCAAATCTCTCTCTTCTCTCTTCTTTTCATTCTAACAGTGTAAGCCTGGGGCCAGGGCAGGGGGGGAAGCGGGGACACAGGGAAGATGGGACTGGGGCCATTTGTTGTTCTATGTCTGCACTGCCTGTTGCTAGACAGTGCCCAAGGTCTGCTGCTGGTCCTGCAGATAGCAGCCATGACATAACAGAGACCACACTCTCTGGACAGCCTGCAGAAGAGGAGGCTCAGGGCTGACCTCTTTGCTGTCTACAACTCCCTGAAGGGAGGCTGTAGCCAGGTGGGGTTGGGCTCTTCTGCCAGGCAAGCAGCAACAGAAGGGGACAAAGTCTCAAGTTGTGCCAGAGGAGATCTAGTCTGGATGTTAGGAGGAAGTTGTTGTCAGAGAGAGTGATTGGCATTGGAATGAGCTGCCCAGGGAGGTGGTGGAGTCACCGTCCCTGGAGGTGTTGAAGCAAAGCCTGGCTGAGGCACTTAGTGCCATGGTCTGGTTGCTTGGCCAGGGCTGGGTGCTAGGTTGGAGTGGCTGAGCTTGGAGGTCTCTTCCAACCTGATTGATTCTATGATGACAATAGGAAATGGCTTTAGATTGTTCCAGGGAAGGATTAGGTTGGATACCAGGGAAAACATTTTCCATGGAAGGGTTGTCAAGCACTGAAACAGGCAGCCCAGGGCAGTGGTGGAGTCCCCATCCCATGTGTAGGATGTGTAGGAGTGCTGCTGAGGGACAGGGTTTAGCGGTGCCTTGGCAGTGCTGGGTTAAGGGTTGCACTTAATGATCTTAAAGGTCTTTTCCAACCAAAATCATAAAGGTCTGTGCTAGTTTGAAGCTAGCTAGAATGTTTTGGTGAGAAGAACTAGGTGATAGGCTGAGAAATGAAAACAATGGTGAGGTCTACTTCGCTCACAGTCTTGCTGAGATGTGTACAAAGGAAAGACAAACCAAAGGTTAGGTCACTTGCTTGCTCTCTTCACTGGGAGCTTTGCTCTGCTGCGGAGCTCTGGGTCTGCTGGCTGAACTCCATCTTGCTTTCTAACCTCACCCTCCATTTGCTTTGGCTGATTTCACCTTTGCTTCTTAATCCTCTTGGACGAACCTCCATTCTTCCTTGGGACTGGGGTAAGGTTGAGAGGGGTAGGGGGAAGGTGAGGGGGTGGTTGAGAGCCCCTCCTGGGGACTCAGGTTTCTGGCAGGGGAGTTGTGTCTGTGTTACCTTTTTCCCTTGTCTATTTCTGTCTATATCTGTATATACTGTAAATATCTGCTTGTACATTGTGCCAGCTGTAAATATAAGCTTCATTCAAATTTCCAGAGCTGGCTGAGTCTAGTCTGGGTGATTTCTAAAGTTGTGGGGGGCGGGGGACACCCAAACCATCACAAGGTCTCTTCCAACCTGGTTGATTCTGTGGTTCTATGATCTGTAAGTGGGGTAAAGCTGTGTTGTAGCTTAGCCTTTCCCATTTCCTGACTTTCCTAAATTACTAACCTTGCCCCTAAGCATCCTTGGGAAGATTTCCCATCCAAATCAGAACCTGTAAATAAACCTTAACTGGTTCTGTAGACAGTTTGGGGTGGGGGGTTGGGGGAAAGCCAAAATCATCCTATTTGTACAATTCTTGCCTCAGGCAATTAATCCCCACCCAGGTCAGTGCCTCCTCACAGTACCTTCGGTGTCCATCTCACACAGCACTTCGATAGGCATCCCTCCCACCGCAGGCATGATGTTGTAGATCCCAGAGCGCCGCAGCCCGTTGTAGTAAACAGAGGCACAGTCAATGGGGCAGTTCCTGGCATGCTTCACTTCTGAGAGGCAAAGCAAAGACAGGTGGAGTTGGCTGCATGGCCTGGAGAAAGGGACCCACAACCAAGGGCAGCAATCGTAGTGTGGGGGTGGACAGATAATCCTGGGTTCAGAGCTTCTGCAGCTGAAGGACAACACAGCTGGTGGAGGGTCTAGAGTACGATTCCTGTGGGAAGCAGCTGAGGGAGCTGGGGTTGTTTAGCCTGGAGGAAAGGGCTGGTTAGCCTTGGCAACCCTTTTTAGGGAAGAAACTGTTCTTCATGTCCCACTTAGACTTGCCCTTACACAACTTGTAAGATGTATCCTTCTCCTTGGGAGAAAAGAGCAGCCCCCAGATGGCTCTGGCTTTCTTTCAGGGAGTTGGATACAATGAGAAGGTTCCTGAATCACAGAACATCAGGGGCTGGACGGGCCCTCAAAAGCTCATCCAGTCCACCCCCCCTGCCAGAGCAGGTTCACCTAGACCAGATTACACAGGAACACATCAGGTGGGGTTTGAGTATCTCCAAAGAAGGGGACTCCACAACCCCCCTGGGCAGCCTTTTCCACTGTTCTGTTACACTCACAGGGAAAAAATTCCATCTCCTGTTTACATGAAACTTCCTGTGCCTCAGCTTCCACCCACTGCCCCTTGTCCTGTCATCAGGCATTGCCCAGCAGAGCCTGGCTCCAGCCTCCTGCCACTCAGCCTTTACATATTTAGAACCGTTGATGAGGTCACCTCTCAGTCTCCTCTTCTCCAGGCTAAAGATCCCCAGCTCCCTCAGGCACTCCTCAGAACAGAGATATTCCATTCCCTTTGTCATCTTTGTGGCTCTGTGATGGACTCTCTCAACCAGTTCTATGTCCTTGAACTGCGGGGCCCAGAACAGGACACAGTACTCCAGATGTGTCCTCACCAGGGCAGAGCAGAGGGGCAGGAGAACCTCTCTTGACCTACTAACCACAGCCCTTCTAATCCACCCCAGAACAGCGTTGACCCTCCTGGCCCCAAGAGCACACCGCTGGCTCACGGTCGACCTCCCATCACCACGGTAAGGCTGAAGCCTCTCCTCCCAGCCAGCCCCCCGCTGCTCCCCATCACCTGGGTGGTGCATCTCCTCTTGGAGCCTCATGTCAGAGGGGCCGAGGCAGGTGGGGTTGCGCCAGGCCCAGTCGGTGAGGACGGAGATGTTGTTGATCTGTGCCTGCATGTCGTAGAGCAGCGTGGCCTGGATGTGCTGCAGGGTGCTGGCCTCGCTGTACCGATGCTCCAGGTCCTGCACCCGCTGAGCCAGGCTGTGGTTGCGGCCAGCTGCCTCCTCGTGCTGCAGACGGGGAGAGAGGGCAGGAGATGGCACAGGCACAGACAAATCCAGGGTGGAGAAGCTCCTTGGCATCGCCAAGTCCAACCTAGGACCCTGCTCTACAGGATTCACCTTAAACCGTAGCCCTGAGTGCCACATCCAAACAATCCTTAAACACACCCAGGGTGGAGAAGCTCCTCGGCATCACCAAGTCCAACCTAGGACCCTGCTCTACAGGATTCACCTTAAACCATAGCCCTGAGTGCCACATCCAAACGATGCTTAAACACATCCAGGGTGGAGAAGCTCCTCGGCATCACCAAGTCCAACCTAGAACCCTGCTCTACAAGATTCACCTTAAACCACAGCCCTGAGTGCCACATCCAAACAATCCTTAAACACACCCAGGGTGGAGAAGATCCTCGGCATCACCAAGTCCAACCTAGAACCCTGCTCTACAAGATTCACCTTAAACCATAGCCCTGAGTGCCACATCCAAATGATCCTTAAACACACCCAGGGTGGAGAAGCTCCTCGGCATCACCAAGTCCAACCTAGAACCTTGCTCTACAAGATTCACCTTAAACCATAGCCCTGAGTGCCACATCCAAACGATGCTTACACACATCCAGGGTGGGTGACCTCCCTGGGCAGCTCGTTCCACTCCCTGACCACCTCCCTGGGCAGCTCATTCCAGCCCCTGACCACTCTCTCCATGAAAACCTTTCTCCTAATGTCCAATCCAAACCTACCCAGTCTCAGCTTGAGGCCATTCCCCCTTGTTCTGTCTCAAATTACTTGTGAGAAGAGACCAGCAGCAGCCTCTCCACAATGTCCCTTCAGGTAGAATCACAGAATCAAGCAGGTTGGAAGAGACCTCCAAGATCATCCAGTCCAACCTAGCACCCAGCCCTGGCCAAGCAACCAGACCATGGCACTAAGTGCCTCAGCCAGGCTTGGCTTCAACACCTCCAGGCACGGTGACTCCACCCCACCCCAGGCAGCCCATTCCAATGCCAATCACTCTCTCTGTGACGTTGTAGACAACAATGACATCTCTCCTCAGCCTTCTCTTTTCCAAGATAAACAACCCCAGCTCCCTCAGTTGCTCCTGGGCACCAGCACAGCCCCAAGACCCCCTCAGGGATGGGGAAAGCAGGTAGGGAGCAAGCAGGCAGAGAAGCACGTGCTGCATGCAGCAGCAGAGACCAAGGACTCCAAGGATGGTGCCTGAACCTTCACCCTCACCCTCAGCCCTATAACATGGGAGACACAGGTAGCAAGACCTGGACAGGGTAGAGACTGCCTTGGGTGCTGTACCTAGGGAGCAATAACCACCTACAGCTTAGGTTATTAGGTACAGGTTAGGGATTGAGCTGGTGGAAAGCAGCAGCACAGAGAACTGAGAGTGCTGGTGGACAATAAGTTCCCTGTGAGCCCTCACACCCAGGAAGGTCTCCTGGGGTGCATTAATGAGAGTGTGGCCAACAGGTTGAGGGAAGTTATCCCCTTCTACTCGGCCCTAGTGAGGTCACATCTAGAGTACTGGGTCCAGTTTGGGGCTTCCAGACTGAAGAGAGACAAGAAAGTACTGGAGAGAGTCCAGTGGAGGCTTACAAAGATCAGGTGAGCCGCTTGGTGGATGTGGGGAGGTCTGTGGAGCTTGGTGGATGTGGGGAGGCCTGTGGAGCTTGGTGGATGTGGGGAGGCCTGTGGAGCTTGGTGGATGTGGAGAGGCCTGTGGAGCTTGGTGGATGTGGGGAGGCCTGTGGATGTGGTCTGTCTGGACTTCAGCAAGGCCTTTGACACTGTCCCCCACAGCAAACTGCTGGCTAAGCTGTCAGCCCACGGCTTGGATGGCAACACTCTGTGCTGGGTGAGGAACTGGCTGGAGGGCCGAGCCCAGAGAGTGGTGGTGAATGGTGCCACATCCAGCTGGCAGCTGTCACTAGTGGTGTCCCTCAGGGATCAGTGCTGGGCCCCATCCTCTTTAACATCTTCATAGATGATCTGGACGTGGGCATAGAGTCAGT
>WAAF01000705.1:665-20753 GCA_013400475.1 Tricholaema leucomelas | reverse complement strand
CACTCCTTTCTCAGTCTTTGCTCCAATCCTAAAAAGAGGAAAGAGGAAAGAAATCTCAGCTATATTACTCATGTGAGTTTCCATATATATGCCATCTATGTGCCAAATCTTCTAGAGATTTCTATCATTAAAATATTTTAAACAGTAAGAATATTTGTCCAGTATTGAGAAAGGGAATGTGAGCTCTCAGAAAATGTGAAATAATCATCATCTAATTGTGGTCCATTTTTAAATTATCATAATGGAATAAGACATTGTAGTTTTGAGATTATCAACTTCAGAAACAAAGTGTAACTCCCAAGAATAACAACAACAACAAAAATATTCCGAGTACAAAGTATCAGAAACTGTTATTATTACTATGGGAGTGAGGTGTAATAAATCATGACATTTGATAGTACATCTCTATTTCCCTTAAGTAATACAGGTGAATGTACGACTGGCAAGTTTTGTGACATACTAATAAACACTTAATGACTTACTATTTGATCAAACTTGCATTCAAAACAGAAAACACATGTTTCTGCTTCATGATAAGTAGGGAGTTCAAATAATTTATGAAGGTATTATCAGTTTTAAAGTATAAGAAGGTCGTTGTACTGGTTGTGTTGCATTGCTGACCATCTGCCTACTTTTAGTTTGAGGACTAAATATTTATCATTAATAGTTTTTGTTGCAGTGAAATGCACTAATCTTTATTCTCTGCTTTAATTCTGTTGTTTGTTTTATATGTTTTACAGCCTATGTAGGTGGGTTAAATTAAAGTATATTCAATACTTTCTTCAATAATGGCACAAATGAAGTTTGATAGGTTTTAATATTCTAGATGGTACCAATGAAGCCTTGGGAATTCCTACTTCATTATCCTGCTCTGTAAGAAGAACACTCTGACCAGAAGATTTATCTAATTGGAAAGAGTTTCTTGTTTCAGTCCAAGGGTTGACTCTCTCCTCTTACTTTTCCCAGTTCATTATGGGAATCCTTGTAAGACTGGACAAGGCACTTAGTGCCATGGTCTAGTTGATTGGACAGGGCTGGGTGAAAGATTGGACTGGATGATCTTGGAGGTGTCTTCCAACCTGCTTGATTCTATGATTCTAAAACTGCTTATTTGGTCTTCAGTTCCTCCCCAGATAGGAGTAGAAGACAACAATAGGTTGTCTTCTACCTTCATATCACTGCACCCTCACCTGCAATGCTATCAGCTTAGCTTTCTCCCCCATGTGAAAAGGAAAGACATGTGGAGTTGAGAAAATTGCCACACTA
Organism: Tricholaema leucomelas; assembly: GCA_013400475.1. Taxonomy (NCBI): domain Eukaryota; kingdom Metazoa; phylum Chordata; class Aves; order Piciformes; family Lybiidae; genus Tricholaema lacrymosa; species Tricholaema leucomelas. Next base: position 19,487 of record WAAF01000705.1, on the reverse strand, counting down.
CTTTGGAAGTATTTTTATTAAAAAATAGTAAAGCCTGATAAAACTGTCTTCTTCTCGTTACCTGTGACTTCCACTAGTGTCCCTAAGATATGGAGGAATTTGCTTGGCAAAAAGTGAAAAGAAAGGAAATAAAAAGGAGTATTTGTTTTATGTTTCCTCCTTAAATACTCCTTTGCCAAAATGCACAGTAAGAATCTTGAAAGAGCACTGACGCACGGTGGACTGCATCTTCTCCTGAACAGCAGTATTTAGTCATGTTGTCCCTCTTCCAAACCCATCTGCTGTCTCATCTACCAGTCCTCCTCAAGTGGATGCTGTAAGCTCCCATTGCATGAATTTAACTACTCATGTAAATGAGAGCTGGTTACAAAATGAAATTTGGGGACATCTAATTTTAAATTATGTGTTTCATGAACAGGTTGTCTTTTGTGCACACTGTCATACAGAACAGCATTTCTGGCTGTTTGCCCCCTTAATTTAACTTCAGTGCTGCTTTTGAAGTGAGCAATTGTGATCATTAGCAAGGATTTTTTTATAGCTGCTGTAAATAACTTGACATGAGTAAGGTATCTAGGCCAGAAATGACGATATTTTGGAGGGGGGAAAGTACCACAAGAACTCTTAAAATCACTGTAGATCTGTGTTAATGCTAGCTTTGGGACTTATGCTTTCTGCTTTACTAGGCCTTTCTTCAGCAGAAGCAGGACTGCCCACAGCTGTTCAGTGTCCCATGACCGGGAGCACATATACAGCACCATGTGGTCCTAGTCACACAGGGAAGAGTAGGATGTTCCTTTGATAAATTGTGTCCATCAGAGAGGCTGGAATGCTGTATAGTATCTCTTATCTAACCAACCACTAGCTGAGGAGATGCAGTTGAAGGAAATGGCTCATGGCTTGGATGTATCATTACATCCGGATGAGGAAACTGGGAACAGACCAGAATGGCTCTTGATCTGCTGTGAGAAAGAAAGGGCAGCCCTCTGATCACCTCAATTTCCTGATTCTTTGATGATGGCTGGTCTCCAGCTTTGCACTAAGCATAGCTTGAACGTGCAGAGGAAATGGGAGTCCACAGGGGACAGTTCTGATCTACTTAGATCTTATAAACAATCCTGCAGAAATTTAACACACCTTTTCTCATATGTTGAAGCAAACATGGTGAATAACCTCTGGATAATGCTGACATCAGGAAACCCCTGGAATATTTATTGAACCTTTCATCCATTACTGGGAGATACCTTTATCAAATGCTCTTTTTTGCAACTAAGGGATATCAGAGTTAAAATCATTCTACACTGATGTAAACAAATACAGATCTTACTAGATAAGAGTTACAGATCTTGAACTCACTTTGATATCTTTAATTGCTATGTATTTATCAATTTATGTGGTCAAAATTCTGTTCTGTTTGTGGCATAATTAACCCAAATTTTGTTCCAATGTGATATTAGGCACAACATCCTGTTTACAAAGCTGTGGCCATTACTTCCAATTTTCACATTACGTCTAACAGGCTGTACTAAATGAAATTTCCAGTTTAGTAAAACTTGCTACAATGACCTTCTGGGAAAGTCATTCATCTGTAAGTCATTTTGGATTTACTCCATTTTGCTCATCCTCCTACTTTTTGTCACATTCTTATTCAAATGTGATTGTCTCCCTGTAATGTCAATTTTAGTAAAAAAAAACGGTTAAATAAAACCTTTAAAACTACCAGAATCACATGCAAATGTGCTAAGACAAAACCTTCCTAATTAAGTAGCCACTACCTCTATATTTTTATTACTAGGGGAAATTAACACATGCTTCATCTACAGAAGGACCATATGAGTAAGAGGAGTTTGACTGTGTCACATCAATAAACTAATCAGATTAGACTTGAAACTGAATAATGCAGATATGACACTGAAAATCATTAATGTTGACAACAAAAATAATATTCAGACAGATTCAAATATTCCTTTATTGCCTTTATTTCATATAAGTTAAAATCTTTTGCAGACATGGCACAATATACACAGATGTATTATTATAAATATAATTCTCGGTCTACATCTTCAAAATAACATAAGTGCACAATTTAGATGTGCAGTTGCTATGGCTTTGTGTGCAAACACAGCAAAAATATCACAACTCCCTTCTCTGTGAAAACACCTATGAGCTACAGGTGCATTTTGATAGGCTGTGATACCTAGGCTACACTCATAGGCTATAACTAAGGGCTACAGCTTTTGTGCATTCGAACTTTACCCTGGTTTTGCAACAAGTGCCTCTAAATGCTTCATCAGAGCCGCATGATTCCACTTTCCTGTAAGCTTCCTTTACTTGGATAATCTCCAAGTTAATTACATTTTATCTCTGGTGTGCTAGTTTGAGCCTAGCTAGGATGTTTTGGTGAGAAGAACTAGATGATAGGCTGAGAAATGAAAACAATGGTGAGGTTTACTTTGCTCGNCTGTATTACCTTTTACCTTGTGTATTTCTGTATACACTGTAAATATCTGCTTGTATATTGTGCCAGCTGTAAATATAAGCTTCATTCAAATTTCCAGAGCCGGCTGAGTCTAGTCTGGGTGATTTCTAAAAGTGTGGGGGGGTGGGGGACACCCAAACCATCACATCTGAAAAAAAGATGCTGCACACTGCTTCCTTCCTACCTTGGATTCCAGTCCAAGACCTTTCAACGTAGCAATGCTCCTCTCTCACTGGGAGAGGACACAAAGCAGCACAATAACACTGAGGGGAAAGAGGCTCCTGCTGCTGATGGTCACAAGATGTTGCCTAGCAGGACATAGACATTCTACACATGACATTTCCAAAGGATGTATTTGCCAAGTGGGGTAACTCAAAGCCAACACTGCAGGACTGAAAGTGTAGGGACAAGTCTCCTCAAACAAATGTGTGCCACATCATTCACAGGCATTTATTGTACACTAAGTCTGCTATTGTATATATCTTCTCCTGAAAGACAGATGTAAGGAGGTGTGCTTTGAAATCTGATCACTGTCAAATGTGGAAATTTCATTGTAACCTTCCTTCTCTTCATATATGTCATTTAAGGTGTTCTTTACAGAAGCAGCAATGGGTTTAATTTTTTAATGCAGGCTGGCCATAGGGCATGTATTAATATAAGTCAACACCTAGATAATTGAGATCAGCAAAACTAAGAAGAATGTAAATATTCTGGTTTCATTTGCTTCCAAGAAACTTTATTTGCTGTGTGACTTACACAGAGGTACCTGCTGACAGTGACATAACTGGCAGATAGATTTGTTGTCATTCTGAAGGTAGGCCTGATTGCTGGTTTAGGGGACACAGTCTCAAGTTGTGCCGGGGGGAAGTATAGGCTGGATGTTAGGAAGAAGTTCTTGCCAGAGAGAGTGATTTGCCATTGGAATGGGCTGCCCAGGGAGGTGGTGGAGTCACCGTCCCTGAGGGTGTTCAAGAAAAGACTGGATGGGACACTTAGTGCCATGGTCTAGTTGACTGGCTAGGGCTAGGTGATAGGTTGGACTGGATGATCTTGGAGGTCTCTTCCAACCTGGTTGATTCTATGATTCTATGAGTTTGAGGTTGAGAAGTCACAAGCCTTCCCCATAGCAGTACCTCTCTTAGCTCCTTAGACCATGGGAAAAGAATGTGGTGAGTTGGTCTCCTGAGATAGTGAAGCTATCTCGGTACACCTGCATGCTACCAACTCCCAAGTCTTTCTGCTTTTGTATCCCCTATATGGGTTCTGATAAGTTAGAATAAATAATTGGTGACTACCAGTTCACCAATACATCAGGTAACATTCAGACATATATTTCCTCTGAATCTTCTCAGATTCTTTGGTTTTCAGATTCTTTGAGAGCAGAGCTGTGTGTTAGGCAGAGAGTACTTCTGTGTTCCCAGCTTAAGCTCTTAAATTTCACTTCCCTCCATGGATCTTATTAGGAGCAAAGATTTAAGATACAACTACCTGAATGTTTCTTTCTGAATGAAGGCCATAGAATGAATTAGAATTAGAACCAAAGTGCTATATATAGTTCAAATAAGCACTAATTATAAAGCACCTACAACTTGTGATTGCTATTTGCAGCAACCTGCCATGAGAGAAAAACATTTTCTTCAGTGGCATGTGAATATAGCAGTGTGAGCAGGGCATACCAAGTCATTAAGTTCTTTGCTCAGAGGCTAAAAGGGAGCCTGGAAGATATTTTTATTATTAGGTGAATCTAAATGGGGAATATCTTTCTGAAGCAAACTCTTCCTCCCAAAGGTTAACTGAGAGAGCTAATTACATGTGTTAAGTGATGGTATGTAAACCACAAAAAACACTTGCACTCAAGATTTTTGTTTTTCTTGGCAGCTTTGTCTTCAATATATGGTAGAGGTATAGGGAAACTTCCACAATGAACAGAAATCCAGCTGAAACAGCTGTCTTGCACAGTATGTTGTCTATATGCCATGCAATCTAGCACAATGGCACTCACAGCCCTTTCCACAGTTCTGGGAGAATTGTACTGCTTGGCTGTCTGGAAGCAAGGTGTTGAATGCCTGCTCGGCAATTCCCTTAAAGGTTAGCATTCAGAAACATGGACATTTTAACTCAATTATTTCCTCACCCTTGTCAGTGGAGCAAGTTTGAGAGATGTGTGAACATGCACAGACAGATTTCAATGTTGTTTTGTTGTTTTCGTTGTTTTAACTCTGAAGCTGTGTTTGACAAATAGGTCATTTTCCAAAAAGGTTAGGGTCAACATCAGTACCTCAGCAAGCCATGCAAATCATCAGCTGCATAGTCTCCTCCTACAATGGTGAAAGTAATTTCACTAGAAGAATCATATACAACTGGCATGGGGGGGGGCAATTACATTGTAGTAATGTCTATCAGAGGCACTTTGTTATTCTGTGTAAAAACTGTACAGCATCTGGCAAAATTACAGTGTATTTATAAGTAAGTTCCCATAAACAAAGTTGAGTTTAGCTTACTGGAAAGTCACAGTCCTATGGATTCTGAATTTCTGTACTAACAGCTTCTTTTTCTTGAATGAGATGTGCAAACTGGATCAAGAGAGGTGATTCTGCCACTTTACTGTGCTCTGGTAAGACCTTACCTGGGGTAATGTGTGCATCTCTGGTGTCCTCAATACATGAAGGACACAGGCCTGATGAAGTAGGTCTAGAGGAGAGATACAAGAATGATCAGGGAGCTGGAGCACCTCTGCTACAAAGACGGGCTGAGGGAGCTGGGGTTCTTCAGCCTGGAGAAGATAAGGCTCTGGGGACACCTAATAATGACCTTCTGGTATCTGAAGGTGACTTCAGGAAGGATGGAGAGAGACTGATCACAAAGGCCTGTAGTGATAAAACAAGAGGCAATGGTTTGAAGAGTACATTCAGGTTGGAAATTCCTTACCTTGAAGGTACAGATTGCCCAAGGAGGTGGTTTTAGCACCATCCCTGGCAATATTCTAGGTTCACAACAAACACAAATCCAAGATTCCGTCCCTTGAATAGTTTTATTAAGAGTTTTGTTTTTAAACAAACATTTAAGTCAAGACAAACTTTCCATGGGACAACATCATATGGAATATGGGTCATTAGAGGGATAATGTGTTAGCACAAATATGTGTATATAAACTGTAGAACATTAAAACAGTGGCAACATACTCAGCAGCTTTGGGAATAACATGGAATATTGAAGAAAAAGAAAAAATAATTAGGAAAAAAAAAGACCCTCTTTTACTGAAATTACCCATAATATCTAGCAAATGTAGACAGTAAAACCACTGAACCACTGTTCTATGAGGAAAAGCAGAAATTTGGCATCTTTTTTACCCAAATATCCTGTGAATTCCCTAAGAGCAGTATCTACAGAATTCAGTAGAGGCAGAAGTACCCTCAAGAACAATTGGAGAGAACTTAGGACTGAAAATTGACATCAATTAAGATGGAGGAAAGGATGCTGACGCAACTTCCAGACCATTCAGGAACAGCAGAATCTGGATAGAGGAGATTAAATTTCTCCCTCACTGTCAGGACTTTGCTTAGAGAAGTATGGCTGGGACTGAATGTGTCTCACTGGGATGGACTTTGTTGTGTTTGCTCATTGGGCCCTGCTGTGTGTCAGGGTATCTTTCTGTTGAGCTAGCACTGTGCTCAGGTGGCCAAGAGAGCCAATGGCATCTTGGGATGGATCAGGAACAGTGTGGCCAGTAGGACAAGGGAGCTATCTTAGCCTTGAATATGGCAATCAGCCACAGAACAAGGGGACAAAGTCTCCAGTTGTGCCAGGGAAGCTATAAGCTGGATGTTAGGAGGAAGTTCTTTGCAGAGGGAGTGATTGGCATTGGAATGGGCTGCCCAGGGAGGTGGTGGAGTCACCGTCCCTGGAGGTGTTCAAGGAAAGACTGGGTGAGGCACTTAGTGCCATGGTCTAGTTGACTGGCTAGGGCTGGGTGCTAGGTTGGACTGGATGATCTCGGAGGTCTCTTCCAACCTGGCTGATTCTGTGATTCTCTGAATTCTGTAACAGCCACATACTTCTGTAAAAATTGCTATCACATATCCAAATTCAGAAAAAAAAAAATCTCTACTTCTACTGATTCTTCAGTCAGAGAACACATAAAATCCTGGAAAAGTGAATGTGAAGAAATTTTTTTTGTTTGTTTCTATTATTTCCCATGATCTCTATACTTCAAGATATTAAAATGTCTATAAAACATTTGCTCTTTATCCCTTACAATAGTTTACTTGGTAGAAAGTTCCAATAAATGCTTATTGGAAGTTTATTGTACTCAAAATAAGTTTACATACTGTGAAGGTCAAATAAGCTCAAAATTAGGAAGATTTGCATAATCCAGAGAGCATATGGTTCATTTCACTAGCATAAGCAGGCAACCTTTTCCCTGACACATCACCTTAAATATCCAGAGTCTTCAAATTGTCAGGTGCTAACATGAGTCCATGTTAGTAGCAGCATATGACCAAATTTCAAGGTGTTGTTACTGACCTCTGCCTTGATGCAGAGTGATATCTCTGCTAAATTGTGGTTTTCAGAGGTTCGAACACTTCATATACTGAATATTTCAGATACTTTTCTTATTTCCCCTCTGCAAGGCTGAACATGAGCCAGTAGTGTGCCCAGGTGGCCAAGAAGGCCAATAACAACTTGACCTGTGTCAGAAATGGCATGACCAGCAGGACCAGGGAAGTTACTCTGTCCCTGTATTCAGCACTGGTTAGGCCACACCTTGAGTACTGTGCCCAGTTCTGTAAAGATGTTGAGATGCTCAGATGTGTCCTTGAGATGCTCGAACACGTCCAGAGAAGGGCAACAAGGCTGGTGAGGAGGCTGGAGCACAGCCCTATGAGGAGAGGCTGAGGGAGCTGGTGCTGTTCAGCCTGAAGAAAAGGAGGCTCAGAGGAGATCTCACTGCTCTCCATCACTACCTGAAAGGAAATTGTAGCCAGGTGGGGGTGATCTCTCCTTTCAGGCAACCAGTGACAGAATAAGGAGACACAGTCTCAAGATGTGCCAGGGCAGGATTAGGCCAGAGGTTAGGAAGAAGTTCTTCACAGAGAGAGTGATTGGCCATTGGAATGGATTGCCCAGGGAGGTGGTGGAGTGACTGTCCCTGAAGGTGTTCAAAAGGAGACGGATGTGACACTCGGTGCCATGATTTAGTTGAATAGATAATGTTGGGTGATAGATTGGACTTAATGATCTCAAAGGGCTTTTCCAACCTGACTGATTCTGTGATTCTGCAATTCTGTGATATGGTTTCAGTGAGCATAGTCTTGCCTTTACTTGTCTCCATGTACCAAAGGCAATGATTAACTGTAATTTGATTATTGTTCTGTCTATTCCAGAGGAGAGCCACGAAGATGATCAGAGGGCTGGAACACCTCTGCTATGAGGACAGGCTGAGAGAGTTGGGGCTCTTCAGCCTGGAGAAGAGAAGGCTTCGAGGAGACCTTATTGTGGCTTTCCAGTATCTGAAGGGAGCCTACAGGAAGGCTGGGGAGGGACTATTTACAAGGTCTAGTAATGTCAGGATGAGGGGGAATGGGTTTAAACTGGAAGAGGGGAGATTTAGACTGGATGTTAGGAGGAAGTTCTTTACAGTGAGGGTGGTAAGACACTGGCACAGGTTGCCCAGGGAGGTTGTGGATGCTTCCTCCCTGGAGGTGTTTAAGGCCAGGCTGGATGAGGCCTTGAGCAGCCTGCTCTAGTGGGAGGTGTCCCTGCCTATGGCAGGGGGTTGGAGCTGGATGATCCTTGAGGTCCCTTCCAACCTAAACCATTCTATGATTCTGTGATTCCTCCTTACTACACACTGCATTTTAAGATAGCTCTTTCAGCTGGATTTATACATAAAATGCTCCTGTAAAAACATCTATATTGCTTCCTTGTTCTTCAGGAAAACACAGAGAAAACTACCTAGGGCCTGCAATATGTGCTACTGCACACTACTTATGTTAAACTAACCATATGGTGCTTTTTCCCCCTGTGCTCCTTTGAGTGTGTACCTTGCATTCCAAATGCAAAATCCAAACTTCAAGAATCATGAAGTGTGATGTAATTTGGAGAAAGTATTATAGCATTTACCCCTTGGAAAAAGATATAACAAAAGCTTTTTTCTATTACAATATCCCCAAAATAAAAAGCTTAGTACCTACTTTCAGCAAAAGAGGAAATTAACATACAGCATAACCACTGAAAAAGGAAGGAAAGGGAAAAATATAGTTTGTTTGTTCTAGTGTCTATTCTATGATTGTCCTACTGTCTATTCTATGATTGTTCTAGTGTCTATTCTATGATTCTATTATAGGAGGTATTGACATATTTACCCATTTTTTTCCCTCCTGCATCACCTAAAATTAAATTCTTTCACAACTCCTAAAACCGAAGAGAGAGGAAGCCTTAAAAAAAAGAACAGGTTTTTGTTTGTTTGATTTTTCCTTTCTTTTGTTACCTACATGAATTTTGTTGCACTACTTCATTCTGGGGAACTGTTATTAGATCCTGACAGATGTTTTGTTTCCTTGGAAATAAAACTGAAACACTGATAAGTCTCATAGGATAGGAACTACAATATGTTTGTACACTACTCAGTGGTACACTATTTTACTAGTTTTCAAAGGAGTGCTTTAGCTGTAGCTCATTTCTACCTTTCTCAGAGCCAATAGCTCAGGACACCTGTTCTTCAACAGCGTTGTTTCACAGGTTCACTGGAAAACTTTCAAATTCAGTAGATGTTTTACAGATATGGTAGGTTCGGAATTCCACACCCCACCCCCACCCCCAATTAAAATGCACCAGAGTAGCTCAGACAGCTTGGAAGTAAGAGAAAGCTGTATTTACAGCAAAGCTAAATTTAGAAGTATATATACACAATTTATTTACATGCATTTACAATTAAATACAATTTAGAAACTGTACAGAAATCCAGTCTTCCTCCTGAGACAAAGAAAGCCCAGAAGGGGTCAACACGAGGCTCATGTATTATCTGGTCAGCCAAGGTTAGTGGAAGAGATTAGAGTGAAGTGAAGGAACAGCAAACAGATCCAGTGTCCAAGAACCAAGAAGAAAGGATTGTTTACACACTGGCTTTTTATACCTCTTAGCAAACTAATGAATGATATAGACTTTATCACTGCTATTCTTTCACAATCAGTGCCCTGCTCATTCAGATTCTGTACTAGTTTTTCTTATTAGAATATTCCTATAAGCCTCAAAGTGCCACAACAGAAAAGATATTTTTGTTAACCTAGTGTTGCATACGTTGGATGTCCTTTCCCACAATTAGATCTCGTTGGTACATTACTTGCACTTTGCCATGATTTTCTGCACTCTGTGTGAGGTTACATGGGATTTTCCTCAACTTGAAAAATATTCTGCTTTATTGATGTGAGTGGCCTCACTATTTTTAGAGCATAATTCAAACTCCATCTTTTTTCATGCGCCTCTCCTCAGCAACAAAGAATGACATCATGGGTCGATTAACAGGACATAAGGTCTGCTTTCAACAGACAGGATACACCTGTCTCAGAAAGGGAAAAAGATCTCAGGCCAGATGCTGGCAGGGATTACTGAAAGACTTTTAGACCTAGGTCAGTTGGGAGAAGGTTACAAAACCAGGCTGGCTAGAAAGAAGCCCATGGATGACACAGGAGCACTTGAAAACAGACAGACAGAAATTGGGGCTTCTCAGTATAAAAAGGTGGCAAGAGCTTTAGACGAGCTAAGGTGCATCTACATTAGTGCACACAGCATGGGAAGCAAACAGGAGAATCTGGAAGCCATTCTCTATGAGAAAAATTGTGATACAGTAGCTGTCACAGAGATGGGATGTAATGTCTTATACCACTGGAGTGCCACAGCTAATGGTTATGAACTTTTCAAAAGGGATAGGCAAGGAAGGAGAGGTGGTAGCATGCTGCTACATGTGAGGGAGTGGATTCATTGTATGGAAATTGATGATGGTGGTAATAGACTTGAGTGTTTGTGGGTAAGAATCAGGGGAAGAGCAACAGGATAGGTATCCTGGTGAGAGTCTGCTGTAGACAACTTAATCAGGGTGAAGAGACATAAAATGTTCTTTAGGCATCTGCCAGAAGTCTTGTGATCCCTAGTCCGTGATTTTGTGGGTGTGAATTCAGCTTCTCTGATGTCTGCTGGAAATACAACAAAGCAGAGAAGGAGAAGAGGTTTCTAGAGTGTCTGGGGGAGAGTTTCCTGCCACAGCTGATGACAGAGACAACTAGGGAAGGCACCTGCTGGATGTGCTGCTTGTGAGCAGAGAATAACTTGTGGGAAACGTAATGGGTCAGAGCTATCTAGAGAGCAGCAATTATGAAATGATAGAGTCCTCAGTTGTGGAGAGGAAGGGGCAGCACTGCCACCTGGGACTTCCTGTATGACCTGTTTCAGAGGCTGGAGAACAGAGTCCTTCGGGAGGCAGTCTCGGGGGGGCCAAGGGGCCCAGAAAGTCTGGAAACTGTTCAAGAAAGAAGTCTTAAAGGCACAGGAATGCCAGTAGAAGAACTGGCACTGAGGAAGGCTGGCCTGGCTGAATAGACAACTTTGCTGACTGATCAAGGAGGAAAGGAAAGTCTGCAGTTGCTGGAAGATAGGTCATGTCACTCAGCAGAGTGACAAGGTTGTTGTGGGGCTATGCAGGGATAAAATTAGAAGGGCCAAAGCTCAAGTGGAAATTAATTTGGTTTCATCTGTTAGGGAGAACAGATGATTCCACAAATAGGTTAGCCACAAAAGAAGGGCTAAGGAGAATCTCTGCCATTTGTTCAATGCAGGGGGTAATGTAATGGTGAAGGATGAGGAAAAGGATGAGGTACTTAATACCTTCTTCAACTTAGCTGTAAAACCAGCTGACCATTGGAAGCCCATCCCACTGAGCTGGGAGACAGAGATTGGGACCAGAATGAAGCCCTCATAATCCAAGAGGAGTTGGTTAGTGACTTGCTACATCACTCAGACATGTGCTAATCTATGGGGCCAAATGACACTGAGAGAGATGGCAAAGTGCATACCAAGCCACTTTTCATCTTTTACCAACCTGTCCTGGCCATGTGGAGACATTCTGGCTTACTGGAAATTGGCAAACTTGACACCCATCTACAAGACAGGTTGGACAGAGGACCTAGGGAACTATAGAACCGTCAGTCTGACCTTGGGTAAGGCTGTGAAGCAGGTCATCTTGAATGTCATTATACAGAACATGCAAGGTAACCAGATAATCAGGATGGGTTCATGAAGGGAAGGTCTTGCTTAATGAACCTCCTTTTACAACAAGATGACCCTCTTGGTGGATGAACGAAATACAATTTATCTGGACTTCATTAAAGCTAAAGCTTTTGACATAATTTTTCACATCGTGCTCCTAGAGAATCTATCTGCTTATGGTTGAATGGCTGGATGATTCAATTGGTTAAGAACTGGCTGTACTGCTGGGCTCAAAGACTGTGGTGAATGGAGTTAAATCCAGCTGGTGGCCAGTAAGACGTGGTGTTCCACAGGTCTCAGTACTGGGGCTAATTCTCTTTAATATCATGGAATAGAATGCTATCATAGAATCAACCAGGTTGGAAGAGACCTCCAAGATCACCCAGTCCAACCTATCACCCAGCCCTATCCAGTCATCTAGACCATGGCATTTAATGCCTCATCTAGTCTTTTCTTGAATACCTCTAGGGACAGTGACTCCTCCACCTCCCTGGGCAGCCCATTCCAATGATCTGGATGAGGAAATTGGCTGCACCTTCAGCAAGTTTTCAGATGACACCAAGCTGGGCAGCTGTGTTGGTCTGCTAGAGGATAGGAAGTCTCTGCAAGATGAGGTCAACTGTTTGAAGTTTAATAAAGCTGAATTCCAGATCCTGCTCTTGAGTCACTCAAACCCCTTGCAATACTACAGGCTTGGGGCAGAGTGGATGGAGAATTCCCTTTCAGAAAAAGACCTGGGGGGCTGACTGTCATCTACGTGAATATGAGCCAGCAGTGGCCACATCATCCTGGCCTGTATCAGGAACCTTGAGTCCAGCAAGAGTAGGGAAGTGATAGTGCCCCTGTATATGGCACTGGTGAGGCTGCTTTTACTACAAAAACAAAAATGTGATGGAGCGTGTCCAGAGAAGTGCAACAAAGCTGGTGAAGGGTCTTCTATAGAACAAGTTTTATGATTGTTTAGTCTGGAAAAGCGGAGGCTTAGGGGAGACCTCATTGCTCTCCTGAAAGGAGATTGTGGTGAGGTGGGGTCAGTGTCCTCTCTCTAGAATTGGGTGACAATATGAGAGAAAATGGCTAGAAACTGTGACAGAGATTTAAACTGGACATTAGGAATGATTTATTAAAGGAATGGTCAGGCAGTGGAATAGGTTGACCAGGGAGGTGGTAGATTCACTATACATGTAGGTGTTAGCATAGCATTTAAAGACATGGTTTCAAAGCCATGGTGATGTTCAGTAGATGGTTAGACCTGATGATCTTAGAGGTCTTCTGCAACCAAAACAATTCTACAATTCTCTGATTATATGCTATTTTAAAGAAAATAATCAGATCCTTAGTAATTAGATATTAATGATTAAGACAAGGAAACCAGTACCTTTCACAAGATACATCTTCACAAGCAGCTCTTACTTATAACCATAGTAACTTCAATTTGGCTAGCTAAGGAAGTGATAACAATGAAACTGAGCATCTTAGATTTCAGCAATCTTGTATACAAGATCCTTTCAGACATGATTATGGAGCTACAGGTATTTCTCTAGACTACAAATATTAAGATCATGTCTAGATGACTGTAACTGTAGCCTTGATTACAGTGCAGCCAAAAGGCTGTTCTCACCCACAGGTGCTTGTGAAGGCCAGCAGCTGAAGGAGCAAGAATAGTACAGTCAGTACTCCTACACCTTTCATCTACCCAAAGGTTACTGAAAAGATGGAAACCTTCTGCTCAAGAATGTGAAGTTCTCCTGCTAGCTTTTAAAATAATTTTTTCACCAGCATAATTCAGCTGCATAAAACAGAAGCATGAACCATCTTCCTGGAAGCCATAAGATCCCTTCAGCCATTTCAGTCCTTGTAAGACTGATTCTTATTTTTACCTCTAATCCTTGACAGTATGTAGTGGTTCCAGGAGTCACCCACCCCCCACCTCACAAAGATTTCACCCAAACTAGACTCAGCCAGCTGGAAGTTAAAGAATGAAGCTTTTTATTTACAGTTTAGCACAATAGACAAACTTATATTTGCAATATACTACAAATATTTACAGCTATATACAGCAATATACAAGTTAAAAGTAATGCAGAAGCACAATACCACTCCCAGTATCCAGAGTGCCCAGGAGGGGCTCCAAATCACTCTTCCACCTTCTTTCCACCCCCTTCCCTTATCCCAGAATCACCCTTATGTGCAAGATGAGTTGGAAGACTTGGCAAGGTGGGGTTAGAAGGAAAATTATTAGTTGGGTTACGTGTAGGGTCAGGTAGAAGCAGGTAATACAGCAGAAGCAGNATGAAGCTTTTTATTTACAGTTTAGCACAATAGACAAACTTATATTTGCAATATACTACAAATATTTACAGCTATATACAGCAATATACAAGTTAAAAGTAATGCAGAAGCACAATACCACTCCCAGTATCCAGAGTGCCCAGGAGGGGCTCCAAATCACTCTTCCACCTTCTTTCCACCCCCTTCCCTTATCCCAGAATCACCCTTATGTGCAAGATGAGTTGGAAGACTTGGCAAGGTGGGGGTAGAAGGAAAATTATTAGTTGGGTTACGTGTAGGGTCAGGTAGAAGCAGGTAATACAGCAGAAGCAGTATGTTTGTGTTCTGGTTTTTATACATCTCAGCAAGCCTATGAGTGAAATAGATATCACCATTGTTTTCTTTTCGCAGCCTATAATCTGATTTCGCTCATCAAAATATTCCAATTAGCCCCAAACCAGTACACAGCATCATAATGAAAGTAGCATTCTCTTACAAAGAGTTCTCTTACAAATCCAACTAAATGGACTGTGTGTGCACAACAAAATGCAGTATAGCTTTGTCTTTTTAACAGTGAAGGAGACAGAAGACAGTCAAATACTACAATCAGTGTCAGGAATGCAAGCCTGAATTTAGATAAAAACAAAAGTCACACATTTTCTCATGTGAGAGTACAAATATCTGACTGATGCAAATTAGTGTTTAAGCTTTTAGGCAGAAATGTATTGGTAGGAGTATTTACTCACAGGGAAGGGGAAACTGAAATTGATTTACTACATGAATTGGAGTATCTTTACTGCGAAGAGAATTAAAAATCAAAGACCGGCACTCACATCCAATTGATTTGGAGGAAGCAGCCGCCACTTCCTCATGAGTACTCTTGAGAAACTTGACTGACCTCAGTTATCAGATTAAGAATTAAATCTGATGCAGAGAGAAATCCACAGAGGGAAATATTCTACTGTTTGGGGACAGCAGACATTTGTGAAATGTCATGTACATGAACTGTGACAACAAAATCAGGTCCAGTATGAGTCTTTAAACTGTGAGTTAAGCTTCATACCACTTGAAAAGCAGGTGTCAGAGGCCACTAAAAAGCTTTTAACAAACGAAGTGCTTGTTACTTGGCTGCCTAGGAATAGCTAGCAGGAAAATCTGGTTACACAAACAAGAGTCACACCAGCTCACTTCAAGGAGCTGTAAAGTAGTGGCAAGTCAAGATCTGCAGACTAGAAGCTTCTTCCTTCCCCTCAAAGCACTGAGTGAAGTCTCTTTTCATCACTAAAGTGATCTCAGGACTTGTATCCTCTTTTACAGTGTATCCAAAGAGCATACACCAGTAAGCAGGAGAGACTTCTTGATTGATAGGTCTCAAACATTTATGACTGTAAGGAAACACCCCAACTGTTATCAGCTATTCTGAATTGGAAGTGTCTCTGTTTCATTCAGTTTAAGCTGTTCTGCTGCACAAGAAAATAATTCAAGATTCATTTGACTAGAGAAAGGAAACAAGTTGCAGGCTGATTGGATAGCCAGGTAATCATCATGCTTACTACGGAAGAAAAGTCCTTACTCCTTAGAATGTTTTAGGCATTTTGTCTGCAGGCCTTTAAACAAGCAGCATAACCATGTAGAAGAGGCTATGTTGTGTAAGCAGGGCAGCATGACAGGCATGGGTTTTAAATCCAATGAGTAGAAGATAGAACTGAACATAGAACTCTTGCAACCACCTAAAAAATTCACCCAGAGTTTGTAATTTTCCACCACCCCCAAATGCCATAACAAGAAAATAATAGTGTTAGTATCGCTCTATAAACCAACATTTCAAGCTAGTTAGATCACTCATATTTGCTTCTGCAGCAGACCTCATGACTTTAGTAAGATCATAACCTCACCAGTTGTAAGAAACTATCACAGTCAATGTAGAAAGGAATGACAGCAGCTGAGCACAAGGCACCAATCAGCATGTCACTGCACAAGCTACCAGGAGTTATAGATCCTCTTAAATTAATTTTCCTGTTTTTAAATAAACATAGTCTAACTACAGTTTTAATGGTTACCTTGAGAGCCCCTTTCGTGTTGCAGAGCGCATGCCGCTCCACACACTAATCTTAGTACTTTCTCCTCCGCTTCCCATGGAACATCTGCTGTTGAAGAGGACAGCCTTGAGAATACAGTGGGAGTGAAAGCACCAACATGACACCCTAAAGCCACCATGACCTAAATGAAGTCCTAAACCTGTATTCAACAGCACATAATGTGAATATTGCTCTTTCAGACTTGAGAGTGGATTTTTGTAGGAACAGGCAGGGCACAAGTCTTCAAGCTTTAGGATTCAAGCTAGTATGAGCAAGAATATTCCACTATATGGAGTACTTCAGAAGCTGAATTTCAAACTAACTTCTTTGAAAATTGTTTTGCTTCCCCCCATTCTGTTTTAAGGTAAAAGTTTGGACTGAAAATCGTATTCCAGAGGCTGCTTGCTGTGTAAATGATGAAGAGCCCAGCTCAACTGAGTTTGGATGACAGCACCTGGACAGGCAGGTGAAACTGCTTGCTTCACTACCTGAAATATTGAGACTTCAGGGGTTCCCATCCACAGGGTTCAGCAGATATGCCTAACAGAGCTGCAAATTCAAGTATTGGAACTGCGGGCTGCATGATTAGAACTACCCTGAGGGTGCTGCAGATCCATTGGCTTCAGGCATCACTGGATACTCCAAAATTTGTTTGATAGGCTCAGAGATGGATACCTTGGCAGAAACTCAGAAATGATTCCTGTATACTCCAGAGAAACCACATTCTACTCCCATTCATGATATTACAGACTAAGCAAGGGTGGATAGGATTGTTTTGGTTTTTTTTCCTGGCTAGTTTTCACTGTTACGTCAACTCTTCTGCATAATTTCTGCTCCACAGCAGTATTGATCTTGTCTCTGTTGCAGGAAACAGAACTGAAGAAATTAATTAGAATAACTCACATCATATATTTTAATTTTGTTAATTAATAACTCATATTCCTTAAAAAAAAAAAAATCCAAAACCAAACCCCACATATTTAAAAATTATTTTAGTGGCCATTAAGACATGGCATTGAGTTTGAATGGCAAAATTGTGGTAGTTGGGGAGCTATAACAATGTTTTCTTTGAAGAGCTACCAGAAGCTTCCCCTGTGTGTGAGAGAGCTTCAAAGCAGACCTGCTGCTGTCCAAGGCCAGGCCCCACCAGTGAAGGTGGTAAGATGAGGAAAAACTGGTGCACAGCAACCACCAGAAGAGAACAGTGGGAATATATGACACAGACAACTCTGCAGAGGACAAGGTGAAGAAGGGAGGGAAGGAGGTGCTTGGGGGTGTCAAAACAGAGATTCCCCTTCAGTGCAGGGTGAAGACCTTGTTGAGGCAGTCCATCACCATGCAGCCCATGACAGTTAACAGTAGAGCAGATATTCACCTTCAGCCTGAGGAGAACCAAACAGTGGAGGAGCTGGATGCCAGAAGGCAGCTGCAACCCCATAGGAAGCCCACAGTTCTATGCCAGGAGCTGGTTCGGTGGCCTCATGGGAAGAGGAGCATGTGTTGAAGCAGGTATATTGGCAGATTGTGTGTTCTCATACTGGAATAGTCTGAGGAGAGGAGGGAGTGACAGAGATGTTTAATAAACTGACTATAATCCCCATTCCCTGTCACCCTGCACTGCTCAGGTGGAGGAAGTAGAGAAAATTGGAAGTGACACTGAGCATCCAAAGAAGGAAGAGGTGGGGGAAATAGTTTTTTTAAGATTTAATTTTATTTCTCATTAGCCTTCTCTGATTTGACTGCTAATAAATTAGATTAATTTCTGAGATTGAGTCTATATTGCTTATGACAGAAACTGATGAGTGATCCCTTCTGTCATTAATCTCAACCCACAAGCCTCTTGTTATATTTTCTCCCTCTGTTCAGTTGAGGAGAGCAAGCAATAATGCGGTTTCCTGGCTACTTAGTGTCCAGCCACTGTTAACACAGTCAGTTCCTTGTGTTTTTGGTTTTGAGGACTTGAAAGAGGTCTCGTGCTCACTGCCCTGGTCACTGAAGTCCTCTGGTTTTATGCAAAAAAAAAAAAAAATAGTGGATCTATAACAAAAGTAACTGCTTTCTCTATCCACTTCAATGAGCTTCAGTGAGTAAGGAGTGTAGCTTGTTGACTTTACATGAAAGGAACCCAGAGGAGGAGCAAACCTTTCCACGGCAGCCCTCTCTACTTTCCAGGTTCTTTTTTGTTCCATGGTAAAACAAGTGTTACCTCCTTTGGTTATACAAAAATGCAGAGGTACAAGTTTTATTCAGTATTTCAGCATGTGTGAGAGAGGTAATACTCAGTGGGAAAGAAGGATTTTTCACTGGACCCAAAGAGTGAAAATAAGGAGAAAAGAGCCATTTGTCTCTTCGAAATACGGACGATAGGTGTGATGGTTTGGGTATCCCCCCCCACACACACTTTTATAAATCACCCAGACTAGACTCAGTCGGCTCTGGAAATTTGAATGAAGCTTATATTTATAGCTGGCACAATGTACAAGCAGATATTTACAGTATATACAGTTATAGACAGAAATATACAAGGTAAAAAAGGTAATACAAACACAACTTCCCTCCCAGAAACCTGAGTCCCCAGGAGGGGCTCTCAACCACCCCTCACCTTCCCCCTACCCCTCTCAACCTTACCCCAGTCCTAAGGAAGAATGGAGGTTTGGCCAAGAGGGTTAAAAAACAAGGTGAAGCATCCACAAAAGCAAATGGAGGGTGAGGTTAGAAAGCAAGATGGAGTCCAGC
>WAAF01000703.1:0-18707 GCA_013400475.1 Tricholaema leucomelas | reverse complement strand
CAGGGGAGGGGCAGATGGAAAAAGGAGCTTCAATGTTCATGTTCTTAATAGCACATAGCTGCTCAGGCAAGGGGAGGCACAGAGGTGCTGTGTCCTCCTGGGCAGGCACAACAGCTTGGGGTAGAGCCCCTGCCAGAGACTTCACCTGCTGAGACTGCCCTGGGGCTGTGATGGTTGCTGCTGCTTCAGCTCCAGCTCCTCCAGAGGTGTCTTCTGCCAGGGTCATGCTCCTGATTTGGTCCTTAGGGCTGACATCTGCCAGCTGCATCCTGTGCTGAGACAGCTGGAGGTGGTCAGTGTCCTCATCTGGGAAGGCTGGAAGGCAGCATCCATGGCAGCTGTGTGCAGAGCTTTTTGCTGCTGAAGATGAAGGTGCAGCAGGTCCCAGCAGGCAGGAACTGGCAGGACTGGTACTTCCTCTTGTCTGCAGGGAAAGTCTGAGCAGGACAAGCATGCCACCAGTGCTGGGCTGTGGCAGGCAGGGCAAGCAGCAGCTGCTGGCTCTGGGGAGCTGCTGCCTGGGAAAGGAGAGAAAGGATGCAGGGAGCTGTCAGAGGATGTCTGCTTTCCCCCTCTCTCCCAGGCAGAGGTCAGTGTCAGCCACCACTGCTGGGCAGAGAAAAACAGAGCAGGGCAGCACGGCTGGAATCAAAGGAGAAGAGAGACTGAGGAACTGCTGCTGTTTGCATTTGCAACAGACCCTAAGCCCTCAGAGCAGCACAGGAAGAGTGATGATTCAGCAGGCCAAGCCCCAAGGGACCAGGGGCCTGATTCACATCTTTCCTTCCACCTACCTTCTGTCAGCACTGAGCAGGTGCCCTTCTTTCAGCAGTATCTCAGGTCACCTAAGGCTGTACCCTTCCCAACCCCTGTGAACTGAGCCTGAAGCCCACATTGCCCTCGCAGTGCCTGTCAGGAGCACCCAGCATGACCTTGTTCCTCATTTTTCTAGGTGCCAAGGTCACACTGACAACTCTGTCCTTTCTTGCTTTTTTCCCTTGGGCCTTTCCTGAGTCACAGTTGGAAGATGTTGTCCAACCTGCAGTCAGCACGTACCTGCCTACAGTCTGCCTCTGGCAGGAAGATTGGCAAAGCTCACACCCACTCCAGTGCTCCTTCAAAATCCTGGGATGAATCCTGCCAGGCCCCATGGACTGGTGACCATTCAATAGTCACAAATAGCCCCTCATAAATTCTGTGCATGCAAAGTGGCCCTGCTAATACTCAGTGACTGTTCCCTATGGTTCTTCTGGAGCTCAGAAGAGTGGCAGTTCAAGGTCTGCCATTGTTTTGAAGGATGGAGGCCAAACAAGCCCTGACTACCTCCCCTTTTGCTGTGACCCTGTTTGCCAGGGCAGCATCTTCATCAAGTATGGGTCCAGTGTTTCCACTTCTTGCTGTCACCATCCCTAAACAGCCCTTTCTTGTCTGATGACACAGGACAGCAAGGTTCAGCTCTAGTGGCAGGGCTGCCCTCCTGGCAGCAGCTGGCCCTCCATGCCCAGCAGCCTCTTCCGGGAGGACACCAGCAGCTGCTGTGGCAGCAATTTCTCCAACACAAAGAGGACCAGCAGAGCCATGAGCAGCTCCTCCATCATAACTGCCTTGGAAGGCCTCCCCTTGAAGATGCTACCCAGCTCCTTGGCAAATCCAGGCCAGCAGGGGCTGCAGCAGAGCTGGGTGCTGCAGGAAATGGATGCCCTCGTGCCAGTCTGCAGGCCACCCAGAGGAGCCCTGGCCACCAATCCCCACAGCCTCTGCTTGTGGTGCTGCAGGACTGTGTGCAGCTGCACAGACAGAAGCTGCTCCAGCCTGGTGCCCAATGGCTGGCAATGGCACACACAGTGCTATGAGGAGCTACTCACAGTTATCATCAGCGTGTAGCACCTGCAGGGTGAAGGAGATTCTCCCCTTGCAGAGAGGGCAGCTGCAATTGCTCTCAGCCCACCACCTGATGCAGGCAGATTGGGCAGCAGGTGTCCAGCTCCATGGCCATGCCCTCCTTGTGCTGCAGTGGGCTGGGGGCAGCTGGAGATGTCTGTCTGCTCCCTCTCCCTGGGGCTGCTGCAGCAGCTGGCACACTAGAAAGGTCCTCTAGTGGCTCTGGGGCTGGGCTCCCAGAGCTGCCACCAACACCTCCCTGAGCATGGTCACCAGCACAAGTGCCCTCACTACTCCACACTTTGCCAAGTCACTCTAATAGAGCATGGACATGAATCACTGGGTGACACTTGGCACCCCAGGGTAAGCAGTGAGGAACAGCTGGTCAGAATCCATTTCCAGGTGACATCTCTGTCCATCTCTCAGGGGACACTGGAACTCATACCTGTGGGGACTCAATGACATGGAGTCACAGAATGCAATGGGTTGGCAGGCAACTTCTGAAGGTCATCTCGTCAACTCCCTCTGCATTTCTCAGGGATATCCCCTAACTACAGCAGGTTGCTCAGAGCTCCACCATTTCCCTGGGAAGCTATTTCAGTGTTCCACCTTCCTCATAATGAAGAGCTTCCTAATCTAAACCTGCCCTGCTCTAGTTTCAGATGATTGCCCCTTGACCTAGTGCTAAATGTCCTTGGAAACAGTCCCTCACCAGTTTTCCCATAGAACCCTTTTAGGTATAGGAAGGCTGCTACAATGTCTCCCTGGAGCCTTCTCCAAACTGAACAACTCCAACTCTCCCAGCCTGTATGCTAAATAGAGGAGCTCCAGCCTCCTGATCATCTTTGTAGCCTTCCTCTAGACCCACTGCAGCAGGTCTATGTCCTTCTTAACTTTTTGTTAATGCACTTGAGGGGAGTTTTGCTGATGCAACACTTGGAGTTGGTGATTAATTAAGCCATTTTGGGGGGCTACTCTCAGGTGGCCCAGCTGAGAGCCAGTCCAATGATACATAGACAGAAAGACTGAAGACACTCTCAGCAGGTTTGCAGACAATACCAAGCTGAGTGGTGCAGTAGATAAGCCTGAAGGACACAATGCTCTCCACTGGACAGGCTGGAGAAATGGCCTAAGGAGAATCTCATGAGGTTCAACAAGGCAAAGTGAAGGTCCTGTACCTAGGTTGGGGCAATTTTCAGTATCAATCCAGGCTAGGGGATGATGAGATTGAGAGCAGCCCTGCAGAGAAGGACTTGGGAATGCAGGTGGGTTAGAATCTGCCCAGGAGCCAGCAATGGACACTTGCAGCCCAGAAGCCAAGTAGCAGACTGAGCTGCATCAAAAGCAGCATGGCCAAAGATGGAGAGAGGGGATCCTGCTCCTCTGCTCTGCTCTGGGGAGACCTCACCTGCAGAGCTGTGTCCAGCTATGGGGCCCCCAACACAAGAATATCGACCTGCTGGAGCAGCTACAGAGGAGGAACACAAAGGTGATCAGAGGGCTGGAGCACCTCTGCTATGAGGACAGGTTGAGAGAGATGGAGTTGTTCAGTCTGGAGAAGGCACCAGTGCATTGGAAATTAATAATCGTTATGAATTATAAATATTAATTTCTGTATTAATAGTTTTTATTATTAACATTCAAAATTCGGGAAAATTCCCTGATGTTCTTTGGAACTTCAGTCGACAGGAAGTAACTGCACAGAATTAAACAATTTAAACAATCAGAATTTGGAAAACAGTAATGTGGAAACAGGAAAAATTCTAACTATGCTTATGGTGTCTTGGCATTCACTCCAGCATGTGTACTCACGATGCTTTCGGTCTCTGAGTAAGTCTCCTGTATCACAGACACCTTCAAACTCACGATAACAATCGCAGGGTAAAATACAAAACATTCCAGGCAGAGAGATGGAGAGCTGAGTTGCTGCTAAGCTGGTGGGTGTGAACTGCATGCATGTGGCCGCCTTTAATGAGCCCCAAACAATGAGAGGCAGGAAGGCTGAATGCAGAAAGGCTCAGTTTCTAAATCACGCCCCATTAAATACTTCAGTTTGAAAATCAAACTGGCCAGTAGGCACTAGCACCATTGTTCTGGCCACTGAATTCAAAGCTTCATATCTCTTTTGACCAGGCAGGCACTTTGAACGCAGCACAAGACACCTGACACGTGATGCTAAGCCCCTAACCCTCAAGGCTTTGCTGAGGACAAACTCTTATTGTTTGCTCATCTGACTCCACTCCTGAACCCACAAAACAGGAGGAAGAGAGCAAGGGTTAAACCGGCCTGGCAGGATTTATGCCCTACCAGGACAACCGGGGAGACCTTATAGCTGCATTTCATTGTCTGAAGGGAGCCTAAGGAAGATTGGGAAGGGGCTCTTTAGAAGAGTCTGTGGTGACAGAACGGGATCACTGAATGATAGGAGTTGGAAGGGATCTCTGAAGATCATCATGTCCAACCTCCCTGCCAGAGCAGGACCATCTAAAGAAGGTTGCACAGGACAACATCCACGCAGAGACAGAGATTACTCCAGAAAGAGAGTCCACCATTTCTCTGTCCATCCTCTTTCAGTCCTCTAACCCTCTCAAAGTAGAGAAACTCCTCCTCATGTGTAGATGGAACTTCCTGTGTTCATTGTTTGCACCCATTAACCCTTGTCCTGTCACTGAGCACTGCTGCATAACAACACAATTCCCCACATAATTCTTGAAGCCAAACTGTCTGCTCATGGCTTGGATGAGCACAACTCTGCTGGATAAAGCAGTGGCTTTACAAAAGGAATCAAAGGGTGGTGGTCAATGGAGTTAAATCCAGCTGGTGGCAGGTCACAAGTGGTGTACCCCAGGGCTCAGTGTTGGGACCACTTCTGTTTAACATCTTTATTGATGACCTTGATGGAGACATAGAGTGTGTCATCAGTAAGTCTGAAGATGACACCAAGTTGGGTGGCAGTGTTGATCTGCAGGATAGGGAGGCTCTACAGAGGGACTTGGATAGATTGGATGGATGGGCCAGTGTCAATGGCATGAGCTTCAATAAGGCCAAATGCCAGGTCCTGCACTTGGATCACAACAACCCCAAATAACGCTACAGACTTAGTGCAGCACGGCAGGAAAGTTGCCTGGCAGAAAGGGACCTGGGGATGGCAACAGACAAACAAGTCAGTATGAGCAAGCAGTGTGCCCAGGTAGCGAAGAAAGCCAATGGCATCCTGGCTTGCATTACAAATACTGTGTCCAGCAGGATTAGGGCAGTGATTGTCCCCTTATTCTTGGCTTTGGTGAGGCCATACCTCAAGTATTGTGCTCAGTTTTGGGCACCTCATTACAAAAAGGATGTGGAGGTGCTGGAGAGTGTGCAGAAGACAGCAATNAGGTCCTGCACTTGGATCACAACAACCCCAAATAACGCTACAGACTTAGTGCAGCACGGCAGGAAAGTTGCCTGGCAGAAAGGGACCTGGGGATGGCAACAGACAAACAAGTCAGTATGAGCAAGCAGTGTGCCCAGGTAGCGAAGAAAGCCAATGGCATCCTGGCTTGCATTACAAATACTGTGTCCAGCAGGATTAGGGCAGTGATTGTCCCCTTATTCTTGGCTTTGGTGAGGCCATACCTCAAGTATTGTGCTCAGTTTTGGGCACCTCATTACAAAAAGGATGTGGAGGTGCTGGAGAGTGTGCAGAAGACAGCAATGGAACTGGGGAAGGGCCTGGAGAATAAATCTTATGAGGAGTGACAGAAGGAGCTGGGGCTGTGTAGTCTGAAAAAGCGAAGGCTGAGGGGGACCTCACTGCTATCTACAGCTACCTGAAAGGACATAGTGGAAAGGCTGCTTCTGGGCTCTTCTTGCAGGTCAATAGTGATAGAACATGAGGGAATGGCCTCAAGCTAAGACTGGGTAGGTTTAAGACCAGACATTAGGAGAGATTTTTTCACAGCAAGAGTGGTCAGGCATTGGAATGAGCTGCCCAGGAAGGTGGTTGAGTCACCAACCCTGGGTGTGTTTAAAAGTCATTTGGATGTGGTGCTTGGGGATATGGTTTAAGGGTGACCCTTGCAGAGTAGGGATAAGGGTTGGACTTGATGATTCTGGGTGTCTTATCCAAACAGAGTGTTTCTGTGATCCTGTGTGATACTGTGTCCTGACACCCACCCTTTAAGTATTTGTAAGCATTGGTAAGTTCCCCCGTCAGTCTTCTCTTGTCCAGCCTAAAAAGTCTCAATTCTCTCAGCTACCTCAAGCAGCCCTGACGTCCTTATCAAACTGGGGATCCCAGAAACAGACACAATACTCCCGATGTGACCTTGCCAGGGCAGAGTAGACAGGGAGTAGAACCTGCCTCAACCTGCTAGCCACATTCTTCTTGACACATCCCATGACAGCACTGTCCTTCTTGGCCACAAGGGTGTATTGCAGGCTCATGAGAATCCTGTTGTCATAGAATCATAGAATGGTTTAGGTTGGAAGGGACCTCAAGGATCATCCAGCTCCAACCCCCTGCCATAGGCAGGGACACCTCCCACTACAGCAGGCTGCTCAAGGCCTCATCCAGCCTGGCTTTAAACACCAGGAAGCATCCACAACCTCCCTGGGCAACCTGTGCCAGTGTCTCACCACCCTCACTGTAAAGAACTTCCTCCTAACATCCAGTCTAAATCTCCCCTCTGCCAGTTTAAACCCATTCCCCCTCGTCCTGACATTACTAGACCGTGTAAATAGTCCCTCCCCAGCCTTCCTGTAGGCTCCCNTCTGGACCCGCTCCAGCAGTTCCATATCCTTCTTGTGTTGGGGGCTCCAGAAATGCACACAGTACTCCAGGTGGGGTCTGACGAGAGCAGAGTAAAGGGGGAGAATCCCCTCCCTTGCCCTGCTGGCCACACTTCTCTTGATGCAGCCCAGCACAGGGTTGCTGTCTGGGCTGCATGTGCACACTGTTGGCTCATGTTGAGCTTTTTGTCAACCCAGACCCCCAGGTCCTTCTCCTCAGGGCTGCTCTCCAGCCATACATGACCAGGACTCTCAGGTCTTTTTCCACAGCTACTTTCCAGGAGGTCAGTCCCCAGCTAGTGCTGATGCATGGTGTTACTTCTCCCCAGGTGTAGTACCTTACACTTGTTGTTGAGCTTCCTCAGTCTAACTCTCTATTAACTCTCCAGCTTGTCCAGGTCTTGTTTGATGGCAGAACCATCTGTGTGTAAACCCCATCACCCGAGTTTTGTATCATGAGCACCTTGCTGAGGTTACACTCTATTGCCTCATCCAGGTCCTTGATACAATTGTTATGCAGTGCTAACAACGAGACTTGGAAAGAGTCTTGGGGCCGGGCTTTCCGCACCTTATCTGAAGATATTTGTACCAAATACTGTGGTAACTGTTCTTACAGTTGCTTGGGAGTTTGAAACTCGAGCATGGCAGATGCAGGCTGAACACCAGGAGGACGCTCTTCACTATGAGAGCGGTGAAATACTGAACGGGTTTCCAAGAGATGCGGTTGAGGCCCTGTCCCTAGAAACATTCAAGATCAGGCTTAATGTGGCCCTGCGCAGCCGTATCTAGTTGGAGATGTCCCTGCTGGCTGCATGGGACTGGAAAAGAGATGACCTTTGTGCGACACAGTCTGTGTAGCTGCCGCGCCGCCCGCTCCCTGCCTGCCCGCGCTCCGTGCCGCGGCCCCGGGCTCTGCTCCAAGGCGCACGGACGGCACCCCTAGGCTCCGGCGTCGCGCCGGAAGTGACGTGCCCGCCTGCGCTGAGGCGGGAGGAGCGGGGCCTAGGGTCTGCTATGGCGGAGCGTGTGTTGTTCCGGCGTGGGACTGGGCAGGTGAGCGCTGGGAGGGGTGGTGAGGCGGAGATGGGGCTGCGGAACGGTTATAATGCGGTCTCTGGCCTCTGCAGAGCGATGCCTCAGACGTGTGGGATGATACGGCTCTCGTCAAGGCGTACGACAAGGCGGTGGCCTCCTTCAAGGTACGGGGGTGAGAGGACTCGGCCGCGGTGGAACTCTGAACTGAGGGCCCTGGGCTGCCTTTTATAGTTTTCCTGAGGTTTGTTTGTTTTTCTCCCTGAAGAACGCTTTAAAGAACGGAGAGTGTTCGGAGGCTTCAGACAAGCAGGAGCAATGCTTGGGGATGAAGAGAAAAAACAATAAAAAGAACAGAAATCGGAAGAAGAGCAATACAGTCTCTCTGAAACAGGTTACCTCTCCTGTCGGCATGCTTCTGCTACATCTTTACCTTCCCTGCAGTACCACAGAGTAGCTTGTTCATCCACTTGAGAACCAAGTGCAAAAAGGAGGGCGTTGGATGATAATGTTGTAAACATTGTTTATGTATTACATCGAGCAAATACTATTCTGTGCTGCTTGTATTTAACTAAATACAAAGATAAAACTTGGTGTGAGGGAGGCATCTCATGCTTGGGACAAAAAGTAATGCAGGAGAAAAATACCTTTCTCTGATCATTGCTGCAGGTGTTGACTTGTTTCTCTTGCAGTGGAAGGTCGGTGACAGCTGCAGTGCTGTTTGGTCTGAGGATGGCAACATGTATTTGGCAACTATCACCTCCATCAACCAGAAGAGAGGCACATGTGTTATTACTTACACGGGATATGGAAATCAGGAGGAGCAGAACCTGGCTGATCTACTTCCTCCAACCAGCAACGAAAGAGTAGATGGGATGGGGAATTGTGGAGAGGTGAGGGATGCTCTTTAACTTTTCTGAAAGGAGTGGGAGAATGGAGGGAATCAACTCTTCCAGTATTTCTGATACCGCTGGCAATGCTCAGAGTGAGAATAGATACCTTGATTGCATTGTGAATGAGCACAAGTTGATGGAGGGAAGAGATGTATCAGCTTCTTGAATTCAGCATGGAAGAAAGGGAGGGAACAACAAGAAGTTCACACGTGAAAGATAACAGCTAAAACCACAAATAGATGAAATATGAGGCTGTAAGGCCTTTCCCGAGTAGAACTGGGAGGGCTTGAGAGAGGAAAGGATGCAGATGTGTCTTTCTCAAGGTTTTTCACACTAAAACTGGTTGCTATAAACTGTTGTGTAGCATATCTCATAAAAAGGTCTTGGTCTCCTAGAATGAAAATGATACTCCATGCTCAACAGATGAAAGCGAAAAGTCTTCTCAGTCCTCTCGGAACAAAAACAGCTGCACAAAAGGAAGGTCCTCTCCTCAAAACCTGAAATTTTCAACACCACTGGGAGCCCCAGGACTGGGAAGGGTAAGCTCAGCTTTAACTGAAAAAAACTGTGTGCCACTGTAAGCCTGGTGTGGTTACAAACTCAGAGATAATAGGTTGATGTTTATTGTTGTCTAGAAAGCAAGTAACGACCATTTGAGGTTGGATATGCAATCGTGCCTGTTAGAACCCATTGATTTGGCATTTTGTAATAAGCTGGACACAGCATAGCCCTTTTGCAGTGCTGCTGTCTAGTGAGAAAAGCTTTCTATCTAGGCAACACTTGCTTTGAAGTCTTCTGACTTAGAAGGGTTGTGGCTGTTAATGTTTTAAGATTGCACTTTTTCTAGCCAATTAATGCAGAATAAAATAATTTCTGATGGAAAAGACCTGTAAAGTCAAGTCCAACTGTTCTCTAAACTCCTTCAAGGTTTGTGCCTGGAAGCACAAATGTAGCACCACGTTTCTGCCTTCTAAAAAGCCCTCTAGAGATGGGGATTCCACCGTCTCCCTGTGAAGCCTGTTACAGTGTTCGAGAACCCTTTCAGTAAGGAATTTTTCTTCTAATATCCAACCTAAACTTCCCTTGATGCAACTTAAGACTCTTTCCTCTTGTGCTGTCACTTGCTACCCCCACCTGCCTCCAGCCTCCTTTCAGGGAGTTGTAGAGAGCAAGGTGGTCTCCTTCTCCAGACTGAAGAAACCCAGATACTTAATCTGCTCCTCACGAGCCCTGTTATCCAGACCCTTCACCAGCTTTGTTGCACTGCTTCGGACACACTCTAGCCCATCAATATGCTTGTAGTGAGGGTCCCAAAAACTGAACCTTGGATTGAAGGTGCATCCTCACCAATGCCCAGTACAGGGGCACAATAGGTTCTCTGCCACTGCTGGCCACAGTGTTGCCGATCCAGGCCAAGATGCTGTCAGCGGCCTTGGCTACCTTAGCACACTGCTGGCTTATCTTCAGCTCACACCCCCAGGTCTTTCTGTGCTGGGCAGCTTTCCCAGTACTCTTTTCCATACAGGACATCACACAGGGCATTAAAGGCAGCAAAAGTGAGATGTCATAGAACCTCTGAGCTGGATTATCAGCAGTATTGATACACTCTTCATTTTCCCTGTTGTGCAGGGAGTTGAAATAATAGTGCAGCTAAATGCAGCATTTTGATTTTAAATACTGCTGTTTGTCCATAATTTCTTCACAAGATTTTCTTTTATGTTTATCCTCTCTTATCAGTAGGTTTGTATCTAAGACATCCCCAAGTCTAGTGGAATTTAGTTGTACCTCCAGCCAAAACAGGAACAGAAACTTTGCCTGTGAACAATACTAGCTGTGCTTTGTGTGAGGGTGTAAGAGCGAACTTCTATTTAGAATAAACCTTTTTAAAAATCCTTTTGTGAACCAGGACCCTGTTTCAACACTGTTTACCTCTGCAACAGGTGTCTACTTTCCCAGTAAGAAAGCAATTCTAGAAACGTAGCTGCTGTGAATTGTTACTGCTGTATCACTGTGTGGCTGGGATACATTGCCTTTAAAGTATGTGAAAATTGTCTCAACCCTTCTAAGCAAAATACTAACACTTGGAATGTCTTTTTAATTTCCACTATTCCACTGTCATTTTTTTTCCTCTTTTTATAGGCTGGATCCAAATACTGGACATCTCCATTGTCTTCACCTGCCTGGCCTCCAGCCTTCCCAGCAACACCACCGGTAAGTGATGGAGGGAGGAAGAAGAAAGTGTTCAGGGATGAGTGTTCATCTCAGCTTCTCTAACTGAAGGTGCTCACTACCTGTGCTTTTTAGAACAAGATTCTGTGTTTGGAGTCTGCATCTTCCAGCAGTTCAGAAAGTACCCAGTTACTGTGTTATAACAATCTAGTGCACAAGGTCTGCTGTGTTCTTGCTTTTGTGACAGGGAACATGTTGATGAAAATATCCAGAGAAAAATCATTTGAAAAAAACTGTTGCATTTCACAGTGATCAGTACCTTGTTTGGGAGCAGATTTGGCATTTCAGCAGAGACTGTTCCCTAGTAGTCACAGAATCCCAGCATCATAGGGGTGGGTAAGGACCCCCACTAAAACAGGGGCACCCACAGCAGCTTGTCCAGGGTCATGGTGGCCAGGTGGGTTTGGAATCTCTCCAGAGAAGAGACTCCATAACCTTCCTCAGTGCTTTGACAGCCTTGTTTTTTGTTGTAACTTGGTTGACAGCATTTCACTGATAAGGTTAAGTGTTTTCCCATTATAACTTCTTGGACAGTCAAGCTGCAGATACCTTTTCTCCTCCCAGGCTTTAGAGGCTACATTTCCATAAAAGACCATCATCGTTAACTCCTTTTCAGCAGATGATTTGAGGATTTATTCCTATTTCAGCATTATATTTTGATTTTTTGTTTGTTTGTTTTGTGGGATGTGCTGTCTAACCTGGTGTGTACTGAAACACAGGCATCTCTTTTTGACTTGTTAGTTGATTCCTCCTCCACCACTCTTCATGAGTCCAGATGCTCTTGAGGATGAAGAAGCCCTGGGAAGCATGTTGATAGCTTGGTACATGAGCGGTTACCACACTGGGTATTATCTGGTACGTGATGCTTCTGTCTTGTCTTTGTGGTTTTGGCTTTGTGTTGCTGTTCTTGGCAGGAAGTTAGATGGGGAGAGATGATTTTAATACCTCTTAGGCTAAACAATGGTAGATAAATTTAAGGGTATTTTGTATTGTGTATGTTTTATTGTCCTTGACAAATAGTCATGTCAACCAGCTTATGTATGTTGTAAATGTTGTTTCAGTCTTATTTCACTGTAAGGGTCCCAGCAGGAACTTCTCTGGCCAGTTTTATGGCCATTCCAGAACAAGCAGTTCTGTCTGTGTATGAAAGTGGAGAAAAGATGAACATGTTTATTGTTAATCAGTCTTCTATCTGCATCCTTTCAGTATGAGTGATCCATACTGAGTGTAGGAGCAGATTTGGCATTTTTGCAGACTGTTTGCCATTAATCACAGAATCTCAGCATTGCAGGGGTGGGTAGGGACCTCTAGGGATCTTCTAGTCTAACTCCTTTGCTGGGGCACCCAGGAGAGGTTGTTCAGGATCACAGTGTCCAGGTGGGTTTGGAATCTCTCCAGAGAAAGACTCCACAGCCTTTTAAAACTGCCCATTCTGAGTTAAAAGCTATTCCAGATTTATAAAGGACTTAAATCCCTAAACAAACATTTGCCCAGAAAATATTTTGCTCTGTAGTTAGAGGGTTTTCTTTCCATGTTAGTAAAACCAAGATCTCACTGAATTTTATCCCTTAGGGTTTAAAACAAAGTCGCATGGAAGCAGCGATGGAGAGAGCGGCAGATGCAAAGTAACTGAATATCCATCTTTGGTTTGAAGGATTGTTAATTACTGCAGTTTTGTGCTAAATGAAGATCCACAGATTTGTTTGGAGGCTTTCAACAAGATTATCATTCAGTGCAGAAGCTGTGAGCTTCAGGACTTCCCACAAGGATGGCTCTATCACAATCACTTCTGATCCCTCTCACAGGATATTAGAGGTTGTAAGGGACCCAAGGAAAACATTGAGTCCAACCCCCATGCCAGAGCAGGACAATACTATACAACACAGATCACAGAGGAACACATCCAGACAGGCCCCTATTCCTTTGCTGTTACATATTTTTTCTCTTGGCCAGAAGGAAGAAAAGTGCTCTATTGCTCTGAAAAGTGTAACTGCAGCATCTCTGCAACAGGATCCACAGCACACCTGATCTGACCTGTGATGAGTTACTTGATTTCTTCATGGGCTGCTAAGAAAACAAAAGGTGGTTCAGTGAAATGTAGCTGTTTTGTCCATGTGCACCTCTTGAGGAGCAGCTGCTGCTGGACAGGTGGGACAGCAGCTTGTGTAGCTGAGCTTTGTTTTTCAGGACAAGAAACACTTCAGTTTGATGTGGGTGAGCAGTTCTGTTCTCACTGCTTCATTGCCTGTGCTTTTGGTTGGAAGTCATCATTTAGAGCTTTCCAGCATATTGTTCAGTTTCTTTTAGGACAAAACTGTATTCTCTTGGGGATTTGTTTTTTCTGATACTTTGTGCAATTGAGTAATTCTTTGTTTAACAAAAAAAACAGGCAACACCCAAACTCTTGTATACTAGTCTTTGCTTTTTTAAAGCTGGGTACCAATCTTTCCCCCTGAGATGCATGTGTCACTTATGCATTGATGGTGAAGACGAGGCTTTAAGGGAGTTAACCTTTAATATTTTCTTATCATTGAACTTCCCCTAATAATGAGCAACTTGAGACTACTAATGACATGTGCAGTGAAGCCAGCTGTTCCCTGAGGACCTGTAGACAATTTAGAAACTTCCTGCAGCAAATAAAATATATTTTGACTCCCCTGAAACAGTTACCTTTTTTAACCATGTGATAAAGTTAAGTCTTATGAACCCCTGTGATTACATGCCATTTATCTCTTGCTTTGACATCTCTTGTATTCCTCAGACTTTTGTCTGAGGAATTTTGCCAGAATCAGCAATTCCAGCATGTTCTTATGACAGGAGCATACCGGTGCAGTGGCCACTGGTGGCCTGAGAAATGGTGTGTCATCATACCGAAAAACTCTTAGAATCCATCTGCATTTAGAAATGCCTAGTTTTGGGTTTTGTTTGAAATGCTTGTTAATAAAGTGGTTTGTTTCAGGGTGGGTATTAGTTTCTGTAGACCTTTCTTGGATGAATGGCTGAAACAGTTCTGTGTGGCCTTTTCTTGAGTACCAGAAAAAGCAAACTAGAATTAGAAGGCTGTTGGCGAGTGTACACCTGGCTTTCAGCCTTTGCAGCCTCAATTCTATAATGGAGGTTGCAGCCACAAAGCTCAACAAGGGTTTAGTTAATGGTAGTGGTTTGCTGTTCAGGGAAAGCAGCCAAATACAGACCTGAACTTTGCAGCCTTTGTTCAGTTCCTTTCTCTCCTGTTGTGTTACATCAGATTTCCCTCAAATAACTGAAGAAAAAAAAAAAAGACAACATCTTATCATTCTAACTCTACCAGAACTTGTCTTTTCCAAACAAAATGCTTCAAGACTGTCAGCCTAGCACTGTCAGGTCACCACTAAGCCGTGTCCTGCACCAACACATATACACAATATTGAAATGCCTCTAGAGATGGGGACTCCACCACTGCCCTGAGCAGCCTCTTCCAGGGCTTGACAATTGTTTTGGTGAAAAAATTGTTCCCACTGTCCAACCTAAGCCACCCTGGCACAACTTGAGGCCTTCTCACTTATCCTATTGCTTGTTACCTGGGAGAAGACACCAACTCGCCTCTCCCCAACTTCCTTTTAGGGGATTGTAGGGAAGGTCTCTCCTTGACCTCCTGTTCTCCAGACTAAGTAACTCCAGGTCCCTCAGCTGCTTCTCACAAGACTTGTGCTTTAGACCCTTTGCCAGCTTTGTTGCCCTTCTCTGGGCACACTCCAGCACCTCAATGTCCTTTGGAGTGAGGAGCCCAAAACTGAACCCAGGGTTCAAGGTGCAGCCTCACCAGTGACCCGTACAGGGAAACAAGCCCTGCTGGCCATGCTGTTGCTGATGCAGGCCAGGATTCTGGTGGCCTTGTTCACCTAAGGCACATGTTACTGCCTTCAGTGGAGAAGAAGTTTGAGAACTGGAAAAGCAAGACAGCACAACATAATTTTCAGCTGAAAACTCGGGGGGTTGCTCATGAGATCTTGTTTTGAGTTCCAGAAGGACATGGTCACTCCAGGTCTTTCAAGGATGAGATCATTCAATTCAGTGTAGCATTTAGTGGCAGCTGTTCCTGAAGGCACTGCTTTGCCTGGTGATTTTTTTTCCTCTGACATCAAGCACAGGCATTAAATATCTCATGTACAGATTAATTACTTTTTAAATCCCATCTTCTGTTCACGGACAGACTTACGGAAAAGCATAGTTTTTTAACATAATATAAGCTTCTTCCCACTCTCAACTCCTCACTGTTACAAACCTGAATACTGAAGCTCCTTTTTTGATTTGCCCCTTCCCTGACCTTCACTCCCCTCACTCGCAGGCAGAGCAAACAATAAACCTTGTCCTTGGGCATAATCTGCCTGGGAAGCCTTTGGAAATGGCTGTGCAAGTCTTGCTATGAGCATGATTGGTGGGGTCA
This sequence comes from Tricholaema leucomelas, assembly GCA_013400475.1. Taxonomy (NCBI): domain Eukaryota; kingdom Metazoa; phylum Chordata; class Aves; order Piciformes; family Lybiidae; genus Tricholaema lacrymosa; species Tricholaema leucomelas. Next base: position 3,473 of record WAAF01000703.1, on the reverse strand, counting down.
TATGTGCCTGGAGGTGTCTGCTGTGGCCAGAGAGAGACCTGCCTGGAGCCCTGGGAAGACGGTGGCAGGCATCAAACACTGATTACAAGTACAAGAGAAGAGGATGCAGTGGGTGGCAGTGATGGTGTGGTAACCCCAGACATAAATGTTGGTGCCACAGCACTGCTGAGGGAACTGTCACAGCTGAGGATGGCCTGGCAGGACATCTTTGAGCAGTGGGTTCTGATGGCCTGCACAAGGTGGAGAAGTGAGAGCAAGTGAATCTTAGGAGGTTCAACAAGGCCAAGTGCAAGGTGCCACACCAGGATCAGGACAATTCTTGTTATCAACACAGGCTGTGGAATGAAGGGATGGACACCAGCCCTGAAGATAAGGACTTGGGAATGCTGGTGAGTAAGAATCTGCCCATGAGCCAGCAATGGGCATTTGCAGCCTAGAAGGGCAATGGCAGCTTGAGCTGCATCAAAAGCAGCATAGCCAGAGATAGGGAGACGAGATTCTGCCCCTCTGCTTCGCTCTGCTGAGACCCCATGTGTAGTGTTGTGTCCAGCTTTGGGACTCCAAATACAAGAAGGACATGAACCTGATGGAGAGAAACCACAGGAGGAACTCAAAGATCACATCTGGAGCACCTTTCCTGCAAACCCAGGCTTAGAGAGTTGGGTCTGTTCAGCCTGGGCAAGGGAAGTCTCCGAGGGAGATCTTAGAGCAGCCTTCCAGAAGGGGGCTCAAGTGGACTACAAGAAAGCTGTTGAGGGACTGTTTCCAAGGGCATGCAGCACTACGACAGGGAGGAGAGCTTTTACACTAGAACAATGTAGCTTTAGATTGGACGCAAGGAAGAAGTTCTTTATTATGAGGGTGGTGGAATGTGGCAACAGATTTCCAAGTGAGGTAGCGAAGGCCCCATCTCTGGAGACATTCAAGGACACGCTCGACAGAGCTCCGAACAACCTGACCTAGTTGGCAGTTCCCTGTACTAACTGCAGGAAGCTTGGACCTTCAAGGAAGGGACATATGAGAGTCCCCTCCAACCCAGTGTATTCTGTGACTCCATGTCATTGAAGGCCCACGGGGGATGTGTTCCAGTGTCCACCCAGAGATGGAGAGAGATGGATTCTGACCGGCTGTTCCTCACGGCTTACCATGGGGTGCCAAGTGTCACCAGTGACTTGGTAAGGTGCAGAGTACTGAGTGAGGGCATTGGTGCTGGTGGTCATGCTCAGGAAGGTTTTGGTGGCAGCTCAGTCAGCCCAGTCAGCCCAACCCTAGAGCCACTGGAGGACCTTTCTCAGCCCTGCCAGGCTCAGGCAGCCAGGGCAGCCAGGATGCAGGCTCACAGCAGCAGAGGTGAGCTAGGCAGGGACATCTCAGCCTGGGCAGCTGGGAGGCATCCTTCCTGAGGGCTCTGGGCATGTGTTCCAGCTGTGCCCGGGCCAGTCAATGGCTGTGGCCTCTCTTTTCTAGTGTGCCAGCTGCTACAGATGCCCCAGGGAGAGGGGGCAGTCAGACATCACCAGCTGCCCTCAGTGCACTGCAGCACAAGGAGGGCACGGCCATGGAGCTGGACACCTGCTGCCAAATCTGCCTGGAGAGCTGGGAGAAGGCCACACGGCCACCTTGGTGTGGCAGCTGATAGAGATGGCTATGCAGGACTGCAGCAGGAAGGCCCCAGGCAGCTGGAGCTGGAGGGCAGCCAGGCTGCCAGGGGACAGGTAGGCAGCCCTGCTTCTGGAGCTGAACCTGTCAGTCTTGTGTCATAAGACAAGAAAGGCCTGTTCAGGGATGGTGATAGCAAGAGAGGTGTTCTGCCCAGCACTGGTGACTGATGCTCAGCTCTGCCTGGCAGAGAGGCGGAGAGCAGACAGCCTCTGACAGCCTCCCTGCATCCTTTCTCTGCTTTCCCAGGCAGTAGCTCCCCAGAGCCAGCAGCTGCTGCTTGCCCTGCCTGCCACAGCCAGGCCCCACTGCCTCACAGCTGACTCAGGGCTAGGCTCCGTGCCAGCCCTGCTGGGCTGTGGCTGGGCTCCTTGTCCACATGTCCTCCATGATTGCCCTGCTCAGAGTTTCCCTGCAGACAAGAGGAAATGGAGGGTCCTGGCAGTCCCTACCTGCTGAGACCTTCTGCACCTCCATCTCCAGCAGCAAAAAGCTCTGCACATAGCTGCCACAGATGCTGCCTTCCAGCCTGACACTGACTGGCTCCAGCTGTCTCAGCACAGGATGCAGCTGGCAGATACAAGCTCCAGGAACCAAGGCAGGAGCATAACCCTGGCAGAAGACACCTCTGGAGGTGCTGGAGCTGAAGCAGCAGCAACCATCACAGCCCCAGGGCAGTCTCAGCAGGTGAAGTCTCTGGCAGGGGCTCTACCCCAAGCTGTTGTGCCTGCCCAGGAGGACACAGCACCTCTGTGCCTCCCCTTGCCTGAGCAGCTATGCTGCAGCAGCTGCAGCCTGTGCTCTGGAGCCACCTTCCTCCTCCTCTGCATGCCCACCTCTCTTCTCACACTCTCCATGCCTTGCTGTTAAGAACATGAACATCGAAGCTCCTTTTTCCATCTGCCCCTCCCCTGAACTTCTCTCCCCTCACTTGAAGGCAGAGCAAACAATAAACCTTACCCTTGGGCATGATCTGCGTCGAAGCCTTTGGAAATGGCTGTGCAAGCCTTGCTGTGAGCATGGTTGGTGTGCTCCAGGTGTTTGGGCTCTGAAAGGATTCACCTGAGTTTGTGTGGCTCAAATCCAAAAGCTTGGTGAGGTCAAAGGGGCCGGGAGTTTAATGGCAGGGCAGGCAGAGAAGAGGTTTGTAGGCATCTAGGAGTCTGCTGGGTCTCAGTGGGGAGAGGCTTGCTGCTGCCTAAGCAGGAATTTGCTCCTCCCCAGGGACCCCTGCATGCCTGTTGCATGAGGTGAGTGCTCAGGTCAGGAAGAGATGAATCTCCTTGGATTCCACCCAAGGCCTCCAAGATCAGAGGTCCAACAGAAGAGCCCTGGCAGCATAGTCTGGCTGCAGCTAGGGCTCACTGCAAGGAGAAGGAGGAAAGGAAGGCTAAGGCCAGCCCCGGCCCCAGCCAACCTTCCCCCATCGTGCCACAGTATCTGTTCTAGACCTGGATGCTGTCAGCAGTGAGGAGCTTTCCTGCTTTCTTGTTTCCAGCCCTTGTGCTTCCAGCAGTGCCCAGATGAGAACTTGGCATCTCCTGGGGAGGGCTTTCAGGGCTGTGTTGTGCAGAGACGGAGTCAGATCCTACAGCACTGAATCATCAAATGGTTGCATGGCTTCAGTTGGAGGCAGCCTTGGGATCACAGACTCATGGAATGGTTTGGGTTGGAGCGGACCTTAAAGATCATCTAATTCCATCCTCCTTGCCGTGGGCAAGGACACATTGCACTAGCCCAGGCTGCCCAAGGCCACATCCAACCTGGAAGGCAGCCAGAAGCTCTGCTTGATCCTGTGGATCCCCGGCTCTGGC
>WAAF01000700.1:10103-26574 GCA_013400475.1 Tricholaema leucomelas | reverse complement strand
GGGGGAGGGGGATACCCAAACCATCACAACAGAACATAAATATTATGACACTCCCTTTAGCAATAGCAGTGCCATCAAATAGAACAACATTATGGTGTTCCTCTAGTACTGACAAATTAAACTGTGTGTCTAATATTACTGAGAAATGCCTGCAGTGACTTGTATCCATCAAGTCACTCAGCAAGCAGTTTTGGGGTTTTTAAGCATGTTTCTTTAAGGAACATAAGAAAGATGTAAAATATACATAAACATTTGCTTACATCCTAAATGGCTTTTATTTCATACAGAAAACTTAGAGTAAGACCTTTACAGAGAGATAAACGCTGACATTTTCCAATCTGTTTATTTGTAGAGGGTAAAACAACAGCCCTGAGTTTGCCATTGGGCAGACATCTTCAGGTGGACTTGGAAGAAGAGGGGCTGGAATACCAATGGCATAACTTTCTCTAAATGCAAAATAAGCTGCAGCCCTTCCCTCAGATGTGAACACATTTATGTCTATGTTTTGCACATTGCCACTGTTCATACCCCGCTTTTTTTTGCAGTACATGACTAGATTTCTGGGCATGCTTTTTTGTTTTTCATGGACTGTTCTAGTAACAAAGATAAAGTAAACATGCACCAGGCATGTTTCGTACCTCCCCTGAACATCTTTCCTCAGACATCAAAAAAAGGTCACCTATTCTTCTCAGGTCCTTTGCATTAGGTTTCTGACCTTGCATGGGAGTGTGGCTGTTCCATGCTAGACCAGTGACCATTATATTAGCAAGCTCTGCTTCTTACATGTCATTGCGCTTCAGATACCATGATGATGAATGGCACTGAAGAAGCTGATCTGTAGGAACACGAGGAAATGAATTGTTTTTATCTTTCTCTCTGCTTTCACAGTAGTTCATAGGTCTGAGAACTATCTTGTTCATATCCTATGAGATTGTTCATTACATAATGTAGCTTTTTACCTCGCCTTTGCTTCTTAAAACCCTTGTGAGTGCACTGTCTGTTAATGGCCAGATTTATCACTTGAGATAATGAGCCCTTCAGGGACAAACATCTGATAATGTTTACCGTCTAAGAATTTAAATAGATTGAATATATTTGTTACCACAAAGCACAAAGAAGTAGTGATGACATGTTGCTCAGGAAGTTCAATCAGCCAGCTACAACTATAACCAAACACTTACATATCCTATTGACAGTGCAAGCAGAATAGTCAGAGTTACATAAGGGTGTGTGCACTCATCTCTATTTTAGCATAAAACATAGATCTATACTATCATGAACTTTTCAGTGTCAAAGTGAGGAAGCCACTTCATTGCTACCCATAGTTCCACCCACAGACCATTCTGATACCGCTTCACCCTTTTGTCTACAATGACAGCAGACAAAGTATTTGGAAGTATTCTAATGTTCCACACACAGGCTTGTTTAATAGCAGTAATTGCTACTTAGATGCAGTGTTCCTCTCTGTTTCAAAATCTATTTGTCTCAACATGCATTGCTAGATGAACTATGTCTCAAAATCTCACTCCAAAATTGATCATGGAATAATAGAATAATTCATATTGGAAAGAATATCTGAGAATCACCAAGTCCAATGCCTGAGTCAAGGTAAGACCAGCTTCAAAGTTAAAATCAATTCCACATGACACTATTCTTGGTTTGGAAAGACAAATCATACGGAGACATGGAACTCCAGAGAGAATCAAAACAATGTTACTCATTTCAAGAACAATCTTGTGAAAAACTGGGACAAAGAGCAAGGTATGGAGCAGACCTACCACATACCCTACTATGCACCAGCTGCAGGAAAGATTGGTTTGCTGAATACCACCCTAAAAGCTGTGGGGGGGTGGAACGTTAAAAAAACTGGAACAAACAGCACAAGAAACCTGGTTAATAAGTAGTAGGGATTCAGTAAACAGAGCAGCACCTGCACAATCAGATTTGGTGCCAGCAGTGGATGCTGATAAAGTTCCTGTTGTATATGATAAGAATCTGTTAGGAAAAACTGTTTGGGTATTTTCTCTTTTGGGCAAAAGGAAACCTGTCCAAGGGGTGGTTTCTGCTGAGGGTCCTGGTCACACCTACTGGGTAATGCAGGAGAATGGTGAAATCCAGTGTGTGCCACAGAGAAATCTAACCTTAGCTGAGAGAGTTTAAATTCAGAGTGTATAATGCAAGCTGTTAAGAGTCTTCTGTTCTAGGTATTATCAGTGTCCAATAAGGCACAATCTATGAGAGAACCTACAGAAAACAAGCAGGAACTCAATGTCACCTGCATGTCCCTGTTCTCACCTCATCTGTGAGGACACAAACTGTTTGCTATTTTCTGAGCTTTTGAATCACCTACATCTGAAATAGCCAGAATGGACTTGTAATATTTGTTATTGTAGATATTGTTTTAGGTTAGACAGATAGTTCTCAACAAAACTCTGAGTGAAATAGACAGGGGTGGATTGTGCTAGTTTGAGGCTATCTAAAATATTTTAGTGAGTGAAATTAGGTTATAGGCTGTGAAAAGGAAACAGTGGTGATGTCTACTTCACTCATAGGCTTGCTGAGATGTATAAATTCAAGAACACAAACATAGATAACACAGTTGCTCTCTGAGTGCAGCTGATGCATGTACTTTTCTCCCTAACCTGCTGTCTAACTTATCCTTCTGCTTTCTAACCCCCCTGGCTGATCCTCCAAACTCACCTTGCACATAAGGCAAAGTCTGGGATAAGGTAGAGGGGTGAAAAGGAGGTGTAAGGGTGGTAGGGAGCCTCCCCTGGGGACTCTGGTCTCTGGGAGGGGTGTGTGTGTTTTCTGTTTTGCCTTTTTAACTTGTGTATTTCTGTACCTAGCTGCATATATTGCAAATATCCCCTTGTATATTGTGCTAAGCTTCATTTCTTAATTTCCAGATGGCTGAGTCTAGTCTGGGTGATTTCATAAGAGTGAGGGGGCAGGTAATACCCAAACCATCACACTCAGCTTCATATGAAATTGAGTTTTGCATATCTTCAACATAGGAAATTCAGTAAGTTATCTGAGAAAACAGTTCCAGTGTTTGATGACCCTCACTCTTTCAATAACATCTAACCAGAGCTTTTCATGTTGCAGTTCCAGTTGGCAGTCCTACTCTCTAGCATATTTAATATCCTTCCCAGTTTAGTATCTGTTCTCAGACTTGCTAAGAAGGCATTATGTTCCACTGTTCAGATTATTAATGACTAAATTAGACAATATTGGCATCAATATAAAATTTACAATTGTCACTCATCCAGGTGCCAGCTGGGATTTGTATTATTGACCACAGTCCTTTGAACCTGATGATCTAACCAATCATCTACATGTAACCAAACTATCTTTCCAACTTTTTCTTTAAGGATTAAATGGGGAACCATGCAAAAAAACATTGCTAAAATCAAGGCAGACACCACCATTTTACCCCTAGTCCTGTCACTGTAAAGCAATGAGATCAGTCAGTCAGAATTTGTTGCTTCTAAACACTTACTGCACATTCCCAAACATTTTCTTTCACATGCATGGACATGATTTCCATGAGAGGTTGTTCCATGTTCTTTTCAGGACTGGCAAGAGGCTGATCAGCCTGTAATACCTCACAATGACCTCGTTACTGTTTGAAAAGAGACCTTAAGTTTGTCTTGTCCAGTCTTCAAGCATCTACTCTGAGTTACAAAGCCTTTTGAAAAAATGTAAATGACAAACTTCTGATGGCATTGGCGAGCTTCAAATTAGAAACATTTAGTTTCTTGCCCATTCTTTCAGTGCTCTCTAACTGATATTCCCATATTGTCAGTAATTAGCATTTATTATTAGCAGGGTTCTGTGCTTTGGCCACAACAACCCCAAGCAGCACTGTAGGTTGGGGACAGAGTGGCTGGAGAGGAGCCAGGAAGAAAGCGACCTGGGGGTACTGGTAGATAGTAGCTGAAGGTGAGCCAGCAGTGTGCCAGGTGGCCAAGAGGCCAATGGCATCCTGGCCTCTATCAGGAGCAGTGTGGCCAGCAGGATGACGTAAGTTTTTCTGTCCCTATACTCAGCACTGGTCAGGCCACACCTTGAGTACTGTGTCTAGTTCTGGCTTTCTCAATTCAAGAGAGATGTTGAGGTGCTGGAAGGTGTCCAGAGAAGGGCAACAAAGCTGCTGAGAGGCCTGGAACACAAACCCTATGAGGAGAGGCTGAGGGAGCTGGAGGTGTGCAGCCTGGGGAAGAGGAGACTCAGGGCAGACCTCTTTGCTGTCTACAACTACCTGAAGGGAGGTTGTAGGCAGGTGGGGGATGGTCTCTTCTCCCAGGCAACCAGCAACAGAACAAGGGGACACAGCCTCAAGTTGTGCCAGGGGAAGCATAGGCTGGATGTTAGGAGGAAGTTCTTCCCAGAGAGAGTGATTGGCATTGGAATGGGCTGCCCAGGGAGGTGGTGGAGTCACTGTCCCTGGGGTTGCTCAGGGAAAGACTGGATGAGGCACTTAGTGCCATGTCTGGTTGATTGGATAGGGCTGGGTGCTAGGTTGGATTGGGTGATCTTGGAGGCCTCTTTCAACCTGGTTGATTCTATGATTCTATTGTAGGTATTTCAACAGGTAAAGACTTCTGTGGATCTTCTTTGTCCAGACCTGTATGTCTGCATACTTCTGCAGAGATTTCTTTGTTAGGCATCAAAACTGTGCTTCAAGAAAGAAACAGTGCATACACAAATGCCTTTTCTCACCATGTATACGATCTTCTAATACTCTTCTAATATAATTTGTCAAATAGGATGTAATTAATAGACTTTTATAATGCATCTGTGGCTCATATATTTGAAAATGTGGAATCAAGAACACATTTGAAATGGAGAACACTTTCTGATTTGGAGATTAAAAATTAAATTATGGAATGAATCGAATATACTTTCTAGTGGTTCATGGAGATGGTTTCTTTAAATGACAATGTGTAGATTTAAGAATCTGCTATTTAAATAATTTGTGTTTGAAAACTTTGTGCTAGTTTGAAGCTAGCTAGAATGTTTTGGTGAGAAGAACTAGATCATAGGCTGAGAAATGAAAACAATGGTGAGGTCTACTTCGCTCACAGTCTTGCTGAGATGTGTAGAAAGGAAAAGCAAAACATTAGATAAAGTCACTTCACTTGAGGCACTTTGCTCTGGGCTGTGCTCTTGGCTCTTTGCCGGCTGGGGAGCTGGGGCTGCTGGCTGAACTCCATCTTGTTTTCTAACCTCACCCTCCATTTGCTTTGCTGATTCACCTTGGTTCTTAATCCCCTTGGCCGAACCTCCATTCTTCCTTGGGACTGGGGTAAGGTTGAGAGGGTTAGGGGGGAAGGTGAGGGGTGGTTGAGAGCCCCTCCTGGGGACTCAGGTTTCTGGGAGGGCTGTTGTGTTTCTGTATTACCTTTTTACCTTGTATATTTCTGTCTATAACTGTATGCACTGTAAATATCTGCTTGTGAATTGTGCCAGCTGCAAATATAAGCGTCATTCAAATTTCCAGAGCTGGCTGAGTCTAGTCTGGGTGATTTCTAAAGTGTGGGGGGCAGGAGACAACCAAACCACCACCAACTTTGAAGCTGATTCCATAGTGAAAAACTCACTGTTCTGGACTGAAGTCCACAGCCACTTTTGTTAGCACCTGAAAGCCAGCTTATGCAATGAACAATACCTTGTTGAAACAATACATAAACATGAATAACTCTGCTGCTAGGGTTAATGTCCTTGATATTATTTGTGTGCTGTCACATCTTTGATCAGAACTAATTTTGTCTGTCATATGTAAAAGTATAGTATTTATTATATGTAGGGTGACATTTAAAATTTGCAAGATGGTTCAACTAATTTATATGTTGTAACTTTATTCTTAACCAGGAGAAACTGTCTTTTCTTTTTTTATCTGCAAAATAAATGTTAGAGCTTGGAAATATTAAAAAATCTTCCCCTAGAGCAAACCAAACTTACGATTTCCTTCTTGAAATGAAATTATATACAATAGCAATGAGTGCTTCAAGGTTATTGTGTTGTATAGTACAGAAAAAAAATCTTCTGAAATGCTGGATTTCCCTTTCCTGTATTCATTAAAGGGCAGAAAGGTTCAGAGAAGTTTACTTTTTGTTCCCCATTGCTATTTTACTGTGATCTCAAAAGTAACATCAAGAGAATAGACAGACCCCTTTTCTCTGATTTTAGTTGTATGTGATTTTCCTGTTTCATCATCATGTGTTAATTACTGTTATTTTCTTTTCATTGTTAATTCTACTACAGCAGCAAAGCATTAGCTTTATAAACATCAAATATATAGATAGGCTGCTTCTTTTAGTTTGTGTGTATGGTAGTGCAAGAGATACTGACCTGAGTTCGTATATAAAACTTGTATTATTACTCAGAAGATAAACCATACATAATTGTTTGTACAGAGAAATACACTGCAGAAGTAGTTTCACCCTTATGGCATTGCAAGAGGGACAAAATATTTCTGCCAATGAAATTTCTGAATAACTGACTTCTGAAGTTGAATAGCTAAGCACTTCTTACATCTACCTTGGGGTCTGATGCGTTGAACAAAACAGTATGCACTGCAGTGTTTTGCTGTATTTGGAGAGTACAGGTCTAGGAGAAGCTCTGTTTTAATTTCACACAGTCCATTCGAAGCCCAGGCTGCAGATACACATTTTTCAATCATTCCTTTTTCCATATAATTGCACATAATTATTGGTAGAATGTTCACGATCTCAAACCAAACACCTGTTGCAAGAGCAAACAAGAAAACAGAATAGAGAGGATTTTCAAATTCTGTCTCTGAATTGCGGTTTGCCTCTAATGGGTTGAATCAAAGTCTTAGTCTAAGAAATCAAAATTTGGAGTTGAAACGTTAATTTCATTGATGTAGGTTCACCATTTAGATTTCTGAATTTATGTCAAAACGTTGCCAGTTCTTTTTACCAAGCAGAAAAAGGCATTGCAAAACAGAGGGGGAAAAAAGTAATATAGGGTATATGGTTAATGGTGTGGATAATCATACAGATAGGTGTCACAAGCTAAAGGATTACCCAAAGTGGTCAAGACTGTAACCCTGAGTTCATAGGATTTTGTAATACACAAAGACATGGAGACTTTTATTCTCTGAATTTCTCTACTTTATTACAGATTGTCACAAATACCACACAGAGCACCACTAGAAAATGTATCTATGATTAATAGAGCAAATATATGTTTACATCAAGCTATTACAAATTGCTATCAGTTATCAATACTGTACTAACAATCAACAACATAGTAGCAATCATATAACATAAAGCATATAACAACAATCAATGCAGTAACAACAATTAAATAGGTGTATTACAGGTTATCTCCAAGTTATTAGTGAAGAGACGTAAAAGATATAGCAGCAGATATGCTTATGATGGATACCTTTGGTGGATATATAATACAAGTATGATAGTGAATCAGGCAAATTTCAGAAGGGGATAGAACATTCCAAAGGGGAGGACAAACCGAACTCATCCCAAAGTGGACCCAAAGATCAATAGGATAACAGACAGAGTGTTGCTTCAAAGAGGGTCCATGTCACAGAGTCTGGAGAACATTTCCACCAACAACTTTACCCAATCACAGAATGACAGAATGTCAGGGCCTGGAAGGGACTTTGAAAGATCATTCAGTCCAACCCCCCTGCCAGAGCGGGATCACCTATACCAGATCACACAGGAGTGTGACCAGGTGGGTTTTGAATATCTTCAGAGAGGGAGACTCCACCACTAGGTAATGCAGGAGAATGGTGAAATCCAGTGTATTCCACAGAGAAATTTAACCTACATCTGGTTAGGCCACACCTTGAGTACTGTGTCCAGTTCTGGGCTCCTCAATTCAAGAGAGATGTTGAGGTGCTGGAACGTGTCCAGAGAAGGGTGACGAAGCTGGTGAGAGGCCTGGAAAACAAACCCTGGGAGGAGAGGCTGAGGGAGCTGGGGTTGTTTAGCCTGGAGAAGAGGAGGCTCAGGGGTGACTTCATTGCTGTCTACAAATACATGAAGGGAGGCTGTAGCCAGGTGGTGGTCTGTCTCCTCTTCCAGGCAACCAGCAGCAGAACAAGGGGATGCAGTCTCAAGTTGTGTGGTGGGAGGTATAGGCTTGGTATTAAGAGAAAATTCTTGACAGAGAGAGTAGACAGTATTTGAGCTGTCATTGCAGTAGCAAATCATTGCATTAACAAAGAATGCAAAAATTAAACCAATATGTCTTTTTTTTTTTTTTCCACACAGCTATTTACTAAATGTTTTCAGAGACAGGAATGGAATTAGTTTTACTATTTTCTTGTATAGTATAGAATATTAAAACTGCTAAATTTGTACTTGTATAAATATAACAGTTTATTGCACCAATTAAAAGAGAGAATAGATAAAAACCTGATCCCATATCATGCTGGTAACTTATTACTATTGTTATTGTTGTTATTATTACTATTGTTGTTATTATTAATATTTTCTTCTTTTTTTTATTGTTTCTTGAATGAGTTTCATAAAAATCAGTTCAATGCTAGAACAGACTAATTATCCATATACCATAATAACAAAATAAATTTCCATTTGTGTTGGTTTGGGTGTTCCCCACCTGCCACACTTTAGAAATCACCCAGACTAGACTCAGCTGGCTCTGGAAATATGAATGAAGCTTATATTTACAGCGGGCACAATTTACAAGCAGATATTTACAGTATATACAGTTATAGACAGAAATAGACAAGGGAAAAAAGGTAATACAGAAACACAACTCCCCTCCCAGAAACCTGAGTCCCCAGGAGGGGCTCTCAACCACCCCCTCACTTTTCCCCTACCCCTCTCAACCTTACCCCAGTCCCAAGGAAGAATGGAGGTTCGGCCAAGGGGATTAAGAAGCAAGGTGTATCAGCAAAGCACATGGAGAGTGAGGTTAGAAAGCAAGATGGAGTTCAGCCAGCAGCCCCAGCTTCCCAGCAGATAAAGAGCTGAAAGCACAGCCCAGAGCTAAGTGCCCAAGCAAAGTGCAGAGCAAAAGTGACTTTATCTTTTGTTTTGCTTTTTCTTCTTTACACATCTCAGCAAGACTGTGCGCGAAGTAGACGTCACCATTGTTTTCATTTCTCAGCCTATGATCTAGTCCTTCTCACCAAAACATTCTAGCTAGGCTCAAACTAGCACACCATTGAAGCATTAAACCAAAAGATATGTCTTAAACCCAGACCAACATTCACTTTTGATCAAAGTATAATTCTGAATTTCATTGTATTCTTTGATCTTAAGGTACCTTGCACTTGTTAAGCAGAGAAATTAATTCAGAGATTCATGCTTCTGGTTAAATTCCTAGTGCTATTAGAATGTATTTCAAAGATTGTAATTGGTCTTGAATTACATCTTTCAAATGAATTACATCTTTCAAAATCTGTATCTTAATTAAAGAGCAAATATTGCTTTGTACTGACTTACCTATCACTGACTAAATGTTCATGATGGGCAAAAGTCAATTTCATTATCACTGGGCATTCTCGGTTTGTTCTACAATGTCTTCCAAAAAGACAAAAAACTCTGCTCATGTTACTGACATCTATAAGGTGATTAAATGTTTGTTTTTTTTTTTTCCCATTACTCTTGTTGGGGAGGGGAAATTAATCAATGCGAGATGATGTTTTCCAAAACTAATGTTGTTTATCAATTTTGCTATTCAGAGCTCTCACCACCCCTGACCGCTAATTGTAATAATATTTTGGTTCTTACATGGTTATAGAAACATTCTATGGATAATATCTGCATCTAATATAACCAGCAAAATGTATAAACATTAATGGAACTGGAAGAGACTATTCCTGTGGTCAAATGCTGCTTGTGGCCAATACACTGCTTGCCCAGTAGCTGGGCTCAAGCTCTTTCTGTTCTATGGCAGAAGGCAATGGAGAATTACAAAAAGGCATGGAGCATTTACTCACATATTATTATTATTACCCTCACAGGGGCTGGCCACAGTCCTGACAGTGCCCAAATGCTTTCAGGGGACTCTGTCTTGTTGGACGTTGAGGCTTGAATCTTCCTGGCTTCTGGGGAAAGGACACAGATAATCTCTGACCTTGTCTCCTGGCTTCTTCTGGATGATCTGCTAAGATGATCTGTCCAAGATGATCTGTCCAGGAATTCTAAGCAGGACCTTCAGGTACAGAGGCAGATGTGGTGCAGTCTCAGCATGATGTCACACTGGCCACACAGGCTGATCACATGCAGGCATCCAGGGTCTGCTCCTGGTAACTCATGGCAATGGAGTTTACCAGGCAAGCAATAAGGCAGTGTGCAAGAGCAGCACAGCTGGGCACAGCAGAGAGAGCAGGCAAAGAGCAGGGAAGCAAAGCAGTGAAGCAAAAGCAGGTTGTTTACCTGCATAGCTCCTTTTATCAATGTGGGCTGAGATTAATTGCCCTTTGGACACAAGAGTAGCCAATCAGGATGGCAGTTAGCCAAACCATACCATATTAGGCAAAGCCACAGGCTTTGTAAGTGCCTGGGGTTCCCTATGAAGGTCATCACAACACAGATGTTCAACACTTTTTTTACTTTCTTTTTTTTTTTCTTTCTTTCCTTTTTTTTTTTTACTCAAGAGAGATCCTGGTAGGAGAAATTACTCTTTCATTGAATTCCACAGACTAAGGAAGATCAAGTCTGACTCATGCTCATAGACAAGTCCTTAATGATAAACTCATCATGATATTGTACATCTTGACAATAATTCAGTGATAGAAGAAAACTTCTGTGGTACAGGTTCTAGGATCTGAATCATTGTACCCTGCACACTTGTCCCTGCTCTTTCATCTCTAGCCTTGATTTTTTTCTTATTCTGGAATTGCAAAACATTTCTGGAGGCTGAAGAGCAGTTCAGTGTGTCAGCCCTGGTGCATCTCACTAAACACATAGTAGACAGGGCACAAGAGTGCTCCCCTGCCCAACCCTGCAGCCCCATCTTCTGTCTTTGACTTGCTGCAGTTCGTAACAACCATTTTACCTGCAGGACGTTTTTAGAAGTTACTACTCTGTGGCTCTGAGCCTGTGTCAACTTGCATTTGTGGAGCAATGTGCAAGGGCAGAACCTGTATAAAGCTCTACAAAGATCTCTGGTGGCATGCTCCATACCAGGGTAAAAAAGTTGGTTTCAAAAGAATCCTGTTTTTCGGTACTCCTTAGGAACAGTATATATCCTACTTTTCTATGAAGTCATTTCTCTTACACACTTTAAATGACAAACCCTCTTCATGGTGGCCAAATAAAAGGAAAAAGAAATATTGTCCAGCACCCATTTCAACCTGTTTATTGTTAGACAGTGTGAAGTAAGCCCATATTTACAATATTTCTGCCAAAGCTTGCTCTTAGGTCCATATTTATCTCTCCTTAAATGTGATATTTTAATAGCTTGTAGTTATGAGTGCTAAGTAGAATAATGTTTTGCCATCACCTTTTTTCCCCTGTACATACTAAAATGTGATTTCCTCTTTCACAGGAAGTGGAACAACTAGAATCACAGAATGGTTAGAGATGGATGGAACCTTAAAGATCATTTAGTTCCAACCCTGCTTCCATGGGCAGGTACTTGTTCCACTACAGCAGGTTGCTCAAAGCCCCCTCCAACCTGATCTTGAGCACTTACAGAAACGTGGCAACCACAACTTCTGTAGGCAACTTGTTCCAGTGTTTCAACATCTTCATAGTGACAAATTTCTTCCTTATATATAATTTAAATCTGCTCTCTTCCAGTTTAAAGTCATTGCTCCTTGTCCTGTCACCCTTATCACCCTTTACATACCATTGTAAAAAGTCCCTCCCCAGTTTTCCTTTAGGCCCCATTTAGGTACTTGAAAGCTGCTTAAAGGTGTCCCTGGCATCTTCTCCAAGCTGAACAACCCCAGCTTTCTCAGCCTGTCTTCATAGGAGAGGTGCTCCAGCCTTCTCATCACCTACATGGCTGCCCAGAGAGGTTATGGAGTCTCCTTCCCTGGATACTTGCAAGACCTGTCTGGATGCATTCCTGTGTGACCTGCACTAGATTATGGTCCTGCTCTAGCAGAGGGGTTGGACTTGATGATCTCTGGAGGTCCTTTCCAACCCCTAACACCCTGTGATCGTTTCAACTTGTTCCAACAGATCCATATCCTTGCTGAACTAGCAAGTGGTAATTTTACTTTTCAAAGTCCTTTCTATTCTTGTATTAGTTTTATGATTGCACTTAACACGGACTCTTAACTTCTATCTGGTTCCAGAGATATCTGGTGTTTCTCTGTACTTCAGATAAATCTTACTACTTCAATTCTTTCTGGAAAATCCAATACCTTTACATGCAAGTGTTACAGAGGAAATAATCCTTAGTAACTAATTTCTAAACTGAGATGAAATTTTTAAACCTATAGCTAACCACTTTTTGAGAAAGCTGCACAGTACCAAGTTTAGGTAGATAGGAACAACTTTATTCTCCAGGATTGTTAGCCTGAGACTGCAATGACATGTAAATTCACACTTCAGAACTACAATGAAAGAGTGAAAAATCTTTGAATACGAATGAGAAGTCAGGAAGAAAGTTTCCCTTAGAATTGAAGTCTGTAAAGAATGTAAGCCTGCAGTGAAGAAACAGTGTTTGACTCTAAGTTTGCAAGAAGATAAAATTACCTTTCTCCTTCTCCTCCTACACTTTGCATATCTACTTAAAATGCCAGTCATAGTAATTGACTGATATCAAAATTTGCAGATTTTGTAATTGTATTTTCTTTGTGAGCAAAATGCATCTACCATTATCCTATTAACTATGTGTTAACTGTGTAGGAGGGATGACATGCCACATTTTAGACTAGAAACCAGACAATAGAGAGTTGAAGCATGAGCTCTTTTCTTATCCTTTGGCCTTAGGAAGCCTCTTCAACTTTCCAGTTTCTTCACTTAAAAAACAGCGATAACACTTTTCTACCTAGATAGCAAAAGTCCTTTGAATTAATGGATGTAGATTTCTTTTTTATTTTCTTTATTTCCTTCTTTATTTCCTTTTTTCTTTCTGGGATATAGTGTCCATTTCTGGGTTCCTGAGTTCATGAGGGACAGGGAACTACTGAAGATTGTCCACCAGAGGGACATAAGGCTGATTAGGAGCATCTCTCTTAGGAGGAGATGCTGAGAGACCTGGGACAATTTGGCCTGGAAAAAAAAAGACTGAGGAAGGATTTCATCAATGCTTATAAATACCTAAGTGGTGGCCAGTGACAGCAGAAGAGGCAATAGGTACAAACTAGAACACAGGAGATTTCACTTGAACTTAAGGAGAAACTCCTTTACTTTGGGAGTGATGGAGCTCTACAATAGGCAGCCTAGAGAGGTTGTGGAATCTTCTTCTCTTGAGACTTTCAAAATCTGCCTGAATGTGTTCCTCTGCAACCTGATCTAGGCACACATGCCTTAGTGGGGGAGATTGGACTGGATGATCCCTGGAAGTTCCTTCCAATCCTACCATTCTGAAGGTCTATTGAAATGTTAGAGCTGGGCTGACCAATCAATGAGTGACAGAGTCCCCTTGCTAACTCCCCCATCTTTCTAAAGAGAAAGACAAATGGAAAATTGACTATTTCCATAATCTAATCTCTACAAAATGAACTCAGGTTAACTGTTAGTGGAGCAGGGGGTCCTATATCCTCCCATCAGCAAGTCTCTCAACCTCTATGTAGTAACCCACATGAGCAGGGTCAAAGGGAACAGGTCTCCACCTGATGGAATAAATGCAAATGGAGCAAGTGCACTACTTTAAGAAGCACACTGCCTACAGTGCACTTGCAGAATAGGTATGAGGCTCTGCAGGAGGAACAGGTCATCGGCAAGGATGAGGACTCAAAAAGTCCAGAAACTGAGCCAAAGACAAGTTGCCTCAGGCCAGCCATCAAAACTGATCCTGAAAAGACCTTGCAGGGTCATTGTTATAGGAGACTCCTTACTGAAGGGAGCAGAGGGCCCAGTATGCAGACCGAACCCACTTCACAGAGAGGTCTGCTGCCTCCTTGGTGCCCAGAGAAGGGACCAACCTCATGAGTCCTTCAGACTATTACACACTTCTGGTCTTTCAAGTGGGTAGCAATGATACAACAATGAGAGGCTCATGATCAATTAAAAGAGCCATTAGAATGGGCTGCCCAGGGAGGTGGTGGAGTCGCCGTCCCTGGAGCTGTTCAAGGCAGGATTGGACGTGGCACTTGGTGCCATGGTCTAGCCTTGAGCTCTGTGGTAACAGGTTGGACTTGATGATCTATGAGGTCTCTTCCAACCTTGGTGATACTGTGAGACTGTGATACCTGAACCTGAGCAAGGCTTTTGACACTGTCCCACACCACATCCTGGTCTCCAAGCTGGTGACACATGGGTTTGATGGGTGGACCACTAGATGGATAAAGAACTGGCTTGATGGCCTCACCCAAAGAGTGGCTGTCGATGGATCCATGTCNCTGAGGAGGGGGACTTGGGGGTGCTGGTGGATGAGAAGCTCAAAATGAGCCAGCAGTGTGCACTTGCAGCCCGGAGGGCCAACCAGCGCCTGGGCTGCAGCAGAAGTGTGGCCAGCAAGTGGAGGGAGGTGATTCTCCCCCTCTACTCTACTCTGCTGAGACCCCACCTGGAGTACTGCACCCAGTTCTGGAGCCTCTATTACAAGAGGGATATGGAGATGCTGGAGTGTGTCCAGGGAAGGGCCACAAGGATGATCAGAGGGATGAAGCAGCTCTGCTATGAGGACAGACTGAGGCAGTTGCAGATGTCCAGTCTGGAGGAGGCTCTCAGGTGACCTTCTTGTGGCCTTCCAGGATCTGAAGGGGGCCTACGGGAAAGCTAGGGAGGGACGTTATAGGCTCTCAGGGAGTGACAGGACTGGGGGGAGTGGAGCAAAGCTGGAGGGGGGGAGGGTCAGCCTGGAAGTGAGGAGGAAGTTGTTCAGCTTCAGAGGCCAGTGTCTCTTTGCTTCTTATTTGAATGGCAGACACACTCGGGTGGTTTTGGAGACTTGTGGAGACTTTTTTTTTTTTAAGAGAAAGAAAAGAAAAAGGTTTCAGAAGGTTTCAAGTTTCAAAACCTTATAAATTCTTGCCGTTGGCAAATCTTCCTTTCTAATCATTACAGACTTAGAAGTATCCTCATGCTTCACACTTTCTTTGGGGAAATGATTGGCAAAACTGTTTCAGAAGTCATATTGTATGCTTTTGATGCAGTTTTAATCTAACACTTTCATACACTCTTACTTAACACATTTACTTCAGTAAAATAGCTCCATCAAACTGAATCAGGTTACTTTAAAGTTATTTTCTATGTTAGCAATATTTAATCTAAAGACTTTAAATTTACAACAGCTGTCAGTCCTTTGAGCTAATTTTTCTGTCTCCTAAGTCCAAAAATATGTATTTCCTGTCTCTGAGACAAGACTTCTTCAATAAACCAGAAATGACAGAATCTCTAAGGAAAGAAACATCTTTTTCTTATTATATGAATCTAAAATAAATTGTAGAGAGTAAAATATCAAAACAGTTTTATATCTACACTCAAAATCTTAAGCTACTGATTTTATATTTACACAAAATAGGCTTACATGGTGCAAACCTCATGAATTTATCATTAGTTTAAAACATAAATTCGTGAACAACTATGGCACTGTACGGGAATGGAGGGTTCATAAAGTGTTGATTTAATATTGAGAGATATCACTTTTCCTGTAACAATATGTCCTGGAGTCTGTATACCCCAAAATTCCTCTCCCTCTGTGGTTTGAATGGGAGAGGAAAAGGCGTGAACAGACCTATTCCCCCCTGCCCTGCAGGCATGAAGGGGGGGAGCAAAGGGCCCTTCCGGCATGAGGGGTGCCCTGTGCAGGGCCCGCACTGGGATCGGCTGGGGATTGGCTGTGCTCTTCGTGCCTAGAAAGTGGTAACTCAGCTCTTTGTCTAGGAAGAGTATAAATATTGGGGGGACTTCTTGCCTTGGGGTTCTCGCTTTAGAGTTCTCTCACACCTGGATAGCTTCTGCAGAAGGAGACCCTGGCACTCTGAAGGACAGGCTCCTGAGGCACAGAGCTGTCTCTGCTTTGGATGGCTTCCACCTTAAGCACCCTTTATGCAGGCTTTATAGTCCTTAAGGATCCTCGGAGGCTTCTGAAAGAGAGCGAGGGGACAAGCATCTGGGCCGCCCTTCCTTTCAGCCAGCCTGACTCACCTGTGAGTAAACTTAATGGCTCAGCCTGATTAGTAGTGGGGGATGCTGTGTTTAATAGCTCAGCCTTTTCCAACTTCTGACTTCCAAAATAGTCAAGTCTACCTGTGGTATGCGTGTAAATCTTCTCAACCAACTGAACGTGGTAATTAAAACTCAATTAATTTCTGTATCTAGTTTTGGGGGCAGGTTTTGGGAAAATAAAATAACTCTATTTTTATATAAATTCCTGA
>WAAF01000699.1:35943-52612 GCA_013400475.1 Tricholaema leucomelas | reverse complement strand
CCTGGCTGCCCCACTGGATTTGACTCCATTGGCCACCACTCTCTGGGCCCTCCAGTCCAGCCAGTGCTTTATCCAGGAGACTGTGCTCAGCCAAGCCATGAGTAGCCAATTTGTGTACAAGAATTTTGTGGGTAACAGTATCAAAGGCTTTTTCAAAGGCTAGGAATACCACACCAACAGTCTTCTCATCCAGTAACCAGATGACTTAGTCACAGAAGGAGATCAGGTTGGTCAGGCAGGACCTGCCCCTTATAAACCCATGCTGACTTGTCCTGATCCCTGAGATTCTTAAAGTTAAAGAAGTGTAATTTATTAACAGATGGCACGAGCACCCTTAGATGTATTTCTGTTACAGTAAAACCCAGTTGCCCTTGGCAACTACAAAAACTTCTCGTATCTACAGGATCCTGAAGCAAGAAACTGCACAACTTCATTATAAACTTTGTGCAGAATCATTTACTATATTTTTTTTTTCATTGCTTGTTTCAGTGTATTCACCTTACCTCCAAAAACAATCCATTTTATGTCAAAACATATAGCAAACAAGGACACAAAAATTCACCACATCAATATGACCTACAACTGTGCAGGCCTAGTTTGTATCTCATTCATTCCTTTTCCAGGCTGGGATGGCCAAGGCTACCCACTTAAAGACACTATGTGGCTATGATCATTACTTCTGCCACACAATCTTAGTCTTTTTGGGGTTTGGGAAAGAGAAACACAGCACACAAGATTCACACAGTACACAGCATTCAAGACAGGCAACCACAGAATTATATGACTTAATGATGTGCTCAGTCCTACAGCACATTTCTTTCCCAACAAGCCCTAAAAATCAGCTCAGATATTTACTTGCTGCTAGACATTGACTTTTTTTCACAGAAACAGATATCAGTTACAACCTAAAAATCTTTGTTTTGAATGCTTGCCATGATCTGCAAACCTTATTTTCTATACTTGGGGGTAAGATTACTGCCTTCCCCCCTTGCATTAGCCTACACCCAATTTCATCCATCACTTTTATCATGTCACCATTTCATCTGAATAATTTTATTTGATTTCAAAATTAAGTATTAGAGGGAGGAATATGCTATAAAATTGCACAACTAAGAGTTGCAGTATCACACAGAAGGCAATCAAGGCAGGTTTAAGTAGGAACATAGGTCAGATAATCCAGAGAAGCAGCTGAGAACTGAGCACAAGGCAAGCTTTCTCTCTTTGTCTGCAATGGGAACTACTAAGGTACATCCTAGCTGGCACAGTATCTCTCAGTTATGCTGTAGACACAGTGAGAGTCTGTAAGAATACAGCAGCCCTAAATAAATACAGGACATCATAGAATGGTTTAGGTTGGAAGGGACCTCAAAGATCATCCACTTCCAAACCCCTGCCGTAGGCAGGGATGCCTCCCATAGAGCAGGTCGCTCAAGGCCTCATCCAACCTGGTCCTAAACACCTCCATTCTATGATTCTGTGATCCACAGCCTCCCTGGTCAACCTGTGCCAGTGTCTCACCACCCTCACTGCAAACACCTTCTTCCTAACATCCAGTTTCAATCTCCCCTCTGGCAGTTTAAACCCATTCCTCCTAGTCCTGTCATTACAAGATCTAGTAAATAATCCCTCCACAGCTCTCCTCTAGCCCACTTCAGATCCTGGAAGGCCACTGCAAGCTCTCCTCAAAGCCTTATCTTCTCCAGGCTGTAGACCCCCAACTCTCATAGCCTGTCCTCATAGCAGAGCTGCTGCAACCCTCTGAGCATCTTGGTGGCCTCTTCTGGACTGGCTCCAACAGTTCCATGTCCTTCTTGTGTTGTGGGCCCCAGAACTGCACACAGGACTCCGGGTGAGGTCTGAAGACAGTAGAGTAAATGGGCAGAATCCCCTCCCTTGCCCTGCTGCTCTTGCTGCAGCCCAGCACACAGTTATGTCTGGGCTGCACTCACACTGCAGGCTCATGTTGAGCTTTTCATCAACCCAGACCCCCAGGTCCTTTTCCTCAGGGCTGCTCTCAGCCATTCACCACCCAACCTGGATTTGTGCTTGGCATTGCACTCACCCAGGTGCAGGACTTTACACTTGACCTTGTGGATTTCATGAGGTGGTACAGTGATTTAGAACTTTCTCTGAAAAATCTCATGTGAACCTTGATGCATAAAGATGTGAGGAGACATGGAGAAGAGGGTTTAGCATATATGTTAGACTTTATGAAGCATGTATTTCATAATCACAGGATGTTATGCTTTCAGAACTGATGAAAAGCTGAGGAGGGAAACAAAGAAATGCTGCAACACTAACAAGAACTGAAAAATGTGTCATAAGAAATGTGACAAAAATGACTGCTTTGTTTTACCGAAAAAAAAAAGGACGGAGATGGGATATCAAATCACAGAATCAAACAGGTTGGAAGAGACCTCCAAGATCATCCAGTCCAACCTAGCGCCCAACCCTGTCCCATCAACTACACCACAGCACTAAGTGCCTCATCCAGGCTTTTCTTGAACACTTCCAGGGACGGTGACTCCACCACCTCCCTGGGCAGCCCATTCCAATGCCAATCACTCTCTCTGGCAACAACTTCCTCCTAACATCCAGCGTAGACCTTCCCTGGCACAACTTGAGACTGTGTCCCCTTGTTCTGTTGCTGGTTACCTGGCAGAAGACACCAACCCCCACCTGGCTACAGTTTCCCTTCAGATAGCTGTAGAGAGCAACGAAGTCTGCCCTGAGACTCCTCTTCTCCAGGCTGCACACTCCCAGCTCCCTCAGCCTCTCCTCACAGGGCTGTGCTCCAGGCCCCTCACCAGCTTTGGTGCCCTTCTATTGACACGTTCAAGCACTTCAACATCTTTCTTAAATTAAGAGGCCCAGAACTGAACACAGGACTGAAGGCATGGCCTGACCAGTGTTTATATAAATCCCTGATATCTGTTGAGGTAATAACATAAAAATTCCTTTCTGGAGTCAGAAAACCTGAATATAACATTAAAACACAAGTCTGGAAAAGATAAATTGGTTGATCAGACACAGAGTTTGCTAAAACAGTAGTTTTCTGGAAAAAAAGAAAGCAGTTATGGCATGCAGGGTTTATTGAGTGAAAATTAGAAGTTCTGTTTAGTTGTGCAGGCCTTGACTCAGAGCTCCAGAAAAAAGCATTATGTAAGTGCTGAGGCACTGCAAAACTATTTTACAGAACTATGAAGTATAGTTTATGGAGATGCTGAAACTAGATTCAATCTAGCATTAGAAAAATATGTCTTCAGATCTCTGAGGTTTATTTGCTGCTTGGAGTTCTAGGACCCGCAAGATTTGCATACAAATTCTGGATTACTACAGTGTCACTATGTCATTTCAGCAGGACAGATCTGATGTCTCTTTGTACTGCAAATAGATGGGATAGCAGTTGTGCTAGTTTGAGCCTAGCTAGAATGTTTTGGGTGAGAAGGACTAAATCATAGGCTGTAGAAGAAAAACAATGGTGATGTCTATTTCCCTCATAGTCTCGCTGAGATGTATTAGAATAAAAACCAAGACATAGATAAAGTCACTTGGCTCTGGGCTTGGCTCTCGGCTCTTCACCTGCTGGGGAGCTGGGGCTGCTGGCTGAACTCCATCTCACTCTCTAACCTCACCCTCCATTTGCTTTGGCTGATTCACCTTTGCTTCTTAACCCTCCTGGCCGAACCTCCATTCTTCCTTGGGACTGAGGTAAGGTTGAGAGGGGTAGGGGGAAGATGAGGGGATGGTTGAGAGCCCCTCCTGGGGACTCAGGTTTCTGGGAGGGGAGTTGTGTTTCTGTATTACCTTTTACCTTGTATATTTCTGTCTATAACTGCATATACTGTAAATATCTGCTTGTACATTGTGCCAGCTGTAAATATAAGCTTCATTCATATTTCCAGAGCCGGCTGAGTCTAGCCTGGGTGATTTCTAAAGTGTGGGGGGCGGGGGACACCCAAACCATCACAGCAGTAAAGAAAGAGAATACTGGCTGCAAGTAGCAGGAAGCAGAAGGCAAAATAATTATTCTGTTTCCTCTGTGATTAAGTGAAGCTCAATGTTGTCTCGGAAAATAAAAAAAGGGCTTCCATTGTGCCCAGCAAATGAAAGTCAAGAGAGAAAATTCACTAACCATAAAGACATACCATAACGACAGTACAAAAGAGAAGTTGGAAGTTTCTACCTTTTTGACAATATTCTTTTAAGGAGCCTTAAATATCTAAGATATAACCCCCCAGTGAAGAGCCCAAAATCTCACATGATGATTCTTCTACTGGATAGAACGGATCTGGGTGTTGGCTGAGCTCATTTAGAAGTTGCAGCTGTAGTACAGCTCCAGAGCTGCGTTTTCTTGTGATCAGAAGCAGTCAATAATGAATCTTCTTTACCCTGGTACTAAAACCCAATCATCACTGCTACTGAAAGAGCATAGTCATCACCATCAAGCTTTGCTTGGCTGTAATGGGCCTGGGAGAACTCCTAGGGACTACTGGCAGTGAATGTAGCCTTATTCTTCCATCTCTAAAGCCCAGTTCACCAACTTCGTGTTCTTTCAGAAAGCCTTCCCATTTCTGAAGTGACCACACTGGAAAGGCTGAGAGCCATTCTTCTCTGCCACACACATGTAATATCTTCTCTCATTCTAGGTTTCACAGCACTATGCATGCCCTGCACACATTGTTTGTCTGCTAGGGTGGAGCAGACAGGAGGAAAACTGCTGCAGAGGTCAGCAGAGCAGGGGCACACAACTGAGTATGAAAATAATGGTACCAGGATACCCTACACTATAGTAGTATCACTGCAGGGGGCCTGCTCTCCTGAGACCACTCCAACACAAGGAGGGCATGGAACTGTTGGAACCAGTCCAGAGGCCACAAAGATGCTCAGAGGGCTGCAGCAGCTCTGCTATGAGGACAGGCTAAAAGAGTTGGGGCTCTGCAGCCTGGAGAAGAGAAGGTTTGGAGAAGACTTTGGAGTGGCCTTCCAGAATCTGCAGTGGAAGAGAGATGTGGAGGGACTATTTGCAAGGTCTTGTAATGACAGGACTAGGAGTAATGGGTTTAACCTGGCAGAGGGGAGATTGAAAGTGGATGTTAGGAAGAAGTTGTTTGCAGTGAGGGTGGTGAGACACTGGCACAGGTTGCCCAGGGAAGTTGTGGAACACAGAATCACAGAATGTAATCACATTCTGTGATCCACAA
The DNA here is from genome assembly GCA_013400475.1 of Tricholaema leucomelas. Lineage (NCBI taxonomy): Eukaryota > Metazoa > Chordata > Aves > Piciformes > Lybiidae > Tricholaema lacrymosa > Tricholaema leucomelas. The sequence continues at coordinate 47,408 of WAAF01000699.1, read as the reverse complement.
CCTCCCTGGAGGTGTTCAGGACCAGGTTGGATGAGGCCTTGAGCGACCTGCTCTAGTGGGAGGCGTCCCTGCCTCTGGCAGGGGGTTGGAAGTGGATGATCTTTGAGGTCTCTTCCAACCTAAGCCATTCTATGATTCTATTTGCAGGATGCATCTAGTCCTATGTGCTGTAACAATGTCTTCAACAGCTTGTTCTGGGGGAAAAAAAACACCCACACAACAAAAACAAAATAACAAAAAAACCCCAAACACCTGTATTTGGAGAGCTCTTTACACACATTCTCTTTACCTGCCCATTGCCTCTGGGAAACCCAGCATATCACAATTTTATTAGATGTTTTTGCCTCTGGAAAGCTGATTTCGTTAGTGATGTTTATGTAAAATGCAGGACAGTCCTAACAGAAATTCTCACACAGAGAAGCCACTTTGATTAGAATCATATTTAAATGAACTGTGCACTTATTTTCCTATGAACTAAGGGCATCCATCTGCTTCTGTAAAGGCACAGCAAATACCAGTTTAGCCCTTCTGGATTCTGAGTTTTATTACTACTTTTTACTCCATGAAGAAAGGCATCTTAACGTATACATCTCCTCAAATGCCTTTCTCCCTAATTTTCTTAGACTTCCTCACTGTCATCCCAGCCTGACCATAGCTTTCCCTGATACCATTGGCTTCTCCTGGTCCATTTCTTACATTTCAACATTTTTCAATTTGTGTTGGAGTACTACCTTTTTTGTTGATCATTCTTTTGCAGCCTTCCCTTGTTTTCTGAGACAGCTATGTTAGAGTTGGCATCCTGATGTGAAAGTGTTTACTGTCAGCCAGCTACTGAAAGAATTTGTGAACATGGGATGTTACACCTTGGTGCAGCTGATACAGCTAAAGGCTGTGCAGCCATCCAGTCAGGCATGGACAGACAGAACTGGGTACAGAGGAACCTAATTATGTTTAACAAGGACAAGTGCAGAGTCCTGCACCTGGGGAGAAATAATAAACTGTACCAATACAGGCTGGGAAGTGATCTGCTGGAGAGCAGCCCTGTGGAGAGGGACCTGGGGGTGCTGGTGGATAACATCCATGGCACAGCAATGTGCCCTTGTGGCCAAGAAGTCAAATGAGATCCTGGGGTGCATTAAGAAGAGTGTGTCCAGCAGATCCAGAGAGGTTCTCCTGCCCCTCTACTCTGCCCTGCTGAGACCTCATCTTGAATACTGCCTTCAGTTTTGGGCTCTTCAGCTTAAGAGGGACAAGGATCTGCTGGAGAAGGTCCAGCAGAGGGCTACGTGGATTATGATGGGAATGGAGCACTGCCTGATGAGGAGAGGCTGAAGAACCTGGGGCTACTTAGTGTGGAGAGCAGAAGACTGCGAGGGAATTTAATCAATGTTTATAAATACCTGAGGGCTGGGAGTAAGGAGCGGGGAGACAGGCTCTACTAACTTGCTCCCTGGGATAGGACAAGGAGCAACAGATGGAAGCTGCAGCACAGGAGGGAATTTCTTGACTCTAAGGGTCACAGAGCACTGGCACAGGCTGCCCACAGAGGTTGTGGAGTCTCCTCTGGAAACTTTCAAGGCCTGTCTGACTGCATTCCTGTGTGACCTGAGCTAGATTGTATGGTCCTGCTGTGGCAGGGGGGTTGGACTGGATGATCTGTTTGGGTCCCTTCCAACCCCTAACATCCTGTGATCAACATGGCTCACTTGTACATAATTAATCGGGTTTCCTATCTGTACTGTACTTACCACAGGCAACCTTAGCATCTGGATCAATACTGAGATGAGCATCCAGGACAGCATCACTTATCTGATCACACATCTTATCTGGAAGATAAAAAAAAACAGGCAAGGGTGCTAAAAACTTCCGTGCCTCTTTTATTCAGCCAGGCTACAGTGATCTGAGTGCAAGCATGACATTCATGTAGGTAGGTACACAGGTCTCCACTGGCATAATTTTCACAACCTGAGTCAGCAATTTCTGTACCCTGACCCCTTTTTTCCAGTGTTCAGCTGAAGCTAAATAACTGTGCACTTCATAAGAATTTGAAAGGTCAAACAATTCAGAGGCTTGAAAAATTAAGCAAAACAACAAGAAAAAACACCCCAAATTTGGTAGGTGTAAAGCCTGTCTTCAGCTCTTTGTGTTGCATTGATCCTCAGCTCAAGTATTTTCTTACTGAAATTTCCTGCTAGTGTACCTCCTCAGAGAATCAGAGTAAATCAGTAACTGATCAGTTACTTAAGTAACCTGAAACAACTGATAAGTTTTATTGCCTTCAGCTCGTTGCACTGTACACTTTGCACTTTACAATACCCTGTACAGTGGTTTTGAAGCAAAGAAGTATCAACATGCTACATGCCATAGTGGTCCTACAGGTGTTGGACCATTCACTATGGACTAGGCAGATTGACTAATGTAACTGGTCTTATATGGTGTCATCCCCACCTAATGAATAACAGTCCAGAGAATACAGATACACAAGGAAAATGTCATCTGTGAACCTTCAGTGTTTGAAATCACTCTCATTTTCTCACTATTAAGTTTTTTGTCTTTCCTTCTACTATGGAAAAAATAAGAGGTAATGTTATTTTTAGTCAACATTTAAATGCACCACTTGAGGGTTCTGCCACCAGTGTGCCCAGGTGGCCAAGAGAGCCAACAGCATCCTGGCTTGTACCAGGAACAGTGTGGCCAGTAGGTTATTCTTCCCCTGTACTCAGCACTGGTCAGGCTACACCTTGAGTACTGTGTCCAGTTCTGGGCTACTCAATTCAAGAGAGATGTTGAGATACTGGAAGGTGTCCACAGAAGGGCAACAAAGCTGGTGAGGGGCCTGGAGCACAGTCCTGTGAGGAGAGGCTGAGAGAGCTGGAGGTGTGCAGCCTGGAGAAGAGGAGGCCCAGGGCAGACTTCATTGCTCTCTACAGCTACCTGAAAGGAGGCTGTAGCCAGGTGGGGGGTTCTGCCAGGCAACCAGCAACAGAACAAGGGGACACAGTCTCAAGTTGTGCCAAGGGAGGTCTAGGCTGGATGTTAGGAGGAAGTTGTTGCCAGAGAGAGTGATTGGCATTGGAATGGGCTGCCCAGGGAGGTGGTGGAGTCGCCTTCCCTAGAGATGTTTAAGAAAAGCCTGGATGAGGCACTTAGTGCCATGGTCTAGTTGACTGGCTAGGGCTGGGTGCTAAGTTGGACTGGATGATCTTGGAGATCTCTTCCAACCTGGTTGATTCTATGATAAAGTAACTGTTGCTATCTTTACTGTAAATCTGAGTCAGGACTATGTTTGCTGGAGGTCCAAAATTCCTCCAGTCCATCAGTTAAATACATATATATATATATTTGTGTAAAGAAAGATGTGTGAATAATAGCTGGATTTAATGAACAGCAATTAGAGCTGAAGCACTGCCTTGAAGCCCCACACATGGAAAATACAATAGCAAAGAGGTATATGCAATCTAACAGCCGTTAAGACCTTTATCTGGAAGGCAGCTCTGCTGAAAACAAATACTTATTATTTTGAACATTTCAGAGATTTGTGTTTAATGATCACCTACAGTAAAAGTGCAGAGAGTAAGACTTCTTCATCACAGAATTAAAAACTAAATTGTAATTCCAGTATATACACCAGCTCCAGGTCTACCTGGAGAAGACTTCTTCCTGGTTTTTTTTTTTTCTCTTAAGCAAAAACCCTAAGTCTGTGACAGATTATGTTGCATACTAAACAACAAAGACAAACTCTTGCCAAGCAAAGACGCTGCTCTGAAGTCTACTCAAAAGAACGAATTGGTTCTTTCTTTTCTCCACTGGGGGAAGTTAGGGCTGGCCGTCCATGGGATCGCATTCTTCAGTGCAAGTACTACTAAGAGCAAAGAATCAAATTAGCATTTTGACTTACCAGAATGCCCTTCGGCAACAGATTCTGATGTAAAAAGAAATCTTTTGTCTGACATATTGATGTGTCTTGATGTCTTTCCTGAGCCTGCAAATGAGAAAGACTCAAAGCAAGTGAGCGACAGAACAAGCACAGGTGAAGCACAGATGCAGTGGAAAGGTTAATGTGCCTATGCAAACAGCTGAGGTAATTGCCTCGGTGTGTGTTTGTTCCTTACAAATCCAACAGATTAAGACTAATCTGTGTGGATTTTATAAGGCACTGTGGCAAAAACGACTGTAGTAAGACTTTTTTTTTTCTTTTGTGAACCGTGGTTCTGCTAAACTCTGCAAAAATGTTATCACTTGAAACTTGAACTAATCAATGAGTTCTATGCTTCTGCACACTTCCCCAAGTGCCCTTTCTCACCCTTTCTGCTAAGCACTAACTAAAAAGCACCTCAAGATAGTAACACAGCATGCAGATTTTATCTGAATTTGTAAGGACAAATAACACATTTTCCTAGGCAGAATATCCATATGTTGTACTCAGCTGCAGTAGTGAACTGTGCATCAACATCTCTGTGTGAGAAACAACAGCTCCAGGTGGTAATCTGTGCTTTTCTTATCAAATGCTGCTTAGATCAGTGGCTGAGTTGCTGCAGACCAACGAATAGTTCCTCTGCTGTGCCTTGCTGAGACCTCACCTGCAATATTGTCTTCAGCTTCTGGCTCCCCACTTCAGGAGGGACAAGGATCTAACGGAGAGAGTCTAAGGGAGGGATGTGAAGGGGCTGGAGCACTGCCCTGTGAGGAGAGGCTGGGGGGTCTGGGACTGTTTGGTCTGGTGAAGAGAAGCCTTAGAGGGGATCTGATCAATGCTTATAAGTATCTGAGGGCTGGGAGGTCAGAGGGAGGGTGCAAACTCTTCTCAGTTGTGCCCTGGGATAGGACAAGGGGTAATGGGTATGAACTACAGCAGAGGAAGTTCCACCTCAACACAAGGAGGAACTTCTTCACTGTAAGGGTGACAGAGTACTGGAACATGCTGCCCAGAGAGGTTGTGAAGTCTCCTTCTCTGGATACTTTCCAGATGTGTCTAGATGTGTTCCTGTGAGACCTGAGCTAGATTCTACAGTCCTGCTTAGGCAGGAGGGTTGGACTTGATGATCTCCAGAGGTCCCTTCCAAGCCCTAACATCCTGTGATCCTGTGACAGTGGGCTTATGAGTTACTTTGAATTCCAAGACTAAAAGCTATGCTTGAGCTCAATAAAGCTTAAACTCATCAACATTAATGCTCTGGCGATTCATTTTACAGGCCAATTTCCTCATAGAATTATGGAATGCTAGGGGTTGGAAGGGACCTCTAGAAAGTCAGTCCAATGCCACTTCAAAGGAAGGCTGCTTAGGGCAGGTCACACATCAATGTGCCCAGATGGGTTTCAAAGAACTCTACAGAAGGAGACTCCACAACCTCTCTGGGCAGCCTGTTCCAGTGCTCTGTGACCCTTACAGTAAAAAAAGCTCTTCTCATGTTAAGATTATGTCCATTGCCCTTCATCCTACCACTGGGTGTCACTGAAAAGAGACTGGCTCCATCCTCCTGAAAGCCACCCTCCAGGTATTTGTAGACATTGATGAGGTCACCTCTCAGCCTCCTCTTCCCCAAACAGTCCAGAGTTGCTCAGTCTTTCCTCATAAGGCAGATGTTCCCTTCCCTTAAACATCCTTGTAGCCTTCTGCTGAACTCTCTCCAGTTGTCCCCTGTCCCTCTTGAACTGGGGAGTCACAGTATCAGTATCACAGTATTACCAAGGTTGGAAGAGACCTCATAGATCATCAAGTCCAAGCCGTTAGCACAGAGCTCAAGGCTAGACCATGGCACCAAGTGCCACGTCCAATCCTGCCTTGAACAGCTCCAGGGACGGCAACTCCACCACCTCCCTGGGCAGCCCATTCCAGTAGCCAATGACTCTCCCAGTGAAGAACTTTCTCCTCACCTCAAGCCTAAATTTCCCCTGGCGTAGCTTGTTTCTGAGAAGAAAAATTTGTTACGGGAAGATGGTACATGTGGATCACATGTGATAGTCCCCTACTTTGCAGTACATCATGTCCTGATTAATTTTAAGACCTGATGCTCTGAAACACAGTTTGGGGGGTGCCTTGTATGTCTGAACCGCATTGTTAATTTTTAACACTTGAGAATTCATCTTGTGCATAATTTACTGCTAAAGATGACGTACTTCAGATATATATAAAACTACCAATTACTTGTGCAGTATTTTCCATTGAATAAAATATCTTTGTTTTTCATCCAGAAGTGGACATGACATTCTAGACATGGTCTAACCAAGGCTGTGTAGAGGGGAAGGAGAACCTCCCTCCACCTGACGGACACACTCTTCTTAATGCACAAGAGTACACTATTGGCCCTCTTGGCCACCAGGGAACATTGCTGTCCCATGGAGAACTTACTAACAACCAAGATTCTAAAGTCCTTCCCAGGGAAGACAGTCTCCAACAGGTCAACCCCTAACCCATCCTGGTGCATGGTGTTATTCCTCCCCAGGTGCAGGACTCTACACTTACTCTTGTTGAACTTCATTAGGTTCCCCTGTGCCCGGCTCACACTGAATGGCAGAACAGCCCTCTGGTGTGTCAGCCACTCTTCCCAGTTTCACAGCATCAGCAAACCTGCTGAGGGTACACTCTGTCTCTTCTCCTAGGTCATGGATGAACACATTGAACAAGACTGAACCCAGCACTAGCACCTGGGGAACATCACTACTTACATCTCTCCAACTGAACTCTGTGCCACTGATCACAACCCTCTGGGCTCTCTTTTAGCGAGTTCTTGATACATCTCACCAGCCACTCTTCTAAGCTACACTGGGTGAGCTTTCTTACAAAGACGTTATGGGAAACAGTGTCAAAAGCCTTGATAAAGTCAAGGAAGACAACGTTCACTGCTCTCCCTGCATCTACCTATTCAGTCACCAGTGCAGAAGGCTATCAGATTAGTCAAATGTGACTTCCCTTTGGTAAATCCATGTTGTTTGCTCCTGACAACCTTCTTTTCCTCCACATGCTTAGAGGTGACCTCCAGAATGAGCTATTCCATCATTTTTCCAGGGATGGAGGTGAGGCTGACTGGTCTGTTGTTATCTGGATCCACTTTCTTAACCTTTTTAAAGACTGTTGTGACATCGGCTTTCCTCCAGTCCTCAGATATGCCTCTCCCATGATCTTTCAAACACAATGGAGAGTGACAGAGCAACATCATCAGGCAGGTCTCTCATCTCAGCAGGGCCCACAGTCTCCCACTGTTTACCTTGACGTAGACATAGTAAAAGGAAACAACAGCAGGACTCAAGGTATCTAAACCAAGCAAAGAAGTGCTTTCCTTTTGGGAGCACTGTTTAACTTCGGCTTTGCTCAGAACACGGTGCAACAGCATATAGGAGCACTTGAATAGAGTACAGTATCACAAAACTATCCAGGAAGGACAACACCTACATATAATAGCCTTAAAAACCTTTGTCCTGCTGAGCAGCCTACACTGCTGAAATACATTCTGTTGAGTCCAGCTTCTCTAAATTAGTAGTAATTTCTGAAAGCCAGCTCTGTAAGATAAGTACCTTCAACAGTAACGAGAGTGGTAACGAGATGCAGGTACAACCTCACCTACAACTGAAAGCCTTACTACTAGCCATTACAAATAAATTACATCCCCTACCAGGCCACCACCACACATCTTACAAGGGGTGTGTGTTCATTCTGCAAAGAAGCCTTTGCTGCTAGGAAACAGCACAATTTCACTTTAGGGCACTCCCCAGGAGCATGGTAATAAAAGCAGTAATGAAGGCAAAGAACTTAAATGAGTCTAAGCTAAGCCTGCCCCCAAAATAAAGCAAAACTGTTTTTCAGCTGCAAGAAACACTGGAACTCATTGTCTAATGGTGGTAACTTCAGTGTAGGTACTGTACTACAGTCATCCTCAGTGAAAACTACCACCTTACTGAGTGATAAATGAAGAGCACTTGGTTTGTGGTAAAGAGACCCCTTTTGGTTTTGCCTTTTTTTTTCCTAATCCTACGAACAACATTTTTCAGCACATAACACTAAAACTCATCAGTTCCAGAGGACAGTGATTGCTTAAGTCTGTGTGAACAAGAGCAATAAAGAGTAAGACTTTAGACCACCGTTAATTATTATCAGAAGTGCCCTACAAAATGTGTTTAATTGCCTTTCTTTAGCTTCAGAATTTATTATGACACAAGAGAAAATTAGACAATATTAATATAGAGGGGTTTGTGCCTGGAGGTATTTTGGTTCTGTGCAATAAATAGGCCTTGAGCTGAAGTTACATGTTCAATAAACCACTTAATTTGAAGCACGGAACATTCACATGAAGAATTTCAAGTCTCCTCCATCACAAATTCATATTTCACTGCATTCTAAGATACTTGTGCTTTACATTGTACATGACCACACATGCTCCTGCATGTTTTATAATGTAGAGTATATGGATACTCCAACACCAGCACTGAATGTATATAAAATATAGAGAATAGTGAACCTCTGTAAACACGAAAACTGAAAAATACAGTGGCAAGAAACACTACAGCGTGGAGAAGAGGTGCCAGGGTGATTTAGTTGTGGCAATTAAAGAGGCAGGAATTATATGTAGTTATATTATTTCCAAAAAGCTCTGCCCACACACTGGTTAATTTTGAGTTCTAATTTGGTCAGGAAAATCTTAACTAGGATGCTTATGGGCAATTCATTAGCTTAGAAAAAGTTTAGCCAAAAAATGTCTTTGCCCCACTTACAAGCTCCTTTGTGGCAGTGTTGGAACTACTCAGCATCTTGATAGCTGTTGAGAAGTTTGTAGGCTCCAGCAGAGTGCTAGGAAAGAGGCAGATGATCTCTGACCTGATCCTGGCCCATCCTGGCACAGAGGTTTGCAGAGGTGCAGGCAGGATCTCTTGCAGATCTGCAAAGAGCATGATGTTGGTGGCACTTCTCACCACATCAAGAGGCACTTAAGTCTCCAGGTAGTTCAAGCCCAAAACATCAGGGCTAAGCTGGCCAGAAGCATGAGGCAGAGCGGAATAGGTTGCCCATGCCAAGAGCAGTGAGGCAGAGCATGTTGTGTGAGGAGAGCATAGAGCAGAGCAGCACACGCTGAGACAGGGCAGTGAGGCAGAGGCAGCACAACTGTTTGCAGCTTAGCTCCATTTATATTATTTGCCCAAGTGCACTGGCTCCTTTGGCCACAGAGATTCACCAATCAGAATGGCATTTGCCAAACTGACCATGTTAGGTGAAACCAGGGCTTGCTACCCTTCCATGTTTTCCCCTAACCTTAACCCTAAATTAAAAAAAACTTTAAATGAGCCTGGCTGCAAGCATCCCATGGGAAGGAAGCATGGTGCCTGGACCACAGGCATCCTCTTTTTTGTTGTGATAAGGTCCCCTCTGTGTAATACTTTCCATGACTGTGAAAAGATTCTATTATTATTTAAAATTATGGTCTGTGGTGAGATTGCTAAACATAAAAAATTAATAAACTGTATTAATTTTGGAACACATCCCTCCCATACTGTTACAAAGCAGCAATGGGTGGAAGTTGAGCCATAGGAAATTCCATGTAAACATGAGGAAAATATTTTTTCTCTGTGAGTGTGACAAAACACTATGACAGGCTGCCCACAGGGGCTGTGGAGCCTCCTTCCTCTGGAGATATTCAAAATGTGCCTGCACGTGTTCCTGTGTGGTTTGGTCTAGGTGATCCTGCTTTGTAAGGGGGTTGGACTGGATGGGCTTTTGAGGTCACTTCCAGCCTCTAACATTCTGTGACTTTTTCCAGGTGAGGCCTTACACATTTTCAGCTCTTTCCCCAAGCTTCTTCTTGCTTCTGAGTGCAACCATAGAATCACAGAATCAACCAGGTTGGAAGAGACCTCCCAGATCATCCAGTCCAACCTAGCACCCAGCCCTGTCCAGTCAACTAGACCATGGCACTAAGTGCTTCATCCAGGCTTTTCTTGAACACCTCCAGGGATGGCAAGTCTACCACCTCCCTGGGCAGCCCATTCCAATGCCAATCACTCTCTCTGGCAAGAACTTCCTCCTAACATCCAGCCTAGACCTCCCTTGGCACAACTTGAGACTGTCTCCTTGTTCTGTTGCTGGTTACCTGGGAGAAGAGAACAACCTCCACATGGCTACAGCCTCCCTTCAGGCAGTTGTAGACAGCAATGAGGTCTGCCCTGAGCCTCCTCTTCTCCAGGCTGCACACCCCCAGCTCCCTCAGCCTCTCCTCAGGGTTTATGCCTTTTCTCACAAGCTTTTGTAGGAAGACTACACAAAGTTTCAGGCATAGCATGTTCTCGACTAGTTCTGGCATACAGTTTGGTCTACAGCACCCACTCACTCCCTTGCAGACACCAACTGGTTTAAGAGCTGACTTCCACTAGATGCAGAAGCATCTCTCCTGGAAGTCTGCACAGCTGAGTGATTTCCACAGGGTCTTCCAACTACGGACTAGACCATACCGTTATTTTTTTCCAGCTCCCAGTTACGAATTTCAGAGATTTCCAGAGCAGTTCTAGAAGATCTGCTGGACTCTTCATTCCTGAAAGGATAAAGAGACATGTCATTACAAATAAAAGCATTGCAACACACAGCCTAAAGTCATAAAAAGAGAACTAGCAATCAATAAAGAGCAAAGGAGGACTTGCTGAAGGAAGTCTCCAAATTCTAAAGGCTGGGACAGCTTGTGCCATGTGAGAGGATCGATACGGACTCCACATGGTTCAATGTGAATCCAGCTGGAAACCTCTACTGCTGGTTATGCCTCTGTTTATGTAGTCTTGAGCATAGAGAACACACAAATAATCTTCTATGGGTTAAAAGCTATTGTCTGTGCATTTACACATTAGCATACTCTAGGAGAGTACAGCTCAGTCTTTCACATATATCAAGTCTTGTTTTTCCCTTGGGCCAGATGTCCCACCATCTTTTCCTCTCTTGTGGGAGGCATCCTGAAACTGTGGGAATGAAGATCAAATGCTTATACAATGCTCATCATTATTCTCTCTTAAATCAGATTCCCACGGTGCTATCTCAGCAATTTGGCCTCATCCTAACTGCCTGTACCTAAAAGGATGTACAGTGTTAACACTCCAGGGGGAGTAACCTTGAACCTGACCCTAGGTGGTCTGGACCCCTCCCCAGGGGTGAGTCTGAACACCACCAGGTGATGGTAGCCCACTCCCCCTTCCTGTCTAAAGATCCATAAAAGCAGGGAGACTTCCTGTTTCTGTCTCTCTGCTCCCTGCCTCCCTGCTCCCTGCCTCCCTGCTTACCAGCATCACCATCCTGCTCCTGGTTCTCTTTGGTTTACCATGTGGCCATCACCCACGAGGCAGACAAAGCCATCACCATCAATCTGGGGTTGTATTTACACATTTGGTATTTGTTTTTTTCCCTCCCCTATACCTTTGCAACTTCCCTACCTTAAAAGATACCTTTTTAAGTTACTGTTAAACTTTTCTTTTTAACTTCCAAATCGAGTGAGACTTAT
>WAAF01000699.1:7132-35815 GCA_013400475.1 Tricholaema leucomelas | reverse complement strand
CTGTGTCCCCTTGTTCTGTTGCTGGTTGTCTGGGAGAAGAGACCAACCCCAGCTGGCTACAACCTCCCTTCAGGTAGTTGTAGACAGCAATGAGCTCACCCCTGAGCTTCCTCCTCTCCAGGCTGCACACCCCCAGCTCCCTCAGCCTCTCCTCATAGGGTTTGTGTTCCAGGCCCCTCACCAGCTTTGCTGCCCTTCTCTGGACACGTTCCAGCACCTCAACATCTCTCTTGAATTGAGGAGCCCAGAACTGGATACAGTACTCAATATTAACTTTTCCACCATGGGAGGTACAAGGCCTAACTTTAATGAACATGTTGTGTATGACGCAGGAGGGTGTAAACACAAGGAGGGAAACACATAGTAGGTGGATCTGGAACTTTCATTCTGAGTACCCCAGACAATGGGGGTACTTGCATCTGAGAAACTGGCGTAACAGAAGGCTGTGTCCTCCAGAACTCTGAGAGAACCCACAGGAATATGCCCAACGGACACTCTATTTATTTGAATACAGTTTTACAGGGCTCCTCTATGTATCCTAGCGAGACCACACCTGGAATACTGAGTCAAATTTTGGGCTCCTCAGTTTAGGAGCAACAGAGACTTGCTGGAAAGAGTCCAGCAGAGAGCCAAGAGGATGACTGGGGGACTTGTGCATCTCCCCTAGGAAGAGAGACTCCTCTCAGTCTTCTCTTTTGCAGACTAAACATCCCCAGAATGAGAAACCTGGGGATGTTTAGTCTGGAGAAGACTGAGAGGAGATCTGATCAATGTGTACAAATATCTGAGGGGTGAGTGTCAAGTGCCTGGGGCCAATCTCTTTTTGGTGGTCAGCAGCAATAAGCCAAGGAGCAACAGATTCAAACTGGAACAGAACAGATTTCAGCTCCACATGAGGAGAAACTTCTTTACAGTGAGGGTGACAGAGCAGTGGATCAGGCTGCCCAGAGAGGTTGTGCAGTCTCCTTCTCTGGAGACCTCTCATGTGAACTACCCTGGGTGATGCTACTTTGGCAGGGGTGTTGGACTGGATGATCTCTGGAGGTCCCTTCCAGACTCTAAGGTTCTGTCATGCTGTGACTAACCTCTAGTGACAAAAGTTCTCCTTACATTCCCAAGGGCCTGTTACAAATCCATTCCAATTTGCCATATGTAGTCAACCACACATCTGATTTGGCCTCTGTACTGTTCATGAGGAGCAAAGTGTAAAATCAAAGAATATTGGTAAAGGGGCCCTTAAGTTTCACAAAAGAAACCCACGGCCCTACAGACCAGATGCACACTCTTGATTAAGAAGGTATTTGTAGCAATTAGTTGGACATTTGCAATACGTAACTTTAAAACTCAAAGTCTGCATTCTTGTTTTGACTAAAGAAAGCAGGAATAGTTGTTATAAAGAACCAGAACATCCTGACTGCAAACCAATGAAGCAATTAAAGGAAACCAGCTGCGAAACTGGACTGAAAGTAAAAAGTAGGCTGTGAGGAAGACTGCTGGCCTTCATCCCAGATAACCACGAGAAGACCACCGGGAGGGTGGAACAGGGTCGGAGAATGGGAGGATGCCTGTGTTAATGAGGTCCAAGAACTGATTTCAATAAGCACACCTATTCTAAGAAATAATTGTAATAGCTCTACCTCCTATCACAAATATGTCTGCTTTCGTAAAGCAAACTGTGGCCTGTGGGTAGGATGTGCAGGTTATTATGGCCAGGTTATTATGGCCAGCATAGGGTATGTAGGTTTGGTGGAGTGATCTGCCCTGTAGCCAGCACTGTAACAAACATACCTGCTTCAAAACTCTCCATGGGTTGTGGGATTCTTTTACACAAGTCACTATGAGCTTCATAAACTATACAACTTCTACAAAATATACAGCTTCTAGAAACTATAAACCCTCTACATTCCAAACAGGCTTTCATTATGGTATGAATTAAACATGCCCATAGAATAAAAACCTTACCCAAACCCAAAAGCATCCTGTTCACATCACCAAAGAGCAGAAGGTGGTCCACAAAATAAATGCCAAATGTTTTGAAGTGCTGAAACAAGGGTGAATTTTAATACAATTTATAAACAAGACTTATAAAGCAAGTTTGCTGACAATACGAAGCTGGGAGGCTTGGCTGACACACCTGGAGGCTGTGCAGCCATTCAGAAAGACTTGGATAGATACAGATGGGCAGAGAGGAACCTGAAGAGTTTCAACATGGATGAGTGCAGAGCCCTGAACCTGGGGAGAAACAATAAACTGCACCAGTACAGTCTGGGATCTGATCTGCTGAAGAGCAGCCTTGTGGACAGGAACCTGGGAGTGCTGGTGGACAAGAAGCTCTCCATGGGACTGCAATGTGCCCTGGTGGCCAAGGAGGCCAATGGGGTCCTGGGGTGCATTAAGACTGTGTCCAGCAGATCCAGGAAGGTTCTCCTCTCCCTCTACTCTGCCCTGCTGAGACCTCACCTGCAATATTTTCTTCAGTTTGGGGCTCTCCAGTTCAGAAGGGTCAGGGATCTAATGGACAAAGTCCAAGGGAGGGCTACGAGGATGCTGAAGGTTCTGGAGGACTGCCCTGTGAGGACAGGCTGAGGGACCTGGGGCTGTTTGGGCTGGTGAAGCCTTAGAGGGGATCTGATCAATGTTTATAAATATCTGAGGGCTGGGGGTCAAGAGGAAAGGGACAAACTCTTCTCAGTTGTGCCCTGGGATAGGACAAGGGACAATAGGTATGAACTACAGCACAGGAGGTTCCACCTCAACATGAGGAAGAACTTTACTGTTTACAGTAAAGGCTCACAGAGCACTGGCACAGGCTGCCCAGAGAAGTTGTGTAGACTCTTTCTCTGGAGACTTTCCAGCTCTGTCTTGATGTGTTCCTACACAACCTGAGCTAGATTCTGTGGTCCTGCTCTGGCAGGAGGGTTGGACTCACCACATATTATTATCTCTGGAGGTCCCTTCCCACCCCTAACATCCTGTGAACGAAGCAGAGAATCACCACTGCTTCCATTACAGGTGATCTTTTGTGTAGGTACCTTAGCTCTATCCCTATATTCAGCGCATGTAACCCATCAGCACATCGCTTCTAACGCTCTTCCTTCCCCGAGTGCCCACCAATTAGTGTCACCTTTATAAAGTCATGCCCTTCAAAATATCAAGACACCTACAGAGGCATTCCCAAACCCAAGTAAAACTATCCCTAATTCACGTGTGTTTGGCTACTTCGACACCAGCGCACTCTCACCCTCACCTGCAGGGACAACCCGCGGGACGCCCGGCGGCCGCCGCCTCAGCAGCAGGCCGCACGAACGGCACCGGTACTGCCGCCCCGCCCAGCGGCCGCCCCGCCGCCTCTAGTGCCGCGGGTGGAGCGCAGCGGGGCCATGTCGGCTCCGGGAGCCGCGGCGCCGGTGCCCGCTGGCGGAGTGGCGGATCCCGAGCCGATGCCGGCGCCGCTGCGCGGCCGGCAGCCCGAGCACGAGAGCAGCACGCAGATGTCGCACCGGCTGCAGGCCTACAGCGACGCCCTGCTCTCTATCATCGCCACGGTGATGGTGAGCCGAGCCCGGCCTGGCCCGGCCCAGCCACGGCGTGAGGCCTGCCCGCTGCGGACCCGCCGCAGAACGAAGGCCGGCGGCGGTGGCGGGGTGGAGGGGTTTGGGGCGGGCTGACGCCGCGGAGAGGCCCCACCGGGCGGGCAGGCCCCAGGGGCCGCTGTTAGGCAGCGTGAAGGGAAGCGCCCAAGCAGCTTATAGTCGGTCCCGGTCTCTCTAGCTGCGCACCTGCCCTTCCGAGAAGGCTGCTCGGCGCTTCCAGGAAGCCGCGTTCGCCTCTTCTCCCCCCAGCGGCCTTTCCGTCGCGGTACCGCGAGATATCTGCGCTGGTATCGGAGCCTGGGAGGCGTGTGCCGGCCGGCGCAGCAGGTTGTCCCCGGGCCGCAGCACAACGGTGGTGCTCCGTGTGTGTCCGTGCCTCTGTGTCTTTGTCTCTGTGTGTGTGAGCGTAACAGCGATGTCTCTGTGCGGCCGGGAAGTGTTTTTGCCTTCCAGTGCTGCGGGCAGGTAGCAGCTCCGTGATCCAGGAGTACCTGCGGCCGCTGAAAGGGTTGTTTTCTGATTTTTTAAAAAAAATATTTTGATGAAGCTTTTGATGAGCAAAAAGCATGTCATGTACTAACGAGGTTTTGTTATTTCAGATTTTGCCAGTGGCACACACGAAAGTGCATCCCGATCAGGTATCTGGTTCTGTTGTTTGTCCTGCCTTTGCCAGTATCTGTGGCATCCTAATGTAGCTCCCCCCTTCAAATTCTAAAAAGCCCAAACCGTTAAGTGACGTTAAAGACAACAAAAAAAAATGATTTAGGAGGAGGAGCTGTTGAAGTGAAAAAAAAAAAACAAAACGTAAATACTCAGGGTCTCTGTAATCATAGAATCAACCAGGTTGGAAGAGACCACCAGGATCATCTAGTCCAACTAAACGAGCTCTGTGTTGTAGGCTATAGATTTTACCCAGTTACTTTTGCATTAAAAATTAATTGCCCATCTGACCAAAACTCATTTCAGAAAACATCTGGTCTTCTCGATACTCCATCATCATATAGAGAAGTAATGCAAGCCGAATGCTAGTTGTAAAATCAAATTAGTGATAAATGTAATCAGAGATTACAGATGGAAAAAGATGACTACAGAAAAATAAACATTCCAAAAGAAACAGGAAAGTTAGAAAACATAAATAAGTCACTTGAGAAATATTGTAAGGGTTGGTTTTGATCATGATTGTTTTTTCTGCTCCTAAAACCAGACCTAGACAAATACTTTGCCTCAGTTTTGGAAACTGGAGTACGAGCCATAACACAGCAAATACATAGCATGACTCGGTGGAACATGATGTGGTTTAGCTCTCCCTTTCCTCTTTGGTAACAGTCATCACATGAAAAACCTGTGTGATGCTTCTGCTCCAAAGAACGATAGAGGCATTTATGGCCAGCCCTCCTCCAAAATGTATTATCATAGTAACAGTGGTAAGACAAAGCACAAATGAATCACAAGGTGAACAGGTCATGGCAAAACTTTATTTTGGATTGAAGACATTTGCTGATGCAGCATATCCCACCAGCTCCACATTTCAGCATATTCACAAGTGCCTAATAAACCAGTTCCTCTGGATGGTAGTGAAGACATTTGTTGAAAAAAGAACTGTGTCCTTGGCAGATTCTTCAAAAAAATCTCTTACATGGCCACGTGTCCTTATGTGCAGATATTGCTAACCATTTCATGGTATAGTATTTCTTGGCTTTAATTCTGTCTTTGGGTGTCATTTTGTTTCAGAAACTAGGTGAAAGCGTTCAGCAACTTCTTCTAACAAAAATTGCAGTCTACTTAATGACTTTCTTAATAGTCACAGTGGCATGGACAGCTCATGTAAGGTAGGAACACAGTCTTTAACTCCAAATTTCAACTACTGTTTAAAAGGGCTGGAGGTATGGATGACCTGATACATTTCTGTCCTGCTGATAATGTTCCTGAATTGCTTTATATTGCATTATACTAAAAATTAATTACAAAGAAATGCTACCTTGAACTAAGAACACGTTTACTCTTATGCCACTGACACAGTTATGCAGATTAAATAAAGCATTATATTTCTTTTTAAATGTTAGGTACTCTTCATTTAGCTTTATATTCTAGATGGAATTAAACTTCTAATTATGCTAAAAAAGCATATGTGTGCTGCCTGGGTAGAGGAATGGTATGGTACAGTCTTTGTCTTCAGCAGTGCTTCTTAGAAAATGAATTGTGCTGTTGCAGATGCTGCATTTTATAGAGGTGTGAGCCTCTGCTTACATCTTGATAGTGAAAAAGAAATGTATGTGCAGTCTATGTGCAATCAAGGCAGTTTTTGTCTGAATTTTGAAACTGCTGTTACTGTAGTCTTCCCTTAGGTGAAGTGATGGCATTTGAACAGAGGTGTGAGACCTGTAATTCAATACTTGAAGCTGATAGTTCACATGAGTGCTTTTATCACATTGCTCTTCCTTGCTGGCAGAAGTAAATGCTGAGGCATAGTCTTCGAGTAGTTTCTGTGGATTAGTTACTTCATTAACAAGTTGTAGGACAGCCTGGAACAAAAACTTATTTTCTGTGTTTAATACTAACTGTGCTGTATCTTCAGGAGAAATTATTTGAAGCCTGAAAATCAGTATTTCTGGAAATACTTAGGCCCTAACAGCATGAACTTGCCTCTATCCCAAGTAAAACTTGGAGAAGAGCAGAATAATAGCTGTTCACAATGGCATACAAGACAAACTAAAAATTGAGACTCTGGATGGACTCTTAACATACCAATCTGCTCTGGAAGATCCGTGCAGTGCTACTGCAGAGCTCATACCGCCACACAACGTTGCTTTGTCTGACAAGCTACAAGTCAGTCTGGTTGCTTCTGTTTTTGTTTTGGCACCAGAGTGTATCAAGTGCACTTGCTCGTGTTCTTGTGTGAGTAGTCAGCCGAGCCAGCTGGTGAAAGCTTGCCTTTGTTCATGCTTCCGAAGTGCTTGCTTGAGCAGCACCCTTAGGCTGTCGGTCTCCAGTTAATTTGCACCCTGCTTGTGTTTAAGTGAATAGGCGGTTAATGGACAGCTAACGACAGTTGTCCTGTGGCTCCGAGCTTTGTGCGGCTCACTAGCAGTTGGCTGGCTGTCCTGTCCCAGTGTTGTTACCTGACTAAAGATAGACCTGTTCTGGAACAAAGCTGCAGGAGAAAGCAAACCAGTAGCCTGCCCTGTGGTGGCATTTCATTCTATAATGAAATGGCAAATTCTCCAGAGGATCGTCATCTTCTGCTCCTGAATCACTCTCATATCTTCCATTCTTCAAAGAATTATATCCATTTGCATGGCTAGGTTTTTGCTATGTGAATTACTGAGTCAGAACTGACATCTTTAAGTGAACTGGATGTTAACAGTGAAGTTTACTTCAAACTCAATGCTTAATTTCAGGGTTGTGGGAGAAGAATGGGAGAGTGGGTGTAGTTTGCTACATCATATGCCACTTGTCTTTCAAAAAGAACTGAAGTTCGTAGTAACTACTCCGTGATTGAACTGGATTCTATGTTGTTTTTCAAGGTTTTCTAACAAAATACTTCCGTGTTTGAGGTAATGAGCTTTGGAAGCACCTGGATTACTGGTACGAAGTCTTGGGAAAAGGAATTTACGCTCCCCTGTAATAAGAGTAGATTTTGTATGCAGTGTTGTAAAACATATTTTGGAAGATGGCTTGTTTATGATATCTTGTCTTCCCTTGACAGGTTGTTTCAGGTGATAGAGCTTATAGATGATGTCCTTGCTCTTCTAAATCTGGTGAGTCCTCTTAGACATGCTGGGTGCTTAAGTAGCAAGTGCCAGTCACTTCTTCTTAGCTTTCTATGTGCATATCCAAAAGTTTCTAATTTAGATGGCATAGCTGAAGCTGACAGATTTCCAAGTCAGGAAGATATAAAGTGCTCAAATTCCTTCTTGCCAAAGTGGCTGATTGATACCTAACTTGCTTTAAACTTTTACATGTTTATACTACTGTAAGCCAAAAGCAGCTCTGCAACAGATTAGTCTGAACTTTGTTTGAGGGAACTGAAGAGGCAAAAGTGTTTGACTCTGTTGATCTGTGTCCAACTGAAGTGTTTGCCCTCCAGGCTTAGAAAATAAAATGCTTTATCTTTTGTGGCAAAACATCTTAGTGATAGGTTTGAATTAAAATTATGTTTTCAGTCATTTCTCTTACGTTGCCCAGAAATTCACAGTATCACAGTATTACCAAGGTTGGAAGAGACCTCATAGATCATCAAGTCCAACCTGTTACCACAGAGCTCAAGGCTAGACCATGGCACCAAGTGCCACGTCCAATCCTGCCTTGAACAGCTCCAGGGACGGCGACTCCACCACCTCCCTGGGCAGCCCATTCCAGTGTCCAATGACTCTCTCAGTGAAGAACTTTCTCCTCACCTCAAGCCTAAATTTCCCCTGGCGTAGCTTGAGGCTGTGTCCTCTTGTTCTGGTGCTGGCCGCCTGAGAGAAGAGAGCAACCTCCTCCTGGCTACAACCACCCCTCAGGTAGTTGTAGACAGCAGTGAGGTCTGCCCTGAGCCTCCTCTTCTCTAGGCTAAACAATCCCAGCTCCCTCAGCCTCTCCTCCTAGGGCTTGTGCTCGAGGCCTCTCACAATTCACACTAAAGCAAATTTTAAACAGAAAACTGCATGATCTTTGAAAAACTGCCAATGAGAGACTGGTTCCTGAATCAGTGTTTTGAGCTTTACACTTGGCCTAAATCTCTTTTCAAATTACCCTTTTATTTGAACGTGTTTCTTAACAAACCACCCTGTAAAATCATGGCTACTAATAGTTGTAATGGAATGCTGCAATGATGGAACATATTCCTGATTCACACAGAGCTTTAAAATTCTACTCTGACAGTCTCCAACCACACAGTTAATTTATTTTTGTTGCTAAAAGTACTGGGATTAAACCTCATAACATTGCAGGATGTTATGTTAGAGGACTACCTTAAGGCGTGTAATTCTTACCTAATGGAGCTTTCAAAGCAATGCATTTACTTGTGTTTTGGGTGTGGGTTTTTTTTTAATAATTTGACTTTTTTTTAATGTATGTAATACTTGTAATCAGTGATTAATGTTTTTTGACATTCTCTTTTCTTTAGAAAGCATGGCACTTTTGGCATTGCCACTTTAGAAAGAAGTCTGTTACAAACCACGGCGAAACTCACAGCCATGGTATTGGTAACAGAACTGTACTGTTTTCTAAAGCAAGCCTATGCAGTCTGAATGGCAAACATGGATGATGTGTACAGAGCTACCCATTTGTAACAGTCAAAGCTTAGCAGCTTCAGAAGTGTCATTTTTACATGATGCAAGCGTGAGTGTTCCACCTGTTTGTGTTGAATTCTTTGGACACATTATTAATGAAGGAGTTTCTTGTTTTGTATTTTACCTAGTGTTTCAATAGGCTTTTATTCCTTTTGTAGGCTTGTATGATGGTCATAACTTTCTTGCCATACACAGTAAGTACTTTCCTAAAATTTGATGTATGTGTAAATTACAATTTTTAATTTACTTTTTCCAATTTGATAAGACTTTACTGAAGAATTCAGGGAAGTGTTATTATACTACAAGCCCCAAATCCATTGTAATATCTAAGTTTTACTTTAAAAAAAATTAATAATGACATGTTTTGGCTTTCAATTACTGCTTGTTATAGACTTGGTACAAACATTTTTTAGAAGGAAAATGATAATCACAGGGTAACAGGATGTTAGTGGTTTGGAAGGGACCCATAGAGATCATCAAGTCCAATCCCCCTGCCACAGCAGGACCATATAATCTAGCTCAGGTCACACAGGAACACATCCAGACAGGCCTTGAAAACCTCCAGAGAAGGAGACCCCACAACTTCTCTGCCCAGCCTATTCCAGTGCTCTGTGACCCTACAGTAAAGAAGTTCCCCCTTGTGTTGAGCTGGAGCTTCCTGTCCTGAAGCTTCCATCCATTGCTCCTTGTCCTACCCCAGGGAGCAAGTGAGCAGAGCCTGTCGCCCCTGTCCTGACACCCAGCCCTCAGATATTTATCAACATTTCTTAGACTCCCACTCAGTCTTCTTTACTCCAGACTAAACAGCCCCAGGTCATAGAATCATAGAATCAACCAGGTTGGAAGAGACCTCCAAGATCATCTAGTCCAACCTAGCACCCAGCCCTATCCAGTGAACTAGACTTCATCAGGCAGTGCTCCAGTCCCCTAATCATCTTCATAGCCCTCCCTTGGACTCTCTCCAAAAGACCCCTGTCCTTCTTAAACTGGGGAGCCCAAAACTGAATGCAGTACTCAGATGGGGTCTCACTAGGGCAGAGTAGAGGAGGAATCATGGGAAGCCATAGTTTCCTGTTGTTTTTAAAAGCAGCCATACTAAAAAACACCAAAGTTGCCTGATGCAAGTTTTGCATTTGTAGCCTCTTTGGATGACAGAGCATTTTCCTTTTGTAAGCTAGACAGTTTTTGGTATCACTTTTGACTTAGCGAGGTTGAGTCTTGCAGCCAGTTGTTCATGTTTTTAAGTCAGCAGACTTGATGTTCTGCGCTATTTCTAGTCGGGTGGCCGTTAGACTTAGCAAGAGTATTTGCAACTGAATGCCATGTTAGCAAACAAAACAGCTGCACCTTGACTCTCCATGTATATGTAGAACAGATTTATATGACAGGCTCCTGTTCCTCTGTAAATATTTCTGTGTTACAGGTTAGTCTACAAAGAATAAGGCTGTGGTCAATAGTAGAATTTTTATCAGTGAGAGCACTGATACTTTTCATTTTGCCTTGAATCTGAAGTAGTTGTTTTAAAGTTGTCGGTGTTACCCTAATATTGCTTCCTGCCTTTTTTCCCCTCTTAATGAAGCTGCAGAAATTAATACAACAGGGAGCCATGGAGGTAGAGAAATAAAAAGACTGTAAGAAGTATCTGAGTATCAAGGGTTTTCACAGCTACGAGCACCTCATGCACTGAAGACACAGTCAGAATTTATGCTCAAGCTACAGGCCAGTCTGTGGTTATTGTGGAGACGGTGTCAGAGAGGTTAAGGTTTTGCAGAGTCAGCGTGAGAGCAAAGCCTTCTTTCCAGCTGCCTTTCATCAAGATGCCCACATGTATTTGTGGCTAGAAATCACATTTAGTGGAATATTCCTGAAAGGCAAAATACTATTTAGGGTTTTGAGTTTCAATAGTGAATGAGGAACGCTTCTATTTCTCTGCTGTTATTCCTGTATTACTTCTTAATTAATTATTTGATCTAATTCCTTTTTTTTCCCCTAGTTTTCCTTAATGGCCTCCTTTCCAGGGGTACCTTTTGGCATTTTCCTCTTCAGTGTCTGTGCTATTGTCATAGGCCTTATACAGGTATTGAAGCTCTGCATTTCCATTTTAACTTTTAAATAGATTTTCCAGGGTAGATGTAAAATTACATTTCTTAATTATGGGTATAAATTGCTGCATGTCTTACTTGCACAGCATTCTGTGCCCATTGTGATAATGTAGTATCTTGCATTTAAGGTGAAAGTTTGATTGTCACTGCCTTGTGAAGCTGATTTATGCAATTAAATCAACCGATCTCAAAGTTTGCAGAATAGTAATTTCTTTCCAACTCCTTAAAAATGCCTCAGGGAAACAGCTGTAGATTTTTTTTCCTGCTGTTCTCATTGTGAAGATCTTCATTCTTTTTCATGTAAGATCCATGGTCATGACAAGCTCTGCCAGGGAAACTAAGATTCTGACATGCAGTGTATTGTGACATGTCAAGAGCTTGTAAAATCAGCCCTTCCATGCAGGAGTTTAGAATAAAGGTGAAACTGGTTTGCAGTTTGTTGATTTATAATTTTACAGTTGTGTATTTGAAATGCTGCATATTCTTTTATGTAATAATTCCAGCAATGCTCTTCTCCTTTGCAGGCTGTGATAGTAGTGTATGGATTCTACCACCCACACTTACTGAATCAAGACATAAATTCTGTAAATCACGATGCCTGTAAACATCATATGTTAAAGATTATCCTGAGAGGACCAGCTTTATGCTTTCTAGCAGCCATCTCTTCTTTTTTCTTCATTCCTTTGGTAAGTTCTCCCAGTTAACAAAAAACTTTGGTGCAGCGGTTTATATTAGTTGTAGTTAGGACTGTGTATTAAAGTAATGGTGTCCACGTTAAATATGCAGACTTTCTCAGTTGCCAGTTCCGTGACGATGCAACCATGGCTGTTATTTTGCATTCAGGTTGTTGAGTTCACAGATACCAATCCATAATTTGACCCATGAGATTAGAATTATGAAAAAAAAATATTAAACAACAGTATTTGTTTTATTTGCTCTCCTTGATTTTTTTTTCTAGTGCTTCTCTTAGTTAGAAGCAGGTCTTTTAAACTATAACTTAGCATCTTGTTCAATGCAAGCAGATCAGATAATGTGAAAGGTTACATGAAATAAACATTACATTGCACAGACTGAAAGCAAGTGAAATGTAGTTTCTTCACTAACTCAGAGTGTAAGAGCAAACAGAAAAAAGCAGACCAGTTGGCCAGCCTTCATCTCAAAACAGATATTTTTAACTAGGGCCTGCTCTTACACAGCCTTTTTCTCTGCCACATTTATTAAATGGAAGTGAGTCGCTTCTACTTATTAATAGCTTTTATCTTTCTCAGAACTCACAGTTGAAATTGAAATCTGGGTTTGGGATGTATCCTGAGCTTCTTTGCCTGTATCTTGTTGTTTAAGAAAAAAGATGGATTTAAGTGAATTTTCAGGAAGATTCCATGAGATTTAGCAGTGTTCTGCATAACTCTCAAATTTGTGAGGAGTTAGGATACTGTTGGTAAAAGACAGTTATGAATCCAAAAGTGAAAAGGCCTAATTTTAAACAAAAATATGTTTTCCTCTTAGACCATTGCTTCCCTCTTCTCACTGACCTTGTTCACTAGCGTATTTTTTTAAACTATTAATAATAGTGAAATTATTTATCACCTATACAAAGCCCATGATCCACTTATGACCCACCAAGGTGTCTTTGAGACACAAGTAGTAGAATCACAGAGTATCTCAAGTTAGAAGGCACCCACAAGGATCAAGTGGCATAGTTCTCCAACTTCCAAGTCTTTACTGCAGTTTTGTAAGCTATCACAGTGTCACCAAGGTTGGAAGAGACCTCATAGATCATCAAGTCCAACCTGTTACCACAGAGCTCAAGGCTAGACCATGGCACCAAGTGCCACATTTAATCCTGCCTGGAACAGCTCCAGGGACGGCGAATCCACCACCCTCCTGGGCAGCCCATTCCAGTAGCCAATGACTCTCTCAGTGAAGAACTTTCTCCTCACCTCAAGCCTAAATTTCCCCTGGCATAGCTTGAGGCTGTGTCCTCTTGTTCTGGTGCTGGCCGCCTGAGAGAAGAGAGCAACATCCTCCTGGCTACAACCACCCCTCAGGTAGTTGTAGACAGCAATAAGGTCTCCCCTGAGCCTCCTCTTCTCTAGGCTAAACAATCTCAGCTCCCTCAGCCTTGCCTCGTAGGACTTCCCTTCTTGTTTTATCTTGATAAAATTAGCTAAATTGGCTAACAAAAAAGCAGTAATAGGTTGCCTGTGCAATAGCCAGGAGGTGCATTTCAGGTGAGCCTTTTCCATGTCACAATGTGAAGATTTGTTTTTCTCAATGTGATTATACCTAAAGACTGAGACAGTTTCATATTAAACTTGGAAGGTAATTGATATTTTGCTAACTAAATTTAAATTGTTCATTTTCTTTTCCACAGTCTTACGTATTTCTCGGGCTTGTAATCGTTCTACCACATCTCACTCGCTTCCTTGTGTGGTGTAAACACAAGATTGTTGGTGAGTAACAGTATTCATAGGAGTATGTTCAAATAAGTTATTACGTTGTCACCATGTTGTACAGACAGTCTGGAATGAAGTAATCGGTTCTACTTCCATTTTCAGTCTTGGTACATAGTGATTTGGGGATTTAATGGCATCACCCCTTTTTTTCCCTTCTTTGCTTGGTTTCCCTTCATTTGTGAATAGACTTGTGTAACACACAGCACATTCAAAGATTTTTTTTTTCTGAATGCAAAACCTCTCTGGTTTGTCCTGAATGTGCATATACCCACACACAAGTATATGAGTGATGGCTGCAGGCCATGTATCTTTTATCTCCTAAAAGGGAGCATGGGGATTGAAAAATAGACGAAGCAAGCTCTTTGTTCCTAGCACTGGTACATGGTCTCACATTTTCAAAGTGTCAAGAAGACCACCTATAAACCAGTAAAATTAAGTGTTTAGGGTGTTAGATCCCATTAACCTAACTGCTGTGGTGTGCCTTCATGCATAGAATAGAATGGAATCAACCAGGTTGGAAGAGACCTCCAAAATCATCCAGTCCAACCTAGCACCCAGCCCTATCCAGTCAACTACACCATGGCACACATCCAGGCTTTTCTTGAACACCTCCAGGGACGGTGACTCCACCACCTCCCTGGGCAGCCCATTCCAATGCCAATCACTTTCTCTGTGAAGAACTTCCTCCTAACATCCAGCCTATACTTCCCCCAGCACAACTTGAGGCTGTGTCCCCTTGTTCTGTCCCTGCTTGCCTGGCAGAAGAGACCAACCCCCAGCTGGCTACAGCCTCCCTTCATGTAGTTGTAGACAGCAATGAGGTCAGCCCTGAGCCTCCTCTTCTCCAGGCTAAACAACCCCAGCTCTCCTCAGGAGAGGCAGCCTCTCCTCAGAGGGTTTGTGTTCCAGGCCCCTCACCAGCTTTGTTGCCCTTCTCTGGACACATTCCAGCACCTCAACATTTCTCTTGAATTGAGGAGCCTTGAACTGGACACAGTACATGGCTTAAATCAGCCTAAATCCATACTTCCTTTCCTCACACTCCTTTGCTTGTATTCTTTGTGCCTTCCTTGTCAGCACTAACAGTTGCATGACCACACCTACAGCCAGAGCAGTGGTTCAACTCTGCTGACAAGAAGATTGCCAGTGCTAAAATGAAAAGGAGAAAGTGGTATTGTATCATGCAACCTACTCAGCCACAAGGTGGAGTGTCCATCTTTGAGAGCTGTGTATACTAACCACAATAACATTGGACAGGTCATAGATCACGCCTTTGAAACTGGCACTCACAATGTTAGTCAGAAAATTAACACCTTTGTGCTGCTGCTGCTGCTGTTCAGCATAGTAGAAGTCCATCTGTGTATATTGCAGATGGAAGCATGCTTTTGACTCCTCCATGTAGCAGCTATAATAGGAAGGCAGAAATTGTAGAATCATGGAATAATAAAATGCTTTGGGATAGAAGAGACCTTTAAACATCACATAATCCACCCCACCCTGCAGTAAGCAGGGATCTGTTTAACTAGATCAGGTTGCACAGAGCCCCATTCTGCCTGAGCTTGAATGTTTCCAGGGAGGCAGCATCTACCACTTCTCTGGACAACCTGTGGCACTGTTTCACCACCCTCACTGTAAAAAAAAGGTCTTCCTTATATGTAGCCCAAATCTGCCCTCTTTAAAACTGTTATCCTTTGTCCTGTTACAGCAAGCCCTGCTAAAAAGACTGTCTCCATTTTTCCTATATGCCCCCTTTAAGTATTGAAGTACTGCAGGTAGGCTTCTCCAGGCTTAGCAAGCCCAGCTCTATCAGCCTTTCCTCACAGAAGAGGTGTTCCAGCCCTCTGATTGTTCTTTTTGTGGTCCTTCTTTGGCCTTGCTCCAACGGTTCATGTCTTTGGGCTGAGGACTTGAGAGGTGAACCCAATACTCTGGATAAGATGTCACCAGAGTGGAGCAACAGGATCACCTCTCTTGACCTGCTGGCCACACTTTTTGATGCACAGCAGGTGTAATGGTGTGGGTGTTACCTGCCCCTCCCTTTTAGGAAATCACCCAAACTAGACTCAGTCAAGCTGCAAATTAAGAACAAAGCTTTATATTTACATCTTAGCATAATATACAAGCAGGTATTTACAATGTATACAGCTATATACAGAAATATACAAGTTAAGAAAAGTGATACAGAAACACAACGGCCCTCCCAGAACCCAGAGTCCCCAGGAGGGGCTCTCAACCACCCTTCCACCTCCCTTCCACCCCTCTACTTTATCTCAGACTTTGCTTTATATTCAAGGTGAGTTTGGAGGATCAGTTAGGGAGGTTAGAAAGCAGAAGGANATAGGTAGGGAAGGTAAGAAAGCAGAGGATTAGTTAGACAGACATCTGGTTAGGCAGAGAAGTGCAGGCAGGCAAGGATTAGTTACACAGACAGCAGGTTAGGGAGAAAAGTGCAGGCAGAGAGAGACACACAGCAGCTGTGTTACCTACGTTTGTGTTCTTGTTCTTACACATCTCATCAAGCCTATGAGTGAAGTAGACATCACCACTGTTTCCTTTTCACAGCCTATAATCTAATTTCTCTCACTAAAATATCGTAGTTAGCCTTAAACTAGCACACCAGGATACAAGTGACCTGGGCTGTAAGCACACCTTACTGGCACATGTCCAGCTTTTCATCTACCAGTAACCCCAGGGCTCAAGCTGCTCAAGCTTGTCTGGATGTCATCCTTTTCCTGTGGCATGTCAACGTGGTATCATCTGCAGATTTGATGAGGATGCACGTGATACCACTGTGTGACTGGTGAAGATATTAAATAGCACTGGTTCCAGTACAAGTCCCTGAGGTATGCCACTTGTCACTGATCTCCATGTGGACATCAAGCCACTGACCACTACTCTCTGGATGTGACCATCCAGCCAATTCCTTATCCACTGGATAGTCTACCCATCAAAATTACAATCTTTCCAGTTTAGAAAAAAAAAAGGATACTGTGTCCAGATAGATGACATCCACAGTATGGAACACAGGGAGGGTCACTCCAGCATACTGGACCCTCAGTTGCCCTCAGAAAGGAGTCACCTATAGCTGTACCCCATATATTCTTCCTTGCGGAGGTAGTTATGATGGAGACATCTCTGGTGTAGACACCATCCACATATTCCAATATCTGACCTTCCACATCCAGAGCCTCATACTTGTTGCATAGAGAAGGGGCAACATGGGGCAAGGAGGCAGTTTGCCTGCCACCGTGAGTGTAGACTTGCCTCCATTCCCATCTTTCTTTTGTTTTGCTGCCTTCAACCTGGCAAAGGGAGGATACAGGGTGCCTTGACCTTGGATATTTTCTGGTGGGTGGCTCCTGTTTCTGTCTTGGGTAGGGCAGACCTCGGCTCCACCAGTCTGTGTGTTTCTCAGACTTCCTGATGCTCTGAAACAGCCTAAGTCAGACCCTTGGAACCACAAAATAAAAACACACAAATATTGCCTGTGCCTCCTGTGACAGGGACACAATAGTTTCCAGTCAGATCATGTCTCCCATGTACAGATTTTGGCAGGTGGGAACAAGAGAAAGGAAGGTCACAGCAGGTCAACTACATTGTTTCATACTGCTGGATTTTTTCATTCATCAATAAGCATCTGGATTTATTTCCAGGTCAGAGAGATGAAGAGGAGCAACACCGCTTAGAAACCTTCACCTTTTACCTCAGTGAGCCTCTAAGTAAGGAACGTGTAGAAGCATTCAGTGATGGAGTCTATGCTATTGTAGCAACCTTGCTTATTTGTGATATATGGTAAGGCTTTGTGTTTAAAGACTACTAACTCTTGTCTGTATGTAACAAGCTGAAGATATAAAATTAACCATTGTCTTGTAAAACTTGCAGTGTTTAATGTGTGATTTTTCTGGGAAGATACAAGACACAAATTAAAGGTGCCCAGATTTTGGCAGTAGTGGAAATCAGTCTGTTTAATTATGCTGGAGGGGCAGTCTTGTATAACAAAACTTCCTTGTTCCTTCACCAAGTTTTCAGATAAAAGGCTTGTATCAACAAAAGCTGTGGCAGCTTTATTGTATCAACCAACATACTTTCATATTTCATTTCAAATCTAGTGTATTTTCAGAGACATTAGTCGAAGTGCAAATCCTGAGTTATTAGAGAACTGCAGAGTGGATGCCTGCTGTTCCCTGCTTGCTTAAAGCAGCATGGTTCAGTGTTTCAGTTATGTTTTAATAATAATAATAATACGCAAACTAAAGTTAAGTTTTCTCTCCACAGTGAAGATAATGTTGCTGATCCCAGAGATGTTGAGGAGAAGTTCCATGGCAGCCTTCTTGAAGCTTTAAGTGAATATGGGCCAAACTACCTTGCCTACTTTGGCTCATTTGTAACAATTGGACTCCTGTGGTTTGTCCATCACTCACTTTTCCTTTATGTGATAAAACCCACACGGTTAATGGGACTGCTTAACACATTTTCATTGGCTTTTATTGGTGGGCTTCCACTGGCTTACCAGCTGACAAGTGAGTTTGCAGAGAAGTCTCACAACGAAATAGAAGCCATTCAGGTCAGCTGTGTTATCACTTTCTTTGCCAGCATATTTCAGTTTGCAATATGGACTACAGCCCTCCTCCATGAACAGGAAACATTGCATCCTTTTGCTAGATACGGTGGCAAGGAGCATGCCTTCATGTTTGCCAAACTGTCTCTCTACCCTTGTGTAAGCCTCGGGGCCTTCATTCTAACGTGCTTGTTGAGTGAATTTAGCACAGCAGTTTTCCATCTCATGCAGATTATAGTCCCATTTGCGTTCCTTGCCCTGCGCATTTTTGTCAGGATTTCTTTAACTGTTATTAAGTCTGTGATGTCTCTCTCAAGACAGAAGGTTGTGCTGCTAGAAGAAGAGGAGGCTTGTTTGTCTTCTTCTGAAACACTGTCCTAAAGCTCTGCACAGTGCATGTGAAGTTGTAATGTTAACTTCAGTTCTTCTAACTCACATTGCCTTTGTATGTGGATTATATTGATCTAAACCAAAGCCTGCATTAGCTGGGGCATATTTAAAGTTTTAGCTGATCGTGCTTGAGACCCTTTCTCCAACATCTGTAACTGAAAAAAATTTCATAAGTAGGGAATACAAAGAAAAGCTGAGACCCTTTCTCCAACATCTGTAATTGAAAAAAATTGCATAAGTAGGGAATATAAAGAAAAGCATGTTCCCATTCCTTTAGAGTTACCCTTTTGGGGAAAAAAATGCTGCTTGAGAAATCACTGCAGTCATGATCAGCTAAGAAGGGCATAAACAGATTGCCCAGTAAAATGCCCTTCTTTCTGACATATGGCAGTTGTTACGGCAGCCAAACACAGGTGTAGAAGCTGACTCTGATCTTTTAAGAGAAAGAGTTTGGCATGTAAGACATGGACACACCTGGTTTCCTGGATGGTGCATCATGGTAGAATTTTTTGCATACAGGTTGCTGGTCTCCCTTTTTTTGTTTGGTTTGTTTGGGTTTTGGTTGGTTTATTTTAATGGTTACCAGGTCTCTTCTGCATAGTCACAAACTTGTGCCAGCATTTTGGAAGCTGTTTGTGTTTGAGCGGCTCTGAGCATGAGTTTAAATGAAGTGCAATTGTAACCTTCATGCAGGCTACCTGAACAGAAGTTGTTCAGGCATATCTGTTCTTTTTTTAAAAGGATGCATTTAAAAAATGGGGATTTATGTGGCTATGTAGCCAAGGATTGTACTAGCTTTGATATCTCCCAAGGAAGACATTCAAAGAGCTGTGGGACTATGTCATAGAATCATAGAATCAAGCAGGCTGGAAGAGACCTCAAAGATCATCAGGTTAAACCTATCTCTATCCAGTAATTTACATTTTTTATATAAATTTGTTTTCAGTTCTGAAGCAGCTGCTCATCTGAAATGAAAGGTCTGAATTTTTCAGGCTTTTGGCATCCGTTTTTCTGCCTATTGAAACACCCTTCTGCCACTCTGAAGGCATGATATCATATTCAGAGAGTATAGACACTCTTAGAAGAGTTCCCTATGAGGTAAGGGAGTTGAGTTTCTCCCTAAGTAGAGACTACCTAAGGAATGCCATAGATTTCTAAGTCTCGGCAAGGGAGTAAAAGAAACTAAACCTGTGGAAGCTTTAGTCTGTACTGTGTTTTTTGATTTGGTTGTTTTGTTTTTAATAGTTGCTATATGCATTTTGATAAGCTTTATGCTTATTAAACATTATCCTTAAGTGAGCTGTGCAGGACTGGGCAGAATCATCTACCCTCTGGCTGCCTCAGAAGCCTTTACATTTCTTTTTGACAGAGCCATTAGTTTGTGTCTTGAACTGTCTTAGTGCCTCCTAACTTCAATGCCACATTTAAAGGCATTTGAGGGGATTTCGTTGTTCCTTTAAACAAAAAAAAATACTGTGGCAAAGTATCCATTGAGTAATTGTTAGTGATAACAAAGATAATACCTCGTTTTAGTTGACAACAGTCTTGAAAGCACTTGTGCTTTTGATTTGAAGCACCTTGCTACCAACATGTACTTCGTGTGAGAATATGTTCAGATATTCAAGGGGGTTTACACTTGGCTAAGGTTGAATAGACAAGCAGTAGGATTCTGCATGGTGTTGTGTATCCCAGAGTTCTGATATTTAATAAAAGCACTTTTGTTTCTATATGATTCTGTTTCTAATGAGCATAATGAGCAGTGAATAACGTGTATTTGTAATAAATTTCAATCCATGCAAAAATAAAGCTTCTAGCCCTTTAATTTCTGCTCTTCACGTGAAACAAAGTAGAACTGACTAAAGCTTTTTTTTTTTTAATTGCTATTTTTTTAAATCCATTTGCAAGTAAGTACTTTGTTCTGCAGAAAGAACTTGCTTGTAGTCAAGATAGTGTTATTGAAACTAAATTTAGCAATATCTTGGAATGTAAATTTAAGGGCTAACTTGATCTGAGATTTTTGGGTTAGGGTCATTCTGATAGTTTTTGGTTAAGTTCTGGAGAAACAAACTGCACTTCAAAACAAAGCATTAAATTGAATTGTGTGATTCTCATGTAGGAAGAACATTCCCAGATCTAACTAATGTCATAAACAAAAGGCTTAAACTTAGGTTCATGCAAAATAAGGCTTTTAATAGAGTTGCAGGAATCAAGCAATGTGCAGGCCTGGGTGCGTGGGGAGGCTCCGCTCTACCCTAACACACACCCTTTGATTTCAGTCTTTTTTTATATCCTATTCTACTACATATTCATTACTAAGAAAAGGTTGGGTTTTCCTTGTCAGTTCCAAGGATGGGAGATGTCACTTCCACGCATGTCTCTTTTTAGCCAGTGGTCCCTCTGGTGGTCTTCAGTGATGAAGGAGTCCTCCTCAAGTGTCCTTTTCATGAACTCGAAACTAGTAGTGTCCTTTGTATGGGTCTTCCTCTGTTTGCTTATGCATGAAGGCTGTCTCTGCCACCTGCTTCACTCCTCCACCAACCTTCCTAGTTTTCTAATTATTTATTGCTCTGTTATCTTAAGCCAAGTGCATACTTTTGTGATGGCTGTGCAAGGAGGAGTGTAGCTCCATTCAAAATCCCCCTTCTTCCCTGCCTGTGGCCTCTTGCCACGAATTGATCAGCTCAAACATGTATTTCTCACACTAATAAGCTGTTCTTTGCAGAATTACTACTGAGCAGAGTTTTTTTGTCTCGTGAATTAAAGTGAAATGATTGTAATATTCATAACAATGCCACAGAATGGATGAGGTTGGAAGGGACCCCTGAAGACTGTCTAGTCAAACCCTCCTGTTCAAAACAAGGTTGTCTAGAGCTGGTTGCTAAGGACTGTGCCTGGTCAGACTTTGAGTTAGCACTAGTTTATTAATGAAGCATTGAAGAGCAGAATCATGCTGCTACCAATGGCTGCAAAATGAACCCCAAAATCCATGCAGAGTTATGAAGTAGATATGTTTTATTGCAGTGCTGGGTGCAGGCAGGATGGCTCCATCAATCCTGCACACCCCATGCTGCCACAAGCCACAATTTATGTCACAAGAGCAAGCATATTCATAGTAAGAGGTAGGGTTATTACAGTTATTTCTTGGAGCTCATTGACCTAAGTATTTTCCCCTTCTCCACCCCAATTCCAACAGTTCCAACCCTGGTGGTCTGGAATGGTTATCTGCGATGAACATCCCACAGAGTCTACCGTCCAGGGTCTTTCTCATTTCTGCTTAAGCACTCCTTCCTTCGTTGCTGATGTCAGGACATCCCGGCTTCTCCTTTATCTCCTTCCTGCTTTCCTTAGTCACTGCAGGCCTGGGTCTTTAGAAGATTGCTTATCACAGATCTCCAACGAGTAGCTGCAGACACTCCTACAGTAGCCCTTTTTTAGGTTTGCAGATTATCAACTGATTACTATAAAGAAACATCTCTACAGAGTCTGGTATTTTACTGTTTGCCACACACACCCTCAAAATGAGCATCTGGTCTCTCAGACCTCTTTACCAGCGTTCCTTGTTTTTTCTTTTATCACCAACCTACTCTGTAGAATTAATTTTGTGTCAGCATAAAGACTCCATGTCATACTACTGCTGCTTTAGCAGATACCAAACATCCAATTAACGCTGTGCCGCTCTCAGCTATTTACGAAGACTTTACTATGCTCACACGTACCGGGCAAAAGTGCCTGAACAGGCAAACACTACTTCACCGGTTTGTTACTGACTTGGCAGCGAACTCTGTGGTGAATTACCGTGGCATGAACAGCTGATAACGATGTTTGAAACTGATGCGTGCCTTGCCATCTGGATCAAACGTGTTAGGGTCGTTTCCCCAGGCATGCGGGAAGCGCCGTGTCCGCAGGCTCCAAGCGCCGGCGTGAAGGCAGCTATGTGACTGGTCTGGTCTCGCCGCCGCGGCACGGAAAGAGCGCAAAACCGCAGGCTCCCAGTACCGCTCCAGCTGCGCCGTGGGGCACTCCGTAAGCGAGGAGGATCGGCCGAGTCCGCGCCTTCCCCGACACGGCGGAATAAGCACGGGCCATCTTGTGGCGTGACTCTCTCCTCACTCCCTGTGCCGTGCGGCCAGCAGCTGACATCGGCGGAACGCGAGCCTACTACGGCCACAGGCAGCCCTCGACCGCCACCAGCCCTCAGGCTTACGGCGGCGCTTGCGGTGACCCCGCCCCAAGTGGGCGGGACTTCCTTCCGCTGCGCTGCCGCCCCGGGACGCCACTTCCGCCTCCGCACCAAGGCCTGTGAGGATGATTCCGCCGGTGCAGGTCTCGCCGCTCATCAAGGTGAGGACGGCTCGGGCGTGTCTCGGTGGCGCGCCGGTGTCGCGCTGCGCGCTGGAGCTGGGTAGAGGCCACAGGCCTCGTAGGGCCGGGCGGGCGAGAGGTGGCCGGCCCGGGGGGCGTTGCGGTACGTGACAACTGAGTGAAGGGCGCGTCCTTGTCTCTGCTTTCTGCAGTTCACCCGGTACTCGGCCCTGCTGGTGGGGATGATCTACGGCAAGAAGCGATATGGTGAGTTCGACTCCTGGGGGGCAGCCGCTGTGCTTAGCCCTGCGCAGTTGACAAGGGCACCTTGGCGCAGCCGATGCGAGCTGCGCAGCCGCGGTCCCGGCCGCCATTTCCCCTCTCCCGGCCCCAGTGGGAGCTGTGTGGGCCTTGTTAAGGTGGTCCTCAGGGATGGGCTCGCCCCGGCTTTAAGTCGCAGATTCGTATGAAAGGTGCCGTTGTGGCAATGAAGCTGTATTTTTTTCTTGCTTTTTGAGTGAACTGGCAGATGCAGGGCGTTATGCTGCGTGCTAGACATTTAAAGCCCTTGTGTTAATCACAGACTACCTAAAACCAATTGCTGAAGAAGAGAGAAGAATAGAGGCTGAAGAGAAAAAGAAACGTGAAGAACTTGAGCGGATTGCGAAAGAGCTTGCAGAAGGTAGGCTGCCAGTTTAACTTCTGCATCCCATGTCGAAGCACACGCATTGCTTTGCAGGTGGACAGCCGTTTTCACTCAGCGTTTTTAGCAGAGACTAAAGCATACAGAGAGTGGGGCTGCGGACCCAGTGTTTAGGGTTATGCGAAGTGTAAGTACTGCTGCTGTTTGACAAGCTCTTCAAAATGTAAGCATCAGTAGAGGAAGAATTTAAAAGAATACTTTTGGAAGCAAAGAGGACTTGTTAAAAGGCTCTCCGAGTTTTCAGTGGGAAAATTCTCTGTGAAATAACTGGAATTGTATACTAACTGTACTTAGTATCCCTTATTTGGATACAGCAAACCCATAATTTGTTTCTCCGTGCAGTTCAGAAGTCCCACAAACATGGCTGATGGCTTAAGCTCTAATTTGTAGGTGACTAACTGTAGTTGCAGTGAAAGCTTTTGAGTGGTATCGTTAGCACAGTGTTGGAGGTCAGCTTCATTTGTTTTATTTCTCCCGTGCATGCTGAAGGTGATCAGCTTTTTTTCTCATGCCCTTCCATCATGTAGTATTCCATCTGTGGCATCCTTTCCCTCATACTTTAGGATTAGTTCTTGGGTCAGTTTTGTATCTCTAACAGAAGATTCTGTCCTTGCCTTCCAGTAGAGTGTGCTCTCTAGCTTGAAATCACCTGTGTTGTTTTTAGGTGGACTTAGAGTTAAGAAAAACCTTAATAAAATTGATTACTAACACAAGTTGTTCTTGGTGAAACTACACACTTAATAAGTATTTATTTGAGGAATGGTGGTGTTTACCTTGTCCTTAACAAGACTAATGTAGGGGGAGAGCCCTGTAAAATTAAATGATCTACCTGTATATAAAATCGTATATGCAAGTTCAAAATTTTTTTGCTTACTAGAGATAAAGCTATTTTGCACAGCTGTTTCTTCATCTTAAACATACAGTCTGCCTTGGTCACCTGCTAGATAAATGAGTCTCTTAGAGGCTTTCTTTCTTAGCTGGACTTTTTTGTGGGTTTGGAGATAGAGGCTCTCCTATACTACTGCACCTAATAATGGGAATTATTTGGACTGTTCAGTCTGGAGAGGAGGGGACTCCGAGGTGACCTTATTGTGGCCTTTCAGTATCTGAAAGGGGCTTACAAAAAAGTTGGGGAAGGACTTTTCAGGATATCAGGGAGTGACAGGTCTAGGGGGGATGGAGCAAAGCTGGAGATAGTGGGATTCAGGCTGAACGCGAGGAGGAAGTTGTTCAGCATGAGAGTGGTGAGAGCCTGGAATGGGTTGCCCAGGGAGGTAGTTGAGGCCCTGTCCCTGGAAGTGTTTAAGGCCAGGCTGGATGAGGCTCTGGGCAGCCTGCTCCAGGGTAGGGTGTCTGTGCCCATGACAGGGGGTTGGAACTCGGTGATCCTTGTGGTTCCTTCCAACCCTGACTGATTATGTGGTTCTAATTTTGTGAATATTTCTTTCAAAACATTTAATGCACTCGAAAGTGTCACACAAATGACTGATCCTCCTTTTCCAACAGTGGTTTCTTGGTTGTAATTTTTTTTTTTTCCCATTAGAAAATCAATTGGTAAAAATTCATTCAGTGGAGTTGTTGGAAAGATAACTCTACATGTGTACAATGATAGCTTTTTTTCTGGGCTTTTGTGAATTGTCAGTTTAGAAAACTCATTTGCTGATGGGAAAGCACTGAAGAAATACCTTTTATCCTAAAGCAGTGAATTACACTTCTGTTGAATAAGCAGAAATCATAAAAAGTGCATAGAAAGAAGTGGTAAGGTTAAAGGTCACCTTTGATCCCACTACTGCTTTCCATGTGTTAATACTGCATGGAAGTAACTGGTAATCCTAATGTGCTTTTTCTTTTCTTTACTTTATAGCAAGTGAAGACTCCATATTGAAATGAAGAAAAGATTGGATCTAAATTTCAAACAAGAAAATACGTAACTGTGCTCTGAACTGTTCAGTGGTTAGTGGACTCTTCATGCTGTTCTATCAATAAAATACTTAAAACATTTCAGTTGGTATTTTTTTGGGTGACTTGTACAGAGCATCAGCAGAAGCACTTACAGAACGTGACAGGAGGTATTTGTCACAAGGTGGCCGCTGCTGCAGCCCACACCCTGATGTGTTCTTCCAGCAGCAACCAGTCAGTACTTAGAGGTAATGTTTGTAACCAGATGTGTGAGTTAATGTGTGGGCAAGTAGCGGGGGGGGGTGGCTTGGCACTGTTTACCTAAATGTGTCTGTTTATTGTCTTGACTGAGGAGTTGCTGTCGTGTTTTTTTTTTTTTCAGCTTTATTGAAGTGAATTTGTTGTCAGAGTGGAATTCTTGTATTTGACAGTGCAGCCGTACTGAGGTCTGAGGAATCGGTGCTCACTCACTACTTGTGTTTGTAAACACAACCATTTCATATTTAACAAATAGTCAAATGTCTTTCCCAAAGCTAGGAACAAATTAGGGAGTGTAGTCTATTATAAGGATATGCAGGTCTGTTTTCTTATTTGGCCAGTGGCTGACTTACCTTTTTTGGTCATAGCCAATTAGACAACTGAAGCAGTTATTTCAGCTCTAAATCTGTCTTAAGTTATCACATGTTTTATTAAACTCTTAATAAATGCACTATCTCTTTTAGGTTGTGCTTTGGAAGAAGTAAATCTTTTGGCTGCCAGTGCACATTCTCAACTGAATTCTGTGCAGTATAGGGTAGTTGTCAGGGTCCGGGGAACAGAGATTAACAATATCTCTGTCCCAAGGAGCAAGACCTGTTCTTACGGATTTCCGTGTTGTGAAATTAAGGTGCAAACGAGACCATATATCACCACGAAACTATTTATTAAAGGATAGGGTTGGACAAAACAGAGGGAGAGAGGGGGAAAGGGGAGAGAGAGAGAGGGATGAAGGGAACAATGGAGAAGAAGAGAGAAGTGGGAGGGAAGGCAGAAAGCTGGGATCATATTACCCTCAGTCGCAGGTTAGGGGGGAAGAGAGAGACGGGTGCGTGGCCCAGGGATGATCTGTGGAGTCGTCAGAGGTTCTGGTGGTCGTGCAGCTCTGGTGGTCCGGTGGAAGTCTGCCCTTGGTGGTCTGGCAGAAGTGCCACTGGTGGTCTGATGCTGGTCGCACTGGTGAGAGTGCCACTGGTGGTCCGGTGGAGGTGCCGCCCTTGGTGGTCTGGCAGAGGTGCCACTGATGGTCTGCTGGGAGGTGCCACTCGAAGCCAGGTGGAGGTGTCACCCTTTGGCAGGCATTCCCTCCTGCCTTTTATACAGTTTTCTGCCCGTGTCTGGCTGCAGCTCCCCAGGACATCTTTCTCTGTATTCTCATGCATTCGCGGGGGTCTGGCGTCACCAGGGAGAGGACCTCCGCCTCCTCCCTGACTGTACCTGTACCTTGAATACACATTGAGGAATACGAGGGAGGATTTAGACTCTCACACCGGCCTTTTCCCTGTAGGCCTCCTGGGCATTCCAGCCAGGCTGAAGTGCAGGAGTTTCGAAGGTGTTGTCCGTTGATTTGCATCCCTGAGCCTTAGCCCAAGCACCAGAGTCTGAGTCTGAGTCCTGGAAATCAACAAAGGCAATCTTTGTTGGCTAAGGAGAGACGATGCAATCTTTGTTGATGAACAAGCGAGAGGCTTTAGACTCTCACAGTAGTGAAATAAAAAAATATTTTAATTCAAAGTGTAGTACATCTAATACTGGAATGTGTCCAGAGAAGGGTGACAAAGCTGGTGAGGGGCCTGGAACACAGCCCTGTGAGAAGAGACTGAGGGAGATGGGGTTGTTTAGCCTGGAGAAGAGGAGGTTCAGGACAGACTTCATTGCTGTCTATGACTACCTGAAGGGAGGCTGTAGCCAGGTGGGGGTTGGTCTCTTCTGCCAGGCAACCAGCAACAGAACAAGGGGATATTGTCTCAAGTTGTGGCAGGGGAGGTCTAAGCTGGATGTTAGGAAGTTCTTCACAGAGAGTGATTTGCCATTGGAATGGGCTGCCCAGGGAGGTGGTGGATTCACCATCCCTGGAAGTGTTCAGGAAAAGCCTGGATGAGGCACTTAGTGCCATGGTCTAGTTGATTGGACAGGGCTGGGTGCTAGGTTGGACTGGATGATCTTGGAGATCCCTTCCAAGCTGATTGATTCTATGATAATAACTGCAAGGAAAAGAGGTTACTATGGAATAGTTTCAGGGAGCAAAGGGGACCAGGAGAATAAACTGCCTGTTTTCACAAATGAGTTTTGGGTTACTTCAGGGATTTGATGTGTACCTCAGGTTAGTGAAATACCTGGGTCACGCTAATTAAAATCACAATCTAGATTACCAATTAGTTCAAAGTTCAATTCCTGTCAAGTAGAAAAAAAAATCATCATGTCATGACCTCTCAGGGTAACAGAATGGTTTGCATACTTAAAAGCCAACGTCTTTCCAAAAGCTTGAGTCTCTTTTTTTTGTTTGTCTTTAGAGCATTGCTGCTTAGCCTGTTGTTAGAGCAGGTATTGTGTGAGATAGGATTTTTCAAAACTAATATTTAGGATTTTTGATATTCAGGAACCTCACTACCAACCACAATTTTAATCGTAGGTTCTTTGCGATGGTCATGAAAGCATGGTACAGATGAGTGAACAGAGAACCTAGATCATTTGAGACATAACTAGCAATATAAAACAAACATTGGACTATTAGAACTGGAACAGAGGTTCTTGTGGTCGCTTGCCCACTAGATGGACTTGAAAAGATCCTTTCTGCTTAGGGCAGAAGCTGCTTGGATTCACTTACAGGAGGCTCTAAGTATTTACTCACAAAATGTTAATGTCTCTGGATTTCCAGGGCTAACTACAGTTTCCAGACAGCACCCAAGTACTTACAGGGAGTTCAGTCAGTGTCTTCTAGATCTCAGGCACTGACAGTGATGGAGCAGGTTATCCTGGGGGCAATAACTGCGCACCTGAAGAATGGCCAAGGGCTCAGGTCCAGCCAACATGGATTCAGGAAGGGCAGATCCTGCCTCTCCAACCTGATCTCCTTCTATGATCAGGTGACCTGCTTGGTGGATGTGGGGAGGCCTGTGGATGTGGTCTATGTGGACTTCAGCAAGGCCTTTGACACTGTCCCCCACAGCAAACTGCTGGCTAAGCTGTCAGCCCACAGCTTGGAT
Organism: Tricholaema leucomelas; assembly: GCA_013400475.1. Lineage (NCBI taxonomy): Eukaryota > Metazoa > Chordata > Aves > Piciformes > Lybiidae > Tricholaema lacrymosa > Tricholaema leucomelas. The sequence goes on along the minus strand of WAAF01000699.1, from coordinate 7,294 downwards.
GGCAACACTCTGTGCTGGGTGAGGAACTGGCTGGAGGGCCAAGCCCAGAGAGTGGTGGTGAATGGTGCCACATCCAGCTGGCAGCCAGTCACTAGTGGTGTCCCTCAGGGATCAGTGCTGGGCCCCATCCTCTTTAACATCTTCATAGATGATCTGGATGAG
>WAAF01000698.1:258802-270844 GCA_013400475.1 Tricholaema leucomelas | reverse complement strand
CCCTCCCCTCCGCCTCTCCCCCTCCTATAAAGCTGCTATGAAGTACAAAAAGGCCTCTGCTGTTAGTCAGCTCCATCCACGTGGAGGGGGGTGCGGGGGGGCCCCGGCCGGGGGGTGCCAGGACAGGGGTGCCCGTTGAGCTGCGTGGGCATCGAGGTCTTCTTGGGGGTGAGGGGGCAGGTGCCCCCCCCCGGGCAGGAGCGCTTGGGGCTGGGCGTCGGCCGCTGCATCTTGTGCTCCAGCAGCATATGGCTCTGGGGGGGCAGCCCCAGGCAGGCCCTGCGGGAGGCAAAGGCAGGGCTCAAGGGTGGGCACCCCGGGGCTGGGCAAGGCAGATACAGGGTGGCACCGGGTGCCCCATGTGCCACGGGGCAGCTGTGCTGGGGACACTGCGTGCTGGGAACTGGGACGTGTTGGTGAGGGCAGCCTGGGCACTGGGACCCATCATGCTGGGCACCAGAACACAGAGGTGTTGGGCACAGCCATGGGCATCAGCTACTGAAACCCCAGTGGTGCTGAGAGGCACTGGTGTGGGCATTGGGAGCCACTCGCATTGCACCACCCCAGAACTGGGCACCCCATTCACACTGGGACCTGTTGGTGCTGGGCATCACCAGGACCCACCAGCACTGAACACTCCAGGCACTAAGACCATCACCTTTGGGCATCAGGCACCACTGGGCATTGGGAACCACTGGTGGTGGGCACTGGGACCAGTGTGTGGTGGGCACTGGGACCTGCTGGTGGTGGGCACTGGGAGCTATGGGTGATGGGCACTAGGACCCATTGATAGTGGGCACAGGGACCAATGGGTGATGGGCACTGGGACCCATTGGTGGTGGGCACAGGGATCTATGGGTGATGGGCACTGAGAGCTGCTGGTGGTGGGCACAGAGACCGATGGGTGATGGGCACTGAGAGCTGCTGGGGGTGGGCACAGGGAGCTATGGGTGATGGGCACTAGGACCCATGGATAGTGGGCACAGGGACCTATGGGTGATGGGCACTGGGGCCAGCTGGTGGCACTAGCACGCTGGGGCTTGGGCTTGGAGATTTCATGGATGGGTGCTGGGAACCCTTAGGCACTGGCACCTACTGGCATTGGCATCTTGGGTATCAAGCCCTGGGACACCCCTGCAAGCCTTGGACGCCACCGTGGGCACTGGGGTAGGTGCAGGAGGCAGCTGCAAGCAAGGGACACACCCCCCCGCCCCCCGCCGCCCTCCCACCCTCTACCAGGGTACCTCAGGATATTCTCAATGCAGCTGCGCTGGCGGAAGAGGGCATTGACCACGGGGGTGCCCTCGGGCACCAGCGGCGCCTTGCAGAGGAAGGCGACGATGGAGAGGACGCTGTGGAAGCTCTGGAACTCGGGGTCGGCCTCGGTGCAGAAGGTGATGCGCTGGCACAGCTCGGTCAGGATGGCCAGGTCCAGGATGATGGGGCTGGCCAGCAGCGAGTCCTGCGGGCACCGCAGCGTGAGCCGCGCCCCGGGCACGCAGCGCCCGCCCCGGGGCAGGGCACCTCGGTCACACGCACAGCCCCCCCCGCGCACCTCGCAGGTGTTGTGGATGACGATGGTGTTGGTGCCACCCATCATGATCTCCGAGGTGTACTCGTCCAGCGCTCGCTTGCTGTCCCCCACGTAGGGCACGTACTTGATCACCACCTGCAGCGCCGTGTGCCCGTCACCACCTCGGCACCCCACGGGCACCGTCTGTGTGCCACCCGACCCCCCCAACCCCCGACCCCCAACTCACGCAATGGTCAGGCTTGTCCTGGGGGCCGTAGAGGATGGGGTTGGCCTGGACTGTGTCATCCACCACATTGCTCTTGGAGATCTCCTTGGAGCGGAACTGCTGCGGGGCTGAGAGGTTCTTCCCATCGTTGTTCCCGAGGTGGTTGTAGCTGACGATGGACTTGATCTAGACGGGAGGTGTCAGCAGGTCACTCCCCCCACCCCACCCCCGTCACAGGCAGGTCGTCGCCCCCTCCTCCCCGGGCCGTTTTGTCCCCACGTACCTTGAGCCCAGCCCCCACCAAGAAGTCCACCAGCACTGACTTGAGCTTGGTCTGGCCAGACTTGAAGTCGTCTCCGCAGATGAAGACGCGGCGCTGGGTGGCCAATTCCACCGCCCCGGGCACGAAGGTGTTCTGGGGGGAGCCGTTGATGTAGGCACAGCCCTCCAGGATGCTGGCCACGGCGAACAGCGTGGACGGGGACACCTCCAGGCCTCGCTGCAGGGACACGGGGTGGGCTCAGCAGCGCTAAGGTGGTGACGCCACCCCCCCTGGCCACCTCCTCTGTCCCCGGACCTCGATGGCCTGCAGCAGGTTGTCAGCGGTGTCGTTGAGCCCCGGCACGACGTCGCAGAAGCGTTCGGTGTTGGCTGTCCAGAGGACAATGACTTTGTCCACCCTGCTGCTCTCCTTGAAGTCCCGAATGTCCCTGCGGATCTGCTCCACCTGGGGCACCGCCAAGGGGCATGTGTCAGCGGCGGCATCCCCCTGCCACCTCCGTGCGTGTGTCCCCACCCCGCCAGGACCTGCTCAGCCATGGACCCGTGCAGGACGTTGTCCGCCCGCTCCTCCTGGTTGGCGGCGATGAACTCGGGGATGTAGATGGAGGCTCTGGGCTTCAGCTTCTCCATGTGGGGCCAGAGCTGCTCCTGCAGCTGCCAGTCCAGCACCTCCGCCCGCCGCATGGCCTCCGCCAGGTTCAGCGAAGAGATGTCCCAGCCTGGGGGACAAGAGGGGACCGAACTGCTCAGGTGCCCCACGCCCGGCTGCGGGGCCTCTCCCGTGCCCCACCTACCATCAAACATGATGTCGTTGGGGTGCACCATGGGCAGCAGGTCTCGGAAGGGCACATAAACATCACCGGCGGGGCCGGTGCCCAGGCAGACGGTGGAGGCTTGGAGCAGGGAGCCGTAGTAGTTGGCTTTCTGGGATGGAGAGCACAAGGACGAGCCATCAGCTTGGGGGAGGGGGTCTTCAGCACCCCCAAAACGGGGGCCTGTGGTTGTAGACCACCTCCACAGTGGCAGAGAGTAGACAGAGATGCAGGACCTGGCTGGAGGTACGAGCAGCTGAGCTCCGCGTCACCGTGGCCGCAGCACACCCACCTTCCGCCCCGTCTTGGTCATCCAGGACAAGCCCAACTTATTGGCCAGCACCGCCGCCGTCACCGTGGTGCCGTTGTTCCCCCCCCAGCCCACCAGCATCACGCCGAGGCGAGGGACCTGCCGCGCTGTCCGGAAGGTGAAGCGGGTCGAGCATGGTCTGACCTATGGGGCAGAGACAAGGGGACACTCGTGGCCGAGCAGGGCCGTGGCCGCGCCGCGGTGTTGCCTGCTGCCCCCGGGCCGTACCCTGGTGACGCCGTTCTCCTTGCAGACGTGGACGCTGCTGTAGGTGTACTGCGCCTCGATGAACTCCTTGCTGTAGGTCACGTCGGGGCTCTCCACAAGGAAGGGCTCTGCCATTGTTCCTGCAGCTGGAAGGGGAGGAAATGGGTGGCAGCCTCGCAGGCCTGGGACGCTGGGCTGGCCCCGGGCCCCCCGCCCTGCTGGGGCAAGGCTCCGGCATCGCTGGCTCTGTGCCCCGCGGTCTCCCAGCGTGGCGGTGGTGAGGCTGCCACCGTGGCCCTTTCCCAGCACCCAGGACTGGAGGTGACAATCGCCCTCATCCCGGACCTCAGTGAGCCCTTGGCAAGGCAGAGAGGTGCTGCCGGGGCAGGCAGGAGGTATCTGCCAGTCGCTGCCTGCGGCGGCAGGGGACACGGAACGACACGGGGGACGAGGAACTGTCGTAGGCGACTCAAGGACAGGGCTGGTTCCGCTCCTTGAGATGCAGGGCAGAGGGGTCACGGCCGTCTCCCTGGGGCGGCACTAGGTGCAGGGGACACGGGGACAAGGGCTGGCCCCTGGTCCCCACACGGACACAGGGAGCGTCCCTGCTGCTTGGGGTGGCAGAGAGCACAGAGGACATGGGCACGGGCACCGTCGCCGCTTCCAGGGGTGCTGGGGATCACGGCTCCGGGGACACGGGACGGAAGGACCAAATAAGTCCTTTCCCGGGCTGCCCCCACCCTCCTCGCTGACACTCACCGGCCGGGCCGGGCGCGCTGGAGCCGGTGCCAGTTGCCGGTGGCGGAGCCGGTGCCGGTGCTGCCCCGCTGAGGATGGTGCGATCGCGGCTGCGGCCGCTCCGGCTGCCGCCGCTTAATCGGCTNGGCACCAGACCCCCCCCGGACCTCCAGGACTCCCCCGGTCCTCCTCGGTCCTCCCCGCTTTCCTCCGCGCCCGGCCCCGCAGCAGGTGCGGGGCGGCCCCGGGACCCCCCCCGGCGACTTTTTACCGAGATAGGGGCGCGGGAGGGCAACGGCCGCTGACCCGGGAAGGAGAAGTGACTCCGGGGACCGGTGCCCGGGACTGGGGGTCCCGCCGCCGCCTTCCGACTATTGACAGCCCGGGCCGACGGCTTCCTGCGGGACCGCGATCCCCGCGGCTTCCCACGGCACCGGCCCCCGCCCCCGGGTCCGCTCCCACGGTGCTGCCAGTCCCTGGCACGGCCGCCGGCATGGTCATCCCGGCACCGCTGTCCTGCAGCCCCCGGTACTCCGCCGCCTCCAGCACGGGCACCCTGCAGCCCCCCAGATGGGCACACCCTGCCATTGGCACCACAGCACCCTCCAGCCTCCAGCACTCAAATGGCATCGGCATCCTGGCACCCTGCAGCCCTAAGCGTGGGACCTCGAAGCTGATTGCACCAGCACCCCTCAGCCCTCCACGCAGGCACCCCAGAGCCCCTGGTACCAGCACCTCAGCATCCTGCAAGCCCCAGCATGGGCACAACGCCCCTGAATCTCGGCACCCTGCAGTCCCTGGCATGTGCACTCCACCAGCCTCGGCAGTGGCATCCTGTAGCCCCTCCATGTGCACCCCAGAGTCTCTGGCATCAGCACCCCAGCACCTTGCCCCTCCAGTAAGGACACTCCGATGTCCCTGGTACGCTGCAACCCTCAGTGTGGACACCCTGGAGACTCTGGCACCCCAAAGACCATGGCATTGGCACCCTGGAGCTCCTGGCACAGTCCCTCCCACTACGGCCCCCACACCCGAGCAGCCGCCGGCGATGCTGGCGGGGGGAGGGGTGGGCACGACACAGCCGTGCCCTGTGCGCGACCACACCCCAGATGAGCCATGGGAGCGCTGGGGGTGCCCGGGGGCTGTTCCCGAGAAAGGGCAGCGTGGCAGCGAGGGGCCGTGGTTGGCACCCCCGCTCTGCTGTGCCCCCCGGGGGCCCGGCTGCCTTTCAATGGGCGGGCCCCGCTTCAAAGGAGCCCCCGGAGCAGGAGCAACGCCCCGGCCCCTTCCCCACCCGCTCCCCGCAGACGTGGCGAGGACAGCTCTGCTCCGTGCCACCGCCACCCACCCGTCCGCTCGCCCGCGGCCTTGGCTCCGTGGGTGCGAAGCTGGCATCGCAACTCTGCCATCACCACCCATCCTCCTTCCTGGCACCAAACGGGACGGGGACCAAGCTGGGGGGCACCTGCCAGCGGGCAGGCAGGCGGGTGGCCGCGGGGAGAGGCGGCGGTGGGCACGGCGGTGACAAGGGGCGGGGGGCCCGCGTCCGGCCCTTTGGCCAAGGAGGAACAATGATCCCTTGGTGCCGGGGCTGAGGCACAAAACGAGCCCCGCGCTGGAATGCCTCTGCCTCAGCGAATTATTGAAACAAAAATAACATTTCTTTGTACAATGATCCTGGGGCGGGGAGGGTCTGGGCAGCGCTGCCAGGGGCTCAGAACTGGTATTTTTCCACTGCTTTTCCTTCTTCTTCTTCTTCTTCTGTTTTTTTCCCCTCCTTTTTTTTTTTTCCCTCCCCTCTCTCTCTGCCTTGCCCCCCTCCCAGATCTCCCACCATTGTTCCTCTCCCCCACTCCCTTCCCACTCCTCCCACGCTCGGCACCGCATGAGCAGGGCTCCCTTGTTTTCCCCGCTCGCCCATCGCGCTCATGGGCCCGGAGCCCGGGACGGGCGCCCAGCGCCTTCGCTCCCCAGCTGCCGGGGGCCTGGCGGGGGGCCAGGCTGAGCTGCGGAGCCATAGCGACCGGCCTGCTCCCCCAGCAATGATGCCCACCCCCACCTCCACTTTGGTCCAACAGATCCCCACCACCTCAGCCCCCGGGGATGGGCAGCGGGGCCGCCGAGCCCACGGGAGCTCCCCGCTGCGGCACAAACTCTCCGGTGGCTCATTGCGAGCAGGTTCAGGACCTGATCCTGCACCAGCTGCTGCTGCTGCTTCTGGTTGGGATGCTCCATGCGCTGGGAAGAGCCTGGCTGTGGGGGACACAGGCAGGACACTCCCCCCCGGGTACCCCGGTCCCCGAGCAGGTCAAGGTCAACCCAAGCAGCCTCAGATTTATGCGCTACAGACACAAAGCCCTGGCACTCCCTGGCCACGCTTTCCTCCCTTCATGGTTGGTTTTGTTCCCTCGGTATAGAACAATCGGCAGGCTCCGAGTCATCCTTATCTCTGCCCACGCTGGGTGCTGCCAGCTCCTTGTCCTCTCCTCCCTAGCCCTGGGCCATCACCCTCGGGGCACTGTGTGCCCAAGGATGGACCCACACGTGGAAAGGGGAGAGGGTGTGTGGATGGATGGACGGACCGAATGGAGGGATGGTAAGGGCCAGATGGGCAATTCAGGGTGGCTGATCTGTGGCGGTGGAGGTGCAGCAGCTGCCCTACAAGAAGGATCAGAATCATCAGACCGTGTCAAGGACAAATTATTCTAATGAGCTTCCTCCTGTGAACGAGCCACCAGCAAAAGGTGCCCAGGAAAATCCCCACGGGTGCTTTTGCCAGGTTCCAGGCATCTCTCGGAGCTGCCCGGGGCAGCCAGGACGCAGCGCGGTCATTTCTGCCTCCCCCTGACCCTAGTTTAAGGGCAGCTCCAGCCCGGTATGCTGCAAAGTGACTTTCCCCTGGCGTGACCCCAGTTCCCGAGGCTCTTCCTGAAGCTGCAGGGTGGGGGACACCCGGACACAGCCTGGAGCTGCTGCGGCTCCCGGGCGGGCACAGCCGAGGAGGCAGCGCTGGAGCCCGGCTCTGGCAGAGCGGCCGCAGCCAGTAAATTTCCACTGGGGCAGCTCCCAGTTAATGAGCTCAGTGCCTGACCCCGGCCAGAGCTGGAGCTGCCAGCGGGCCGGAGGAATTCCCCAGGAAAGCTGGGACGGGGATGGGGACCCTTCTCGCACCCTCGCACAGGATCCAGCCCTTCATCAGCCGAAGAGCCCAGGGCAGCTCCAAGGCACGAAACACACAAGTGAGGGATCAAAGACGGCTAAGGGGGGTCCTGGGTGGAGCACTTTGGCTCAGAGGCAGCGTTTGAAACCAAAGCCCTGGGGCTGTGGGGACCTGCAGGGACAGCAGCACACCCAGCACGGCTCAGCTCTTGCCCCCTAACCAAGTGTCTGTGGGAGGTTCACTGCCCTGCAGGGGTGCTCAGGCTGCTGTCAGCTCCAAGGTCAGGGTTGGGGAGACAGGAACGGGCCAAGCCCTCTCTGAAAGGTGTTGTCAGGGCTGGGTTATTTTCATCCTCTGTTTTGTCTTGGGGGCAGAATCCTGCATTAAGGCAAAGAGAGCTGCAGAGCAGCACAGGCTGGGGGCTCAAGCAAGCCCCACTGCTGCTCTCACCTGTGCCTCTCCTCTCCTGTTAGAGGGGGGAACTCCAAAGCAAGCAGCATAGCAGCTACCAAAGGATTCCAGAAGCTGCTCAGAGGATTTTAGGTCTTGAGCAGCTACTGAAGTGGTTTTGTCCTGTTGTATTTTGCCTGCTTCAGCCACTGCTGGAGTGCTGCAGAAAGCAGGCCCAGAGCAGGCAGCCTTGGGGCAGCAGGAAGGGACAAGTCCTGCTCCATCCCAGATGCTGTTTGCATCCTGAGCTGGGTGGACCAGACCCACGGGTGGGGTGAGAGCATGGACAGGCAACACCCACCCCAGGCTTCCACCTTGCTGACCTGGCAGCTCTTGCACCCCACAGCCACTGCTCACCTAGCAGGAGCCAGCTCAGATGTCAGATCCAGCTCAGCAGCCCTGCACAGGGACAGAGCAGCTGAAAGGTGGCACCTGGACCAGACCTGGATCCTCCCCGGGAGCCATCTACTGTCACAAAGTGCCACCAGAAGCTCCGAAGCTCCATCACTGCAATCCCAAGGGATGTGACAAGAACTCCAAATCCTCCCAAACTCTTTGTTGCTGTCAAACTTCCTGCCTGGGAGAACCTGCACCATGCTGGTAGAACTCCTTGCCCCCATCCAGTGATGGTTGCCTCTCCAGAAGCAGCCTTTCCCCCAACCCTGGGCCCTCCATGCTGCCAGGAGCAGGAAGCTCCCCAGCTCCTGCCACACTAAGGCAATACCAATCCCACTGGAGCAACCAGAAGTGCTCCCCAGGGCCTGAGGCTGTGCCGCAGCTCCTGCCACACTAAGGCAATGCCAATCCCATTGGAGCAACCAGAATTGTTCCCCAGGGCCTGAGGCTGTGCCCCAGCTCCTGCCACACTAAGGCAATGTCAATCTCATTGGAGCAAACAGAATTGTTCCCCAGGGCCCGAGGCTGTGCCCCAGCTCCTGCCACACTAAGGCAATACCAATCCCACTGGAGCAACCAGAAGTGCTCCCCAGGGCCTGAGGCTGTGCCGCAGCTCCTGCCACACTAAGGCAATGCCAAACTCATTGGAGCAACCAGAAGTGCTCCCCAGGGCCTGAGGCTGTGCCCCAGCTCCTGCCACACTAAGGCAATGCCAAACTCATTGGAGCAACCAGAAGTGCTCCCCAGGGCCCGAGGCTGCACCAGGGCAGCACTTCTGGGTGAGAGTCTGCCCATCCACAGCCAGCACAGCCCAGACTCCTCCTCTTCCCCTGCTCCTCAAAGCTCTGCTGCTTCAACCCAACCCTCAGCTTCTTTTTTTTCTGCCCTCCCTGCCCCAGCAGCCTGATTTTTTTTTTCCCCCCAGCACCTTCCCCTTCCTGGCTTCACCTCCGCGGGTGCGAGCAGCACCGGACAGAAAGATCCTGAGCTCCTCCTCTGCTCCTTTTCCAATACAGTGAATTTATTATAGGTTGCAAAATCAGCATTCAGCTTTTTTTTTAGTGTACAAAAAAGGACACTAGGCTCTTAGGAAAAAAGATTAGGAAAGCTGAAGACTACACTGCCTTTAAATTGTAACATTTTGGCAAAGTGAAAAGCTCTTTTTGTAAACTCCAACTCCATGGCTCAAGGTAAAGTTTTTTTCTGATTTTTTTTTTCTTTTTGACTTTTTTTTTGTTGGTTTTTTTTTTGTTGGTTTTTTTTTTGTTTTAATCCACAGTACAATATTACAAAGTAAAACACAGTATCAATAAGTTAAGATCATACTTAATCACCTAGAACTGGTTTCTATTTAACCCAAAAAGCATGAAGGAAAAACAACCNAAAAAGAAAAAGGAAGAAAAAGAAAAAGGAAGAAAAAGAAAAAGGAAGAAAAAGAAAAAGGAAGAAAAAGAAAAAGGAAGAAAAAGAAAAAGGAAGAAAAAGAAAAAGGAAGAAAAAGAAAAAGGAAGAAAAAGAAAAAAGAAGAAAAAGAAGAAAGAAGAAAAAGAAGAAAAAGAAAAGGGAATAAAGACTTTCCTCCTTCTCCTCCTCCTCCCCCCTCCCATAAAAAGAGGCAGATTTTGACTACAATTCTTTTAACACAGTTCAAAAGGGGAGGGGGGGAAAAAAAAAAACCAACACCACCAAAAAAAAAAAATCCAAACAAAAATATAAATCAAACTAACCAAAAAAAAAAGTGAAGCAGAAAGTTGTTGGATGCTGTTTTGGGTCTCACAGTTTGGATATTCATTAAATATTTTCAGGGTTTTCTTTTTTCTTCTCTTTTTTTTTTCCTTCTCTCTTTTTCTTCTCTCTTTTTTTTTTTCCTTCTCTTTTTTTTCCTCCTTTTTTCTTCTCTCCTTTTTTTTTTTCTTCTCCTTTATTTTTTCCTTTTTTTTCCTTCCTTTTTTTTTTTGTTTTGTTTTGTTTTTTTTTTTGTTGGTTTTTTTTATATTCAAATTTTAGAAGTTCCAGAATATACAGGAAATGTACACAATACATCTTTGTATACAACTCTGTTTGCAAAAATATCTTATAGCAGATGTAGAAAGACTTTTGAGATCCATCTCTGTACCCCACCCTCCCCACCCCCACCCCTCCTCCCCCAAAGCAACAAAAATCCCCCTTCAAAAGAGTAAGGGTCAGAAGGAGAAGAGTTCCCACGGAGGAATTCCCTCATCCTAAAGCTGGAGCTGCTGCCTCTTCTTCCCCCCCCCACCCCATGACCCAGGCCCCTGCAACTTTGGAGCCTCACCAGCAGCTTTCTGCCTGCTGATGCCACTCGTGGGGTTGCCACCAGCTGAATTTTGCGGTGACAAAGCTCACAGTGGGGCCAAGGAAATGTGGCCCTGGTTCCTCCACACAGCCCAAAGTCCCCTCTCAGATCCCTCACCAGAATCCACCTTGGTGCAGGAATTGACAGCTGCGGGAGGTGTGGAGCTGGAGGGTGAGCCAGGCACCAGCCAGCTCCTGAGCTCCTGCACTGAGCAGCAGGCTGAAGCCTCCTGCACAGCAGCTCCTTGCCTTTGCACCCTCACCCCACGTTTTGCAGCTCTCCCTGGCAAGCAGAAGCACAGGAGGCAGGTGGTGAGAAGCTGCTCCCTAAGCTCCAGCCACCTCTGTCTGGAGAGGAAGGGATGGGACTGAAGTGCTCCACAGGCCCCAAGATGCTTGTTGGGACTGCCCCAGGGAGGCTGCTCTCATCCTACAGCCCACATGGACACTGCGTCTCTTCCTCTCCTCCACTCCTGAGCAGCTCTGGGCTCTGCAGACCAGCAGAAGGTGGCTGTGCAGTGGCAATTGGTGGCCCAGGCCAGAGGCTCACCACCTCAGCAGTGTCCCTCTGGCCACTCGTGGGCTGTGGTTTGGACAAGGGCATGGCAGAGCCCTGGGCACAAGGCAGAGGGCAGAGACACTGAGAACACTGCCGGGAGAAAGCAAAGCAGCAGCCCAGGCTGGCCGGGCAGAGCTGCTGGGGCTGCTGCTTTGGCTCCCTTTGTTCTTGTGCAGATGGATTCCCTGCGTGGGGAGGGGGCAGGGCAGAAAGAAACCACCCCTGGTGTAGGAACTGCTCCCCTCAGCTCTGCCACTCCGCTCACGGGTGGAAAGACTTCAGAGCAACCTCCAAGGGCAGGAGATGCCAGGGGAAAGGAATCCCTGACCGCGAGATAAACGGAAGCGGGAAGGAGTCAGATCCTGGCTGGCAGGGCTGAAAAGGGGAGAGAAAGAACCAGCAGAGTTAAAGGACACCTTTGTGCTTTTTGGCATTTCTCACACCCTGGCCATACCCTTCAAAGTGTTCCCTTAGAGCCCGAAAGGAGAAAACAAAACCACCAAAACCCAGAACCCAACCAATCAAACAACAACAACAAAACAACCCCCAAAAGCCACAACAAAACCCAACCCAAAGTGCGGCAGAGAGCTGGGAGATAAAGCCCAGGGTGGAAGTGACCCGCATGGGAAAGCTGCACCTTGCTGCTCTCACGCTCGGCTGCCTGCTCTGGGAATGAGGATTTGCTGCTGNTCAAAACAGAAAACAAAAACCACAGGAGAAAGAAAAACAAACAAACAAAAATCAGGAAAAAAACCAAAACAACAACAACAAAAAAAGGAAAAACAGGAGGGGGAAAACCACAAGAGGGGAAAAGAAAAACCAAACTGAAAGCAGGAGGAGGAGGAAAAAAAAACAAACCTCAGCAAACAAACCAACCCAGGCCAGAAAACACCAAACGAGGAGGGGAAAAAGCCACAAAAAAAAGGAAGGGAAAGGAAAAATAAACCAAGAGGAAAACAACAAAACAGGAGGAGGGGAAAAAAAAGTGGGGGAATAAAAACCACAAAATAGGAAGGAAAGGAAAAATAAACCGAGGAAAACAATGAGACAGGAGGGGGAAGAAGGAAAGTTGG
>WAAF01000698.1:193083-258374 GCA_013400475.1 Tricholaema leucomelas | reverse complement strand
GGGAAGTGTGTGTGTGGGGAAATAAGTGTGGGGGGGGGAAAGTGTGTGTGGGAAGCACACAAAAAAGGAAGAAAAGGAAAAATAAACCCAGAGGAAAACAATGAAACAGGAGGAGGGGAAAAAAAAGTAGGGGAAAAAAAAACACACCACAAAAAAATAACCAAATAGGGAGGAAAAAAAACCCCAAACCAACAGAGAGGGGAAAGGGAAAAAAAATCCCAAAGCTAACAGCAAAATAAATTAACCAAGGAAAAACGAAAAGGGGGGGGAGGGGGGGGGGAAAGAGGAAAGACCCAAAATAAACAAACCAACAAACCCAACCCAACTAAACCAGGAGGAAAACTTCCAACAACAGTAGGGGAAAAAAAAGAACCCAAAACAAAAGCAGGAGAGGGAAGAAAAAAAAAAAAAGCCAAGCAGCAAAACCAACCAAACCCAAGAGGGAAAAGGGGAAAAAAACAAAACCCAAACCCAAACCAAACACTAAAACAAGACCAAAAGGGAAATAAACCCAGGAAGACAAAAATAAGTCAGCCTGACCTACCCCCACCCCCCCACCCCAGGGCAGCACAGCTCTGGGTGGGCACCCAGGGAGCTCTGCAGGTGTGAGATTAGCACAGGTGTGGAACATTTGGGCCTGGAAGGAGAAAGGGAGGCAGAGGTCTAGGGAGAAAGATGCTTCTGGCTTTAACCCCTGGATGCAGAGAGCAGGGATGAGGCAGAGAGGAGCTGCCTGGCTAGCAGCAGCAGATCCTAGCCGGGAGCTAGGCTCAGAGCCCAGCCAGGGCTGCCTGCCCCTGCCCCAGGAGGGAAGCTCTGGCAGAAGGGACCCTGCCTGCTAGAGAGGCCACTGCAGAGCCTCCTCCTGCTGCTTCCAGACTAACAAAGCAGGGAAAGGAAGAGACATTTGGGATTTGAGTTTCCATCCATGGAGGATCCAGCCCTGCACTGCACAGGGTGTCCCCTCCTGGGGGCACAGCCAGCTGGGGGGGGTGAGAGCAGCAGGAGCAAGGAGCTGGTGGAGAGCTGTGAGGGGGCTGGTGGAGAGCTGTGGGGAGGATCTCCAGGCTGTGGAGCAGGCAGCTTGCATCTGAACAGTCATAGGTGCCAGGGGAGGTAACCCAGCAGCACTCCAGCTCCTCCCCATCTGAAGGACAATTTGTAACCCAGTGGGCCCCAGTTACAGCTCAGGCCAAGCTTGGCCTCCATGAAAACTGATTCTCAACCTCTGGGAGCTTCGGTCACTTCAGGCAAGTTTCCCTCCTGTGTCAAGGGCTGGCTGCCAACCAGCAGATTTGCTTTTCCTGTTACATTCCAAGATCCAAAGGCTGAGGCTGGAGAGGGTCACGCTGGGCACTGCCACCCAGCCAGGGCAGAGCCAAGGTCCTCGAGTTCTTCACCCAGGAGGATCAATTCCCATCTCTGAAGGGATCTCGGTGTATAAAAGGGAAGGTAACGTCCAGGTGACTTTGTCTGGTTGCTGTTGGGTTGGTTTTGCTTTGCCCTCCCCAGGCTGGGGCAGTGCCAGCTAGAACTGCTGCTGGTCATACTCTGCTATCAGTTTTTTGATGTGGGCCAGTTTGTTGTGGAGGTATTCACAGCGATTCTTCTCTTGGCTGTAGTTGGGGTTAGTCTGCAGGGAGAAAGGAGAATGCAGTGACAGGAGGCAGCGGTGCAGCGCCTGGTGACAGCCACAGCGAGCCCAGGGGAGGCTCTGAGCAGAGCAGAGCAGCCCTCGGCCCTGCTCTGCTCAAAGGAGGCCATGAACAACCTCCCCCTTTCATCAGCATCCAGCTCCAGCAGCCTCAACACAGGGCACCAAGGGCACCCTGGGGCCTCTGCCCAGCGTGGGGCAGTTGAGACACACACAGCAGCTTCCAGCAAGCACTGCCTGACCTCTGCCCCCACCTCAGCACTCACCCCCACGAGTCTGGGAGCTGGCAGCAGGTGGGAAACCTCTTCAGAGAGCTCCCAAATCCCTCCTGGGCAGCAGAGCTCAGGGTTGGACTGGCAGATTTAAGAGCCAGAGGCAGCCGTGGTGTGTGCATGCCCCTGCCTGCCTTGGCACCTTCCAGCTCCACCAGGAATCCCTGCGGCCAGCAGCTGCTGCCCCACGCACCCCTGGTGTACAGCTCTGCGTGCCCCACAGCACAGAGCCATGCTGCAGGGCACTCTGCACCCTAAGGGTTCATCCTGTGCCCAAATCACAGAGCCCAGGCAGGACTCTGCTGCTGCTGCTCAGCCTCTGCAGCTGACCCCCAACCTGTCCTCCCCTGGTGGGCCAAAGGCAGTGACTGAACTCTTCTCCCTCTCAGAATGCCACCGCCACAGCTGGGCACTCCCCAGGGCAGCCTCAGCTCCCCCCAGACCCTCTCTGAGCAGAAGGGATCCCATCTGGGAGAAGCTCAAGCTGAGTGAGGATCTGCTCAAAGGCCCCAGAGGCTACCTTTGCCCCGTGGCAAGTGCCCACCTGCTCCAGTCCCCAGGGCACCACCCAGGAGGCCTTTTTGGGGCTGCTCCTGACTCACCTTTTTAATTTTCCGGTACTCCTGTAAGATTTGATCATGGATGGTCTGAAAGAAGGAAAGCAGCTGCTTATTTTCCAGAGAGCCAACAGCCCTTTGCCCTGCTGCAGCAGGCATCTGCTGCTGGCTCGAGGTCCTCATCCCCTCCAGACCTCAGCCCCAATCTGCACCCTCCGCAGCTCCCCTGGCACAGCTGATGGCTACCTACCACCTGCCTCACCGACCCCATCCTGGGACTGGTGCTGACACCAGAGCCACTGCAGGGATCAGGCACAACCTGTGCCAGGCACCTTGTGTGCCAGGACAGCTGCCACTTCCTCAGCAGCTCCAACAAATCTTTCCCCCAAGATATTCAAATAATTTGGCGAGGAATCGCTGAACCTGCCCAAGAGCAGGGGGAAGGAGGCTGGAAGGAGAAAGCTGCACTTAGAGTAGCTGCTCTGGAACAGTGCTGTTGAGTGCCCTCGGTGAGACTCTCTGAAGATAAAGAACAGTTCAAGCTCTCAGGATCAGCCTGACAGGACAAATGTAGCATTCCTGAGATCAAAGACCTCGGAGCGAGGCTGACCCTGACCCTGCGCCTGCTGCCTTCCAGCCCCAGGCGTCCCCATGCACACCCACCCAGCCTGGGCTGCAGCCTGGGCTGCACTAACAGCTTCCAGCAGCTTTTGGCCAGGGACAGCAACTGCCTCACTGAGCCCTTCCCCTGGCGGCAAGTCCCACGATGTGTGCTCCAAGCCTGCCAACCGCAGGGAGCCGCAGGGCTGCCCACGCCGGGCTGTGGGGCAGGGGGTCTGAGGGCAGCCAGACCCTGCAGTCCTGGCATGAGAGGAGCTGCAGCTGCCTTGGGAGGCAGAGGGTCTGAGGGCAGCCAGACCCTGCAGCCCTGGCATGAGAGGAGCTGCAGCTGCCTTGGGAGGCAGAGGGCAGCCAAGTACTGCAGCCCTGGCATGAGAAGCGCTGCAGCTGCTGTCAGGGGGCAGAGGGTCTGAGGGCAGCCAAGCTCACAGCCCTGGCACAAGAGGTGCTGCAGCTGCCAGGGGGCAGAGGGTGCCAGGGCAGCCATGCCTTGCAGCCCTGGTAGGAGAGGAGCTACAGCTGCCATGGGGGGCAGAGGGCAGTCAAGCCCACAGCCTTAGCATGAGAGGTGCTGCAGCTGCCACAGGACAGAGGGTGCAAGGGTTGCCAGGCCCAGCAGCCCTGGCACGAAGAACTGCAACTGCCATGGAGCAGAGTGCTAGAAGGCAGCTGGGCCCTGCAGCCTGGCATGAGAGGAGCTGCAGCTGCCAAGGGGGGCAGAGGGCAGCCAGGCCCCGCAGCCCTGGCATGAGAGGCACTGCAGCTGCAGTGGTGGTGGGTGTCAGAGGGTGTGAGGGCAGCCAGGCCTGGCAGCCCTGGCAAAAGAGGCACTGCAGCTGCAGTGGTGATGGTGGGCAAAGGGCACAGGGCAGCCAGACCTGGCAGCCCTGGCAAAAGAGGTGCTGCAGCTGCCATGGTGATGAGGGGCAGAGGGTGCAGGGCAGGCAGGCCTGGTGGCCCTGGCAGGAGAGGCACTGCAGCTGCCATGGTGGTCGGGGCGGGGGCAGAGGGCACTGGGCAGCCAGGCCTGGCAGCTCTGGCAGCAGTGGCACTGCAGCTGCCGTAGTGGTGGGGGGGCAGAGGGCACTCGGCAGCCAGGCCTGGCAGCTCTGGCAGCAGTGGCACGGCAGCTGCCGTAGTGGTGGGGGGGCAGAGGGCACTCGGCAGCCAGGCCTGGCAGCTCTGGCAGCAGTGGCACGGCAGCTGCCGTAGTGGTGGGGGGACAGAGGGCGCTGCGCAGCCAGGCCTGGCAGGAGTGGCGCTGCAGCTGTAGTGGTGGTGGGCAGAGGGGTGCAGGGCAGCCAGGCCTGGCAGCCCCGGCAGGAGGGCGTCGCCGCCGCCCGTACCTTGTACTCGTCGGAGCCCTGCAGCAGCTGCCGCAGCTGCGCGTCCAGCTGCGTGAAGCGGCGCGTAACGCGCTCGATGCGCGCATGCAGGTCGCGGTACTCGCTGTACTCCGCGTTGAAGTCGTTCTTGTAGCTCTGCCGCTGCTCCGAGGAGGAGATGGCTGCGTACTTCCTGCGGGCACAGGCGCTCTGTCAGCTCGGGCGCCCCGGGAAGGCCAGCGGCTGGCCGCCCCCGAGGACGGGCTGCTGGCACCTAGGCGGCGGCAGCGGCGCGGAGGCTGCTGGCAGGGAGGCGCTGCTGGCGCCTCCGGGCGAAGCCGGGCACGGCTCGCTCCCACACTGTCCTATCTCTGCTAGATAGCCTGGAACGGGCAGGTACAGCAAAGGCCGGGAGCAGCTGAGGGCGTAGGAGGGACACTCAGATACTGCTGCAGCCTGACTCCAGCTGCCCCACGGAACAGGGAGTGCTGCATCTGTGCCAGCTCCTGGAACGGCAGGGACAGGCCGGTGCCAGTGTCAGGAGGCTGCAAGGGCACACGGCAGGCACTCAGCACAATTCCACGAGGAGCCACCCTCAGTGCTCCGGGGACGTTTCCACCACCTCCTGAAGGTCCCCAAGGGGAACCCAAGCCAAGGGTCTTTGACCAGATGTGCTTGTGAGGCCCCCTGGAAGCTGCTCGGCTCGCACAGAGCTAACGTTCAGCACAGAGCCAGCAGCCAGCCCTCGCCGGGGTAAGGTTCATCTTTTTTTGGAGCTGATGACTCTTAATTTGCCACCTCAGTGCCTGCAGCAGTGCCAGCTCCGTGTGGGAGCAGGGACAAGCTAGATCAGGTACCCAGAGAAGGGAGAACTCAGCCTGCAGGAGCTGACTCCTAACTCTGCAGCCTTCAAGGGCTGAGGTTTTGCTGGGGGTCGGTGAAAATCAGCACCCACACAGGAGGCTACTGTGAGCTGAGGGAGTTGTCCTCGCTGGTATGAAAACTATGTCCCTACGATCAAAACAGCAGCTACAGCTCCTGGGATTCAAGGAGCTGACCACCAGAGAGGTCAGATGGCAGCAGAAGGTGAGATAGACCCCACAGGAGTCCCCAACACCCCCAGGGCTTCTCTGGAGCTGGGACAAGGAGCTGCAGTGTCTGCCTACAGGAGGGACCAGCACATCTGCTGCCAAAAGTGCCCCCAGCCATATCCACATTCTTCTGGGATGCCAACTGGAAGCAGTGGTTGGTGTGGCTCATCCAGCCCAGCAAGCCACAGCTTTGTAACCACATCAGAACCCTCCACAGCCTCCAGCCAGCTCCAGTGACTGCCCCTGCAGAGCTGAGCGTGGATGGATGCCTCCTCCTGTCCCCTCCCAGTGCCCAGGGCACAGCCAGAGCAGACCTGATGGCACTGAGAGCCTGGGCTGACCCCTCCAGCCCCACTGCTGCCCTGTCTCAGGGCTGTGTGGAGCAGCTTTGTGCAGGGGGATTTTTGTGCCCCAGCAGCCACAGGTCTTGTTGGATTAGCCCTGAGGGGATCTGATCAGAGAGCCAAGAGGTGAAACAAGTCACATCCGAACCCAGGGGCTGCAGCCTCCCCACAGAGGCTCATGGGGGTGACCTTGGCTCTGCAGAGAGGAGGCATGAGCCAACCTCTCAGCATCCTCCCTGGCCCTGCCTTCCAGCACACTGCAGACCCCTTCCTCTCTAAAAGCTTCCAGCTCTAACCCTCCCTGAGCCCCTCGAGGTATGCAGTGAGTCTTGAAGCACTTTAACAATTGGCTGTCTAGGAAGGCAACCTTGAACTCAAGGAGGAGGCAGGCAGCAGACTGCTATCAAGGTCAGTCTCAGGACCTATCTGCCCAGCTGCATCTGCTCTGCTTCTCTGCATCCTGAACCCAAAAAGCTCTATCAAGGAACAGCAAAACCCCAACAAAAAGCCCCAGCACATTGTGATTTTCAGCCTGAAACATGACCCCAAAGCCAGGAGGCAGCTGAGGAACATACTCACAATAAATAATCTGGCATTTCTGAAGCTGCTGTTGGGACAGTGGAGTTATTGCATGTTCCATTCAAACCTGAAAGGAGTAAAAACCTGTTTAGAGACAGTGAGAGGTGCAATGAAGCTTCCAACCCCACAACCTCCACTCTGCCCAACTCCAGAAAGGTTTCTGGTTGGCTTTGAACTGACAGGGATAAGAGATCCACAGCAAGGTGGTTGAGCTTCAAAGCTCCTCTGCTATCTGCCTGTCAGCAGAATAACATCACCACCCCTGGCCCAGGCACTGGGGAGCAAAACCTCCCTCAGCTAATTGGCTTCTGAGCAGGGCCTGCAGCGTGGGATGGCTCTGCCAGCCTCCTGCCAGGGCCCAGGGCAGCAGCACAGGGCTCAGCAAGGTGCATTCTTTTCTTCTGACTCCATCACTATCCAGACTCCTGCTGGTAACACTCCAGCCTCATGCTCCTGCTCTTGGTGCTCCAGAGGGTACAGCAGGGAGGGCTGAGGCATGCAGCCTCTTCCTCACACAAGCCCACGGATGAGTCCCAGTCTCTCTGCTCTGTGAGGCTGAAGGGCCAGCCCCAGAGCCAGGCTGAGGCAGGCAGCCCCAGAGCCAGGCTGAGCTAGAAAGCTGTAGGAGTTGAAGAGACCAAAGAGTTCAGGAGGAACAGGACTCTGGGTGTGTGCCTGAAGAGATCCTCAAAGTACATCAAACACAATCATTGGCTTGGCTGAAGCAAGCAGCTGGGTACAGGTCTGAAGCAGGGCACTGCTCACAATGATCAGGAAGTCAGCTGCCTCCATGAGAAGGCAGCAAAAGGAAGAGGCAGGTGGAGAAGGTGCCAGAAGGACTGAACCCAACTGCCCTGCCCAAGGCTTGGCTCTCTGCAGCTCCCTGGAAGGAAGCTGGAGCTGGGGGGTCTTGGTCTCTTCTCTCAGCTATCAAGGATGAGAGGAAATGGCCTCAAGTTGTCCCAGGGGAGGTTTAGGTTGGACATGAGGAACAACTTCTTTACTGGAGGAGTAGTTAAGGCATGGGACAGGCTGCCCGGGGCAGTGGTGCAATCACCATCCCTGTAAGTGTCCAAACCCCAGCATTAGGGACCAGGTTCAGTGGGGGATTGGCTGTTGGCAGCTTGGCTCAGTGCTCCTGATGATTCTAGGGCTGCTCTTTCCTCCTCTTCCCAAGGATGTTACTCAGAGCAAGCAGCAGCTTGCTGCAGTTTCCTCAGGTGGAGACTAAAGGCTGCAGAGCCTCCAGCCTCACCTGCACCACCACTGCCTCAGGCTGGAGGGAGCACAAAACCCTCACCTGCACCACCAGCCCCAGGCTGGAGGGAGCACAAAACCCTCACCTGCACCACCAGCCCCAGGCTGGAGGGAGCACAAAACCCTCACCTGCACCACCAGCCCCAGGCTGGAGGGAGCACAAAACCCTCACCTGCACCACCAGCCCCAGGCTGGAGGGAGCACAAAACCCTCACCTGCACCACCAGCCCCAGGCTGGAGGGAGCACAAAACCCTCACCTGCACCACCAGCCCCAGGCTGGAGGGAGCACAAAACCCTCACCTGCACCACCAGCCCCAGGCTGGAGGGAGCACAAAACCCTCACCTGCACCACCAGCCCCAGGCTGGAGGGAGCACAAAACCCTCACCTGCACCACCAGCCTCAGGCATGGAAAAGCAACTCCTCATTAGAATTTTTTTCTCTGACTTCCAGGAAAAGGCTTCCCCAAGTGGAATGCAGAAATGGCAGAGCCTGAGGCCATTCTGACTCCCCAGGCCCAACCCCCTCCTGCAGACAGTTCTGCTTCCATCCTTCCCTGACCAGCAGCAGGACAGAGGCAGAACGTGGGTGAGGAAGATCAGGGAGAAAGGCAACAGCAGAGCTTTGCTCGGCCTGTGAGTGCCACCTACTGACAGCAGGCAGGGCCCCGGAGGCCCCTCCTGAACAACCCTCCACAGCCCCTGGGTGAAAGGGACCTGGGGAGGGGCTGGCAGCTATTGGGTGCTGACAAAAGGAGCAGCAGCAGCCCCTCACTATCCTCCTGAAGAAAGGCACAGAAGGAGAAGGTCTCACTCAGCTGGGGGCTGTGTGAGACCCAGCAGCTGCTGACCACATCCTGTTTATGACTGCTGCAGAGTCCAGCTGGGATTGGTTCCCTCACACACATCGGTGGAGCAGCAGCAACGAACCACAGCTCCTGCTAATTACCAAGAGTTGCTTGGGAAACAAAGCAGAAGAGGTGGGGAAGAGTTGGCAGCAGGAAAGAATCCAGGATGTTTGGGCACCTGTAAGGAACCCTGGCAAAATGTGCAGAGGGAGAGAGAAGCTGCCTGTGCCCAGCGCCTCCCGAGGCGTGGGGAGGAAAACAACATCCCCAGGGAAGGTCCCTCCAAAGTGAAAGCCAAAGGAGAAGCAGCAGCTGAGGAGTTTGGCTCTGCAGCAGCACAACAGCAGAGCCATGGCTGCCACTGAGCATCATCAGGGAATCACCCAAGGGCCTCCTGTAAGTGCTGCAGAGGCTGTGGGGCAGGTGAGAGCTGTCACCACCTTAACCTCACTGCCCTGGGAAGCTTTTTCCCTTGCCAGGAACTCCACAAATGAGTTCTCACTTCAAGTTTCAATCTGTTTTGAGCCCAAATTGGATGGTTTTCAGGCAGCAAGTAGCTTAGAGAGCAGCAATGGGGCAAAGGAAAGGAGATTGGTGCAGAAGGAAATGTAACAGGGGGCTGGGATATTCCCAGAGGCTGCAGCGGAAGCCCAAAACACTCCAAGGAAATGTCTCTCAGGCCAGGAAAGCAGCAGGCAAGGGAATGGACTGGACTGGCCACCACATTCTCTGCTCTGACTCCCAAGAGCAGACAGAACTGACTCAAACACTGGGCTGATGGACATCATCTTCATCACAGCACCAGAGCTGAGTCATGGCTGTGTCAGCCCTGGAAGGAAGAGACTCAGAGCAATGTGGAGACACCAGGAGACTCCCCCAGCCTGAAGGACCTGGTTGTGTCCTGCCCTCTGAATTCATTCAAAGCTTTTGTCACTAACTGCTCCCCACTGAGTTACCAATCAAGGCAAGACTCAGCACCCCAAGCCTGGCATAACCCAGCAGCTCTGCTTCTGCCAGCTGATCTCAGCAGCCAAGCTCTAGCCCCACAGTAATCAGCTTTTAATTTAGCAGGGAGAAAGAGGACACAGGCTGGGGCAGCTCCCAGCAGCACCAAAGGTTAAACAGGAAAAACCTGACAGCCTCTTAAGAGAAGGAAGGGCTGGGGAGCTGCAGGGAGGGATGTGGGGGACATCTTCTCCAGGCTGATCAATACCTCAGAGGGTGGCAGGAGGATGGGGCCAGGCTTTTCTCAGCAACAGGACAAGGGGCAGGGAACACAAACTGGAACACAGCAAGTTCCATCTAAACACGAGGAGGAACTTCTTTACTTTGAGGGTGGAGCAGGATGCCCAGAGAGGTTGTGGAGTCTCCATCTCTGGAGAGCTTCCAAACCCACCTGGCCACTGTGATCCTGGGCAAGCTGCTCTAGGTGAACCTGCTCTGGCAGTAGGGCTGGGACTGGATGAGCTCCAGAGGTCCCTTCAAACCCAAACCACGCTGGGATTCTGTGGTTTTGTGCAGGTGGACACCACCTCTTCCCTCAGAGGTGGAGCAGAGACCACCCACAGCTGGTACCAAGACCTTGTCACAGGCTAAGGATGACCTCTTGGCCCATACATACCTGTGACCTGCTCCTGGGGAACACTAAGTAAGTCAGCATTTTTTATTACTTCACAGTCCTGCTTCTCCTCTTTGCACTTCTCTTCATTCTTCTTCTCCTTCTTCTCCTTCTCTTTGTCTTTGTGCTTTTTGGACTTTTTCTTGCTTTTGAGGTACGAGCTGCAGTTGTGTTTGCTCGTCTGGGGACAGTCTGTTGGCAAGGGATGAGTCAGTCTGTCAGCAGCCTCCGGGTTCTCACAGTCTCTGCCGTTGTGAGTCAGGTCGTTGCTGACATCTGAAAGGGGATCGTGAGGCCTCGGCAGCTCCAGCACCGGCAGGCTGGAGCTGGAGCCGACGGACTCCGGGAGCGGCGGCGGCACGGCCGGGGCGGCAGCGTCCTTCCCGTTGGAGGAGTTCAGCTTCCCGTTGAACGTGGGTTGGGTTCTGTGAGCCAGATGCGAGATCCTGGGCTTTTTGTTGGCCAAGGGATCGATAAATTCCAGAGGCTGGGATCGTTTCTGGGGAGGAAAGAAAAAGGAGCAGCAGAGAATAACCTCGGGGTCTGAGGGCAGTTCCGGATGGGTACCGCTAGGTGGTGCTGCAGCACCGGAGAAGCGCCCCAGGGCAGAGCTGTGCCGCAAGGCTCCCAGCCCAGGCTGCTCCGGCAGCAGCAGGTCCTGCAGAGGCTGATGCAAAGCTGCTCCCTGGCAAGCTTCAGCAGCTGCTCTGAAGCCATGGCTCGGTGTGCGAGCGCTATGAACGCCCAGCATCGTGTGGCAGGGTTGAAGAGGTTTCAGAGGAACAGGGATCTGCTGGAGGGAGGCCAAGGGAGGGCTATGAGGATGATGAGGGGACTGGAGCACTGCCTGGTGAGGAGAGGCTGAGGGACCTGGGGCTGCTTAGGCTGGAGAAGATAGAGAAGGGACCTAATAAATGTTTATCAATATCTGAGGGCTGGGGGTCAGGAGTAGGGGGACAGGCTCTGCTCACTGCTGCCTGGGATAGGACAAGCAGCAATGGATGGAAGCTGCAGCACAGGAGGTTCCAGCTCAACACAAGGAGGATCTTCTTTCCTGTAAGGGTCCCAGAGCCCTGGCACAGGCTGCCCAGAGAGGTTGTGGAGTCTCCTTCTCTGGAGCCTTTCAAGGCCTATCTGGATGTGTTCCTGTGTGACCTGAGCTAGACTGTACGGTCCTGCTCTGGCAGGGGGGGTTTGAGTCTATGATCTCTTTGGGTCCCTTTCAACCCCTGACATCCTCTGAGCCTGTGAACTTCAGAAGCTTCACCCTCCCCCCACGGCAAAGCACTTGGAGCAGCTCTGGTGTGCCCACAGCTCCCAGCAAGCAGCTGGCCTGCAGAGTGTGGGTGAGGCTGGGGCACCGTGAAGGACCCATCTGCCAGGCAGCAGAAAGAGGAGCTCAAGAAGGAGGCAGATCCAGGGCTGCTGGGCTCAGCTGAGCCAAGCTGCCCTTGGGCAGCCCTCGGTGCAGTGCTGGGTGCCTGCCCTGGCAGCACAGTTCTGCAGGAACTCTGAGGAAAGGTTACTGAGTGCCCAGAGGAAAACAAAGGGCAGCCCTGGCTGTTTGCTTTGGGTGCTTGGTTGTTTTCTTTGTGTCTCAGGCAGAACTGCCATGTGCTGCTCACTGGAAGCTGGCCTGGCACAGAGGGCTGCTGGGTGCTCAGCTGCTTTGCCAGGGAGCTGCCAGTTTGCTCTTTCTCCCCAGTTTTCATTGCTGTTCAGTGATTTTGGGCAGGGGGGGTCTCAATGACCTTTCCACCTGCCAGGGCAATTTTAAAGAGGAGCAGGAGCTGCTCATCAGGCCAAGGGCAGCTCTGGGAGGCCCAAGGGCAGCTCAACCTGGTCTGCAACACCCCCACCTGCCCTCCAGAGACAAGAGGGGCCAGGACAGGAACACAGCTATGAAGTGCCACCTTCTACCATCCTCTCTAATCTCAGAGACATCAAAATCCTGCTTCACCTCTCATCTTGTGAGGTGGCAGCAGCTCTGCCATGCTCCTCAGAACCACCAGGCTGATCTTTGCCTCCATTCCACAACTGAGTTTTCCTCCAAATGTTTTACATTCCAGACTACCAAAATCCAGTCCTTTGCTGGGACTGCACCCATCAGCACCATCCCTTTCCCAGACAGAAGCTACAGCTGCAGAGTACCCCAGAGCTGCCCAACACAGCTGGCTGTGGGTTGCTGGCTGGCACCATTTCCCATCCTGTTTCACTCACTCTGTCTACATCCAAACCAATCACACAAAAGTTTCAACTGGATCATCTCAAGAGATCAGAAACAACTCCCCCAGACCTCTCTGTCTTTCAAAGACACATCTAGCCAGAAGCAAGGTGGTTTTCCAGCTCTGGGTTAAGAAACCCCCCAGAGCAGCCTGTCAGCAGCATTGTGCCTGAGTGAACTGCAACAACAGGGCTCATTCTTTATTCACCAGGAACATGCCCACAGCAGGGCAGGAGGTTTGGAATTTAGCTACCTGGCAGACAAGCTGCATGGTATTGGTTCTCCACAGGAGCTCTGCCTGCTCCTTGCTGCCAGAGAGCTCCTAACTCCTGCTACCTGCTCGTACTCTGCGCCACTAATCCTCGGTGTGTCTGCCCAGACAAGCAGGCATTACACATTCCTCTGGCAGGAGCAGAATAAATCCTCAACTTGTCTGGGCTGCCCCACAGCAGGAGGGGAGTTGGCATTGCACAACCCCAGCAAGGAAGGGCTGCACCGAGAGATATCAGTGGCAGCAGCGGGACCGACGCTGCCCCACGTCAGCAGAGCTGCTCCTGCCCAGGGCACTGCCATGGAGAACCAGTCCACACGGCCCCCCTGACAGCTCCATGAGCTGGCATCCAACAAATCAAAGAGCAGCCCAACCTGCCCCTGATCTGTCACAGCAATTAGGCTGCAAAAGGTCAAGGTTTTTAATAACTCAACCGTGTTTGGGAGCTGCTTATTACTGCCTCCTGCCACTCAGTTATTAGTGAGTAAAGCTCCAGCTCCCTGCCCTGCAACTCCAACAGGGAGCCCAGGTGGATGCATGGAGTGTGGCCAGCAAGGCAAGGGAGGTTCTTCCTCCTCCTCTGCCCCAGTGAGGCCACATTTGCAGGACTGGGTCCAGTTCTGGGCTCCCCAGTTCAAGAGAGACAGGGAACTGCTGGAGAGAGTCCAGAGGAGGCTGGGGAGCTGCTGAGGGGCCTGGAGCAGCTCTGTGAAGAGCAAAGGCTAAGAGCCTGCAGAAGAGCAGCCCCAGAGAGACCTTATTGCTCCCTCTCCAACCACGTTGGGAAGGGCTCACCCACCTGAGGAGGAGAGCTGGAGTTCAGGTTGTCTTTTGGTGGGCTCAGGGAAGGAGCTTCTCCTTGGAAACCGCTGCTGTTCTGGGGCTGGCAGAGCTTCCTGCAAGACAGAGTTCAGGGCTGCTCACATCCATGCCTGACAAACCAACTGCTGCCATTCCAAGCCTTCCTGCAGACCAGAAGAGCCTTTTGGGCTCCCATCCTGCCCTTCTTGAAGAGGCCCTGAAAGCAGCTGGTTCAGGCACTGACAGTTTCGATCTCTGACAAAATACAGGAAGGAGAAACTACTACAGGAAATCATCAACCACCAGAGCATGGCAGCTGCCTGCCTGTCCCCTGCCTCCCCAGGACCTCTGTAATCTGTGAATGGAGGCAGCACCTTCGAGTGACTCAGAGCTGAGGGAGCAGAGGAGGACTCCCTGCTGAAGATGGAACTTTCTTGACAGTTTTACCTCTTTTCTCTTGAGCTGCTGCCATGAACCAGAGGGAGGGCAGCTCAGGAAAGCAATCCTCAGCTCAGTGCACTGTAGGGTGTTCAGAGTATTCATGTTTATTTCCATCCCCTTGCTGCTGGCTGAAATGCAGCTCACTAAGCAGGGCACTGCTTAAAGAGCTTTCTGCTGAGTTTGCCTCAGCAAGGATTGACTTCAGCAGACAGTTTAGGACACAAGCACACTGCAGAGGGGCTGAAGCCCAAGCTCAGATCATAGAATCATAGAATGGTTTGGGTTGGAAGGGACCTCAAGGATCATCCAGCTCCAATCCCCTGCCATAGGCAGGGACACCTCCCACTAGAGCAGGTTGCTCAAGGCCTCATCCAGCCTGGCCTTAAACACCTCCAAGAGTGTTCTGAGTTCTCAGATTCTAACCTGGGGTCGTATGAGCCAAGTAAGGAATACTTAAAATAGGTCTCTTCATTTTCACCCCTGTATGTGCACAAGGAGCTGGGGTTTTGTTGTTGTTTGGGTGGGGAATGAGTTCTCCCACTCATCAGTATCATGAAACCAACACTGGCCAGGAACAGCAGCAGGCTCCTCTGGGGCCAGGAACAGCAGGACTCCAGCAGGCACTGGCTGCAGCAGCATTGCCCCACAAGGTTCACATTTAGAGCTTCCTAAGAATGGCTTTAAGCTGCCTCATGCAAAGTTGTGCTGCTGTGCACATCTGCAGGGGTCCCTGCCAACCCCCACCAGGATCTCCTAAGATGTTCATCCTGGATTTCAAGCAAGTGAAATGAGAGAGGACAACTCTCAGCCTGCAGCTCTCTTGCAGCAGCAAACCACTTCACCAGAACGGCAGACAGATGGAAGCCACCACCTGAGGAACACAGAGCTAGCCTGAGATGGACACTGCCAGACACAGGCCTAGCATTTGCAGATGTGCTGATTACTGCCTCCAGTGAACCAGCAAGTGGCAACCAGACCTGCAAACCAAGAAGACATGGAACAATTGGCTGGATCCAGGCAACCAGGCAGACGAGCACAGGCAGCGACGTGAAGCCCAGCGCCTGGTGCCTGCTCCCTTTGAGTCCTCTCCTCCTGCCCTCACCTCTTGTCTGTTTTTCCCATTTTGTAGCCTCATTACCTGCACTGGCCTGAGCAGGGCTTTGTTTGTACAGTTGAATACATCCTTTCCAAGGCCTATTTATAGACCTCCACATAACTGAATGCCACAATTCTAGCAAAAGAGGAGGAAGAAAAGAAGGCAGCACCCCTGGCTCTGCACAGGGAGAAATCTGCTGGCTGTGAAAGCCACCAGGACTGCAGGGCAGCTGTACTTTTCCATTTCATTAGACCCCCCCCCCCCACCAGCAAGGCCATTCCAACCAGCTGGGTTTGCTTTAGCAGGCTCTAAGTGCAAGTTTCTGTTGGTTTAACAAAGTCTTCTCCAAGCCGATTGTGCTTTCAAACCACGGAAGCTGTTCCAGCAGAACAGGCTCCGCTTCACCAGGGTGCCACAAAATAAACCCCAAACCCAAGGCAGCTGCAGGACCAAGCCTGTGCCAGGCCAGGTATACTCAGAGCAGGATCCTCCTCTGGAAACCTGGGAGATGAATTTTCCTGCCCTGCTGCCTGCCAGCCAGAGCTTCACCTAAGGAAATACCTGCGGAGGAAAGAACTCTTTAGCCATGAGGCCAATCCATCAGCTCAGCTCTTCAGGGGCTGGTTGCAGGCAGGAGCAGAATCATAGAATGGTTTAGGTTGGAAGGGACCTCAAGGATCATCCAGCTCCAACCCCCTGCCATAGGCAGAGACACCTCCCACTAGAGCAGGCTGCTCAAGGCCTCATCCAGGCCTGGCTTTAAACACCTCCAGGGAGGAAGCATCCACAATCTCCCTGGGCAACCTGTGCCAGTGTCTCACCACCCTCACTGTAAAGAACTTCCTCCTAACATCCAGTCTAAATCTCCCCTCCTCCAGCTTAAACCCATTCCCCCTCGTCCTGACATTACTAGACCATGTAAATAGTCCCTCCCCAGCCTTCCTGTAGGCTCCCTTCAGATACTGTAAAGCCAGCAGTATCTGCAGAAGCAGGAGCACAGGTGTCTCCTGGACAGTGAGGATCAGGCTGTGCTTGCCTCAATCCATCCAGCTCCCAGGATCTTAAACCACCTTTAAATCCACTCCCAACTGGAACAGCTTTTGCTCCTCACCTGCCTGCTCCTACAACTGAAAGTCAACCTAAGACCACTTGAAGAGTGCATTCACTCTGACAGCCAAGTTTAGCCAACCTCTGCAGCTGCCTGGATGATAACCAGACCTGCTTTGTGTTCAAACAGCTCAGCTTAGCACAGCTCTGCTGCCTCAGTTACCCTGATTTATAGCAGCTCGACCTGGCCCAGCACTCCCCAGCTCCAGATGCGGTAATTACCGGACGAGGATCCTCTTCAGCAGCTGCTGGTCCCCCTCCGAGTAGCCAGGCCAGTCCTTCTGCACCTCTTTGTAGACACAATCTTTCAGGGTGAAAGTGCTGTCCTTGGCACTCAGATTTGCCACCTGAAACAAAAGTCATTTGCAAAAAACCCAGCTGTTAGGGCTGATTTTTCTCACTCCTCCTACCAAAGGAGATCTCAGCTGTAGGCAGAACCTCAGCACTCAGCAGCAGTTAGTGGGGTGAGAGAACAGGGAGAGGCTTTGAACTTCATTTCCTAATTATTTAGATGATTTACTCAAAGTGTGCCTTGCCTTCTGCCTTGCCACTGCAGGAGCTTATGAGGAGGTTCCAAAGCACATCCAGTTTGCTGGGCAACGAGGCATAGCTAAGCAGATTATTCAGCTTGGGTAGTCTGGAATGGTACAAGATCAGTTCCTGGAAATACCTGGAAATGAACCCTGATGGGAACAGGCAGCTCTGCCTTATCACACCTGTGCCCCAGCTCAGATGGAGCAGTTGGAGCCGACAGGGCAGCTCCTGTGACCACAGCTTAGTTAACAATTGCCAGGAGATAATTCCTCGGTAAGGAGCCAGCAAAGCAGGCAGCAGAAAGAGGCTTTCAAAGAGGAGCTGTGGAGAAAACGCTCAGGGAAGGCTGCAGATTTCCCCTGCCCTTCAATGCACCACCAGCAGCAGCTGCACCTCACAGAGACGAAATTCTCCGAGGACTCCCTGAGGGCAAGCCCCAAGCCAGTGATTAGCAGCTTGTAAGGCAGGGTTTGCACAGTAACACTGCACCCAGCTCCTGTGCTGCAGCCAGCTCTTGCAGGAGCTTTCTGACAGCTGAGCCCATTCCATGCTGTGCAGCTTCCCCCCAGCTCCAAGCTCTGCATGGTGCCTGCTCAGGTAGGAAACGCTGCTGGGTCTGACAGGGTTGGATTAGAATGGAAACAACTTGGTCAGTTATCCCACCTCAAGCAGTCTTCCCACAGTCCAGATGAAAAGTGAACTGCTTGCTGCTGGTTACACACCTGAGAAGCTGTTAGCACAACCCCAAAAGCCTCACAGCCTCTCCTTGGTGAACCCTTCCTGGGCGACTGCAGAGCTCTGCAGGTTTAGAAAGAAAGCAACGCCTGGAACGTTGTGTTCATAGAGGGGAGATGGAGCAAAGGGGCCAAGAGCTGTGCCTGCAGCCAGGCTGAGCAGCTGCCAGAGCCCAAATCCCCTGCTTCAGCTGCTCAGTCTGATTGCTGGACTGCACCTGCACTGCACAAGGTCTTGCAGACACTGGAGATCCCTTCCAGGTTGCTCTCCGTGGTTTGGGAGCTGCTGTGCCTATGGGCTCCTGCTGTCCACGCAGCATTAAGAGCCTCAGAGAGGCAAGGCAAGGAGTGGAGACTCCTGAACTCGCTGAGATGCTGTTCAGCTTCTTTGCTTTAGGGAGACTACGACCTAGTATTAAAACTCCATGGATTTAAAAGCCAAAGGCTGCAGAGCTGACAGAGCAGAGCTCTCCTGACAGGCGAGAAGCAGCAGCTCAGGTATCAGTTTACACGACCAACACTTTGTTTTTCCTCCTGGCTCTGTCAGCTTTCCAACAGCCTGAGCCAAAAGGTAAGGAGAATTTGAGCTGTGTTTTACATTCACCTACCCTGGTAAACACCCCCAAGAGACAAAAGCAGAAGCAGGCTTCTTCTCCAGCACCTCTCTGAGCAGCTCTCCTGTTCCTGCAGGAGATGCTCTGCTGGGTCAGCCCAGGCACCGCCACTGGCGTTTGCTCTGCACAGCTGCTACCTCCCTCCTTCCTTCCCTCCCTCCCTCCTTGTTTTGCTGGTGTGGGACTCTGCGAAGCTCCACCCCAAAGCCTTCCCCAAAATAGAAACCTTGCAAAATGAGGCAAAAAGGCCAAGAGGAACAGAGAGTCCTGCGAGAGATGCAAGAGTACAACGAAACCCACACCTAGACGCATTTAGCCGCGGAGCTCTCTCACAGCCTGTAATTTTTAGCTTATCTGTGTCTGCCCGTGGCTGGGAGCCCTGCTAGGGCTGCAGGGAAGATTAAGTTTATGAGCAACACATTTACAGTCAAAGACTCAGCATTCAGCCCAGGCAGCTGCCCATGGCCACTGCCAACCCCCCTGCCTGCCTGCTAGCGCTTTGGTGGGGGGGGTAAAGAGCTGCTCACCAGCGGCAGCAGATCTGGAGTCAAATCTATTTATAGCATTCAACAGGGTGCTCGGAGGAACTTTGGCACTGCCAGAAAAAATCAGGGCTCCAGGATGAAAACCTAGGGAAGGAGCAAGCAGTGCCAGCAAGAACTCCCATTTTCAGCACGACCTGCCCTGTGCTCGTGGGCAAAGCAGCTCCTCGCTGCCTGCTCTTCAGCTATGGAAAGGAGTAAAGGGAAAAAACAAACAACCCAAAGCTCAGGACAGCAGAGTGCAGCTGCAGCATTTCAGTAAACCCCCGTGGCTGTGTCTGCCCTGAGAGCAACAAAAGGTATTTACTGCAGCTCCTAAAATGGCAGCTCCAACGTGACTGCAAGTGCCAAGGACTGCTTCAGCTGGCAGCCAGCTCACACCTGACAGGGGAGGGAGCTGCAGGGAGCTGCTTCACCTTCACACCTGCCCAGCTGCACCTTCAAGCAGGGAGGGTATGGGGCTGAGCACTCCGAGGTGGAAAGCTGAGTGGGCAGGAACAGGTTTTACCCTCACAGAGGAAATATTCCCTGGATCTGCACTGGGTGTTTGCTGCTTTCTGCCCAGGTCAACAGAAATGGAGAGACTTAAGAGATTCACAGAATGGCTCAGGTTGGAAGGGACCTTCAAGATCATCCAGTTCCAACCCCTGCCATGGGCAGGAACACCTCCCACTAGGCCAAGCTGCTCAAGACCTCATCCAGCCTGGCTTTGAATACCTCCAGGGAGGGGGCAGCCACGACCTCCCTGGGCAGCCTGCTGCAGTCTGTCCTCCCTCACTGTACACCCAGGAATGAGACACAAGTGAAGGTTTCAGGCTGACAGCATTCAAGCTGAAGCATCCCAGGAGTTAATAACCCAACACAGCTCTAACAAGGTTGCCAAATTAAAACCTCATCTTCCAAACACCCACTATAGAGGTTAGAACAGAGCCAACAGCTTGCAGAGCCTCTCCTAGAGGAATCTCAAAGTGACTCAACAGGTTCCTTTATGTCCATGTCAATAAAGGTGTTTAGATTTATAGGTTGGACCCCAGGACCTTCCAGGTCTTTTCCAACCAGAACAATTCTGGGAAGCCAAGCAGCCTTTAGAACCTCTGTTGGAGGATTCTCCTCACAGCTAACTGAAAGGGTTCCTCTGAAGTGACTCCACATGCTCCCTTCTGTCCACATTAACCAAGAGAGGGGTTCAGAGGCTCCAACAACACACAGCTGCAGAGCCTCTCTCAGATAATTCCAGCCAGAAGTGTCCCTCTGAAGGGAATGAACCTGGCACACCGAAGCTCAGCTGCCCAGACCCAGCCTGAGGTGTCCACACCAGAGGATTTTGTTGGCTCTAGCAGAGGAGCAAGGTGAAGGCTGAACTGCTGCTGGACACAGCCCTCAGGGCCCACACACAGGTAAGGTTCAGACCCACGGGAGGTAGGACATCGCCCTTAGAGTACAAACCTGCTGCAGAAGGTTGTCCAGCAAATCCTTGTCCTGCTGAGAAAGTCCATCCTTCTGCAGTCTGAGAATAAGCTCAGGTTTCTTATAAGGCTTTAGTGCCAGTAAGTGCACAACCCTATCTTTGAAGGGTCTCTGGGATATGGCACTATTGCCTCTCTTTATTGCACTGGCAAGGTTGACTGGCGTTGGGCGCTTCCTGGAGGGAACAGCATCGGAAGCTCCTGGTGCAGGCTTCCGCACCTGAACCTTTTTGCCTAAAATGAGATGAGAACAGTGAACTGCAGCAGTCACCTTGCAAAGGCCAGAGGGCTGCCAACACATACAGGGAGTTCAGCAGACCGTGGGCAGTGCCAGGGGATGACAGGGAAGGACAAACACAAGCAGCACACCCCAGCCGCTCCGTTGCGCCGCCGGAACCAGCACCCTTGAGCCTGATGGTTCCTGACAGCCTTGGAACAAGTAAACAGCACCACCAGGCCCTGGAAACCTGAGCACTACTGGCCACAAGCTTGCATAAAGCCCTCTTTGTCTGCCAGCTTTTCACTGCTCCCCGGCCCATGGATCCCCACAGCTCAGCTAACCATTCCTGCCCCTCCCTGGCAGAGGGAAGCTCTGCATTATTATGGAGAAGAGACAAAATACGGAGTGGAAAGACCAGAAGTGGTCAATGAGAGGCTCCCTGCTGCTGAGCTCAGCAAAAGCTTCCCTCCAGCAGATGTTTCTCCCTTTAGAACAATGGCAACTCTATGGGGCTGGGTCCACCTCCCTTCCACCCCTGGCAGGGCCAGCTGAGCAGGGCCCAGCACGGCCCATGGCCTGTTCACCAGTGTGCTGCCTGCTCCGGACAACAGCCACTGCTGCACCCTCCAGGCACAGCTACACACAGAGGAGAGCACGAAGCTGGCTCCAAAGCTCATCCCAAGAACTCAGAGGCAGCTTCCTCAACTCCATCCCAGTGTGGTTCTTGGGTTCTGACAGCACTAGACAAGAATTCATCTTTCCTGCTCCCACTGAAGAGCAGCCTGGATAAGAACCTTACACGAGTCCCACAGCATTCTCAGCACAAACCAAAGGGTTCTGGGCAGGGAAAGGGCATGAGGGCAGGTTCCTGCTCCCAGGGGAAAAATCAGCATCTGCACAAAAATAAATGTGTAGGGTCCAAGGTCTAAACCACGCAGAAGCAATCAATAATCACTTTGGATCAAGAAAGTGCCCTTCAGCAGGGCAAACAGCAGCCAGCATGTACTGGGAGCTCTGGAGGCTGCTTCCAGCAGGGCAGAGCTGCAGTCTAGGAAGCAGTGTCTGCAACTGAGTCATCTGAAGCCCTGGTGAGGGCTGCATGGGTGTCACTGCCCTGCAGATTGCACAACAGGCTCTGCTTCCTGGCTCCTCACCCCACGCTGATGTGAGCCGAGTCCAGCCCAGCCCAGCTAGGGCAAGAGGCAGCAAAACAACAACTCAGACCTTAGAACATCCCCAAAAGTCAGAACTCAGCTGGACCAGGTTGCCAGAAATAGGACTAGAGAAGATCTGTCAGCTTCCTAGACCTGCTTTAACTCTTAGAGGTCATGGACAGCAAATATCACACTGGGACATTTCTGCTTAAAGATGGAGCCAAAGCAGAACCCAGGAGAAGAGAAGGCAGAACAGGAGGTGCTCTAATGACTGCAGTGTGAACACCTAAGAGCTGCCCAGCCCCAGAGCTGGGCTGTGAGCAGCACACATCCCCCACACAGACACCTTCAGGTGCTGGTGGCCACCTCCTCTCTCCTGCTGCTCTCCAATTTCAACATTTCACAGACATTCTCCCACATCTGAGCTGCCTGGAACAGCTCCAGGGAGGCTGAAGTGCTGAGCTGGTGTTCTGATGGCAAGATGAGCCCCAGGCCTCTCCCTCCAGCTCTGGGTGCCAGCAGCCATCAGCTGATGGGGCTGGCACTGCCAGTCTGCACTGCCCACCAGGGAACTGCCCTTGCCCAGGTCCTTCCCTCTTGGGTCAGTGTCTCGAACCCTGACTGCTCACCTGCAGGGCACAGCCCCACCCTGGGGCTGCACCCCCAGCCCCAAGCTGTCAATCTCTCTGCAGGAGCATTTTGCAATCCCAAGCTCTGCTCCATCTTTCTGGGAAGCAATTTGCTTTGAGCAGCTTCTCCCCCAGCTCCAGCCCCTTACTGTAATGCTCTGGGCAGAAGCTAACCCAGAGCAGCCTGCAGGAAATCAATGCATTTCCTTCCTGATCACTATCTGAGTGATCAGCTCTGAGCACTTGGCCGATAAAACAATGACTCAGGGACACTTCTCCATTTTGCCACTCACTACTCTGCTCCCAGACATCCCCTGAGCAGGGACTGGCAGCAGAGCAGACACAGCTGGCCCCAAAGGACACCCTCAGAACTCTGCTTTCTGGTTAATGTTTATGGCCTGAGCTTGTGACCAGACTGGGGTTACCCACGGACCTGAGCCCAAAGCCAGGTCTCTGCAGGCTCAACCTGGAGCCCAAAGATGTTTGCCATGGGTTTATTTCTTCCCCCATTCTTCTCCTTCCAGTGTCACAAGCTGCTGTGCCCAAGCCTGCAGGCAGCACAAGCCAGGACCCTGCTATCTGCACCCTAGATATTTGTGTGATGGTTTCCAGCGCGGGCACACACCAGATGTGGGACACCTGAGTGACCTGACAGAAGCCCCAGCTGCACCAGCAGCGTGCCCAGGTGCCAGCAGTGTGAGCAGAGTGATCTGGCTGCACACAGACAGTCCTCAGATGCCCCCTTGCTGGGGCACACCACCACCACCACACACTCCGGGGTGAAGATGGAAGCCACGAAAGTCACAACAGGAGGGCAGGAGCATCCTGACAAAGCAGACAGCCCCCAGGAGCTACCAGAGGCTTCCTGAAAGCTTTCCTGGTCAAGCACAGGTCGGGGTTGACTCCAGAAGGCAGAGGTGACCCTTCTGAGCTGCAGGTGCTGCTTACCCACGTATCTGCCCCCAGGTTTGATGACGATGGCGCTGCGGCTGCGCGTCTCCTCCTCAGCCTGCGCCATGCTCTGCCTCGCCTTCTGGTAGGAGTCGTCTGTGGCACACACTGTGATCTTGTCCTGGATGCTCCCGAGGCAATCCAAGTGGATGTTGCCATTGCTGCAAAAGAAAGGCAATGGAAAAGGGCTCTTCTCCCCAGCAACCATGGAGATGAGGAAATGGCCTCTAGTGGCCCCAAGGGAGGTTTAGGTTGGACACGAGAAGAAACTTCTTCACTGGAAGGGTTCTCAAAGCCTGGCACAGGCTGCCCAGGGAGATGGCTGAATCCCCATCCCTGGAGGGGTTTCCAAGATGCAGGGATGTGGTGCTGAGGGCTATGGCTTAGGCTCAGCCTTGGCAGAGTTAGGGAATAGTTGGAGTGGATCTTAAGAGCCTTTTCCAACCCAACCGATCTCATGATTCGGAGTTCTGCAGAGGGATCACAGGATCAGAGGGTGTCAGGGGTTGGAAGGACCCAAAGAGATCACAGACTCTAACCCCCTGCCAGAGCAGGACCATACAGTCTAGCTCAGGGCACACAGGAACATATCCAGACAGGCCTGGAAAGGCTCCACAGAAGGAGACTCCACAACCTCTCTGGGCAGCCTGTGCCAGGGCTCTGGGACCCTTCCAGGAAAGAAGATCCTCCTTGTGCTGAGCTGGAACCTCCTGTGCTGCAGCTTCCATCCATTGGTGCTTGTCCTGTGCCAGGCAGCAGTGAGCAGAGCCTGTCCCCAGCCTCCTGACCCCCAGCCCTCAGATACTGATAAACATTTATTAGATCCCCTCTCAGTCTTCTCTTGTACAGCCTAAGCAGCCCCAGGTCTCTCAGCCTCTCCTCACCAGGCAGTCTCCAGCCCCTTCATCATCCTCACAGCCCTCCCTTGGACTCTCTCTAGAAGTTCCTGTCCCTCTTTAACTGGGGAACCCAAAACTGAAGGCAGTGCTCAAGATGAGGTCTCCCCAAGGCAGAGCAGAGGGGGAGGAGAACCTCCCTGGATCTGCTGGACACTCTTCCTAATACTCCCCAGGACCCCACTGGCCTCTTGGCCCCCAGGGCACATTGCTGCCCCATGGATGTTCTCCCCCAGCACTCCCAGCTCCCTCTCCCAAGGGCTGCTCTCCAGCAGTCACCTCCCAGCCTGGATTGCTGCAGTTTATTCTTCCTCCACAGGTGCAGGACTCTGCACTTGTCCTTCCTGAACCTCATTTGGTTCCTCTGTGCCCAGCTCTCCAATCTGTCCCAAGAACCTCCTGTGCTGCAGCTTCCATCCATTGCTCCTTGTTCCATCCCTGGAAGCAAGTGAGCAGAGCCTGTCCCCCCACACCCCCAGCCCTCAGATATTGATAAACATTGATTCAATCAGACTCCCCAGAAGAGCAGGTAGAAAGCAGAGCCCAGCTGGATGCCTCCTGCTGCAGCACTCACCTGGACACATACTGCTGGATGCAGTCGAAGCTGCCCTGGGGACTGTCCTTGCCGATGTTGGACAGGTAGAAGGTGAAGGTCCTCACTTCCGTGGGTCGGTCAGGCCTGGGGATGGTGATGTGCTGTGGGCAGGAGCAGAGGATTGGTGCCTTGGGCACACCAATGCCAGGTGCACTGCTCTGGCAGGCAGCCTGGGCCGAGCCATTCTGCAGCCCACAGCGCTGGGACTGCTGCGGCAGAGAGCGTGAGGAGAGAGAAGCTACCCAAGGGTTCAGCAAACCCTCGTGTGGGGCCACAAGGTGCCAGAGGGAGCCAGATGTGCACAACAGCTGCAGAGACAGCAGTGCCTGCCCCAGAGCAGAGATGGGAGCTGGCAGCTTGCTGCCTCCCAGAGCAGAAGCCACAACCATCTTCTTCTGGGAATCTGACCCAATTCTGGTGACTGAGGCTCGGCCCAGCACTGCTGTCCCTGTTTGGATGCAATCCCAAACACTGGAGATTGGTTTCCTTGGAAGTAGTGATCCAGCATTGCCAGGGCAGGAGGTAGCAGGGCTCCTTTTTTTTGGGAGGTTATAATTCCATGAGGAGATTCCAGGGCTCACAGCAGGGCTGCCACTGCTGCTAGATTCAATATTTACCCAGGCATTAAATGTGCTCCCAGACACCACTGCCCTGCACCCCCCAGCCTCCAGCTGCCAAACTGCTCCCCTCTGCCCTGGGTACCCAACCTCAGCTCCACTCCCACATCAATGCTGGATGATCATGAAGATGGCTTCAAGAACATCAGACTGAAGCAGCAGCAGCAGCAACCTATTTTTGACTTATTTGTGTTTACCCAAACTGCCACATCTAGGCCCAAAATGCTCCCTCCTGCCAACCAGCCCGGGGCAGCCACACTCCTGGGCTGCCCAGAGGCTCTCTGCTGGCACTGAGGCTTTCTAGGTGGTTTCCCCTTGACCACAGGTGTCTGCAGCAGCCTGGAAACCCAACACATCTGGGCCACCTTTCTAAGCCACAGTGATGCTCTGAGAAGCTGCAGGAAAGGCCTGAGAGAGCTGTGCTGAGCTGAAGCCCTGCAGCAGATCCCAGTCACTGTCCATGAGGACCAGAAACCTTCCAGAGACGTCTCTTCTCTCTACACAAACCAAGATTGAAGCATTGTTGTGAGGAGAGGCTGAGAGCCTGGAGAGGAACAGCCCCAGAAGGGATCTGAACAATGATCAGCAAGAGCTAAGGGGAC
This sequence comes from Tricholaema leucomelas, assembly GCA_013400475.1. Classification (NCBI taxonomy): domain Eukaryota; kingdom Metazoa; phylum Chordata; class Aves; order Piciformes; family Lybiidae; genus Tricholaema lacrymosa; species Tricholaema leucomelas. The sequence continues at coordinate 232,716 of WAAF01000698.1, read as the reverse complement.
TGTGGGGGGGCAGGAGGCTGGGACTTGGATCTTCTCAGTGGTGCCCAGGGACAGCACAAGAGGCAATGGGCACAAACTGGAAGCCAGGAGATTCCACCTGGACAGAAGGAGAAACTCCTTTGATATGAGGGTGCTGGAGGCCTGGAGCAGGCTGCCCAGAGAAGTTGTGGAGTCTCCTTCTCTGCAGAGCTTCCAACCCCCCCTGGCCATTGTGCTCCTGGGCAAGCTGCTTTGGGTGCCCTGGACTGGGTGATCTCCAGAGGTCCCTTCCAACCCCTCCATTCCATGAAGACATCCAGAGCTGTACAGGAGGAGTTATCACCCACCCTACCCCATGGGCTGGATCCAACAACTCCCAGGGCAGAGGGGGTGGCCCCAGCAGCCTTGCCCTGTTATCTCCTCGGCCAAACGCATGCTGCAGCCTTGAGCCTTAATCTGCCTCAGCACTCTCTGCCTCACCTACCCACCCCCCCCCGAGCAAAATTATCTCCTGCTTCCTAAGCAGGCTGAGAATCTGCACCAAGCTGTGTCAGCAGCAGACTGTGGGCATTCAGCAGCTGGCACCACTCACCCATGGGGCACCGAGGGAAACTCAAGCGGGCAGCTCCTGCTGCCAGACACTGCTGCTGGTAAAACCAACCTCAGAGGATGTTCCCAGCTCAGACGTTCAGACACCAAAATAGCTCCAGCTCCTCGCTCACCCCTCTCAAAGCCTTGATCCAGGCCTCCCTGGGCAGTCCTTGCAGCTCCTTCACAGGCTGGAAAGTGAGGCAGGAGCGAAGGAGCTGCTGCGGTACCAACCGCGGCTGCTGCCCGTCCTGGAAAGCCTCAGCAGAGGCAAAGTGCCCCTCACCGAGGGATTATTTTTAGCTGAAACAGAAGGTTTCTCAAGCCACCAAGTCAGCAGGGTAACTGCTTTGAGGGAGCCCTAATTTTGGTGCTGAGCATGACACCAGGAACCATAGACACTTAAAAATAGCTCGAGCGCAGATGTGAGCCCTGCGCTGCTCTGCTGAGGGCTTGGTTGTGCTTTCCTTTCAAGAAACACTTCTCTGTGCACAGCTCCCTGGGCAGCAGCCTCACCCTCCCCCCCGGTGACAGCAGCACAAGCTCCACGCAGCACCCGGGGGCAGGTGTCCGGACCGTAAGCCTCAGGCTCTTTGTTCCCAGCAAGCTGCATGGAATTTCAGGTACGCAGCACCCGAAGGGGCTTCCCCCTGCCCAGTTCAGTTCTTTCCCTGCTCCCCTAGCTCAGCTTTTCCCCCTTCGGCAAGCCCCTGCTAACTCACCCCCGCTGAAGCTCCATTTCTGCAGAGGTTCCATCCAGGAGCAGCCTCTGCAGCCCTTCTGGGCCAGTCCTGCTCACCACCCACTGCGACGCTGCGCAAGCTCCGAGTCACGTAGGTGGTGCTGCCGCTGGGCTGGACCTGACCTTAGAGACCTTCTCCAACCTCAGCGATGCTGCCATGAAGAGCTGACAGAGATGCTGCTCTTAAGGGACACTCCCAGTCGTAGAATCTCAGAGTGGGTTGGAAGAGACCTTCAAGATCGTCCAGTTCCAACCCCCTGCTATGGGCTGGGATACCTCCTGCTAGCCCAGCTTGCTCCAGGCCCCATCCAACCTGGCTTTGAACACTTCCATGCTTGGAGCCTCCACAGCTCCTCTGGGCAGCCTGCTCCAGTGCCTCAGCACCCTCCTGGGGAAGAATTTCCTCCTCATGTCTCATCTCAGTCCAGTTTCTTCCAGTTTGAAGCCATCAGCCCTTGTCCTGTCAGGCCTTTGTGCAAAGTCCCTCCCCAGCTCTCCTGCAGCCCCCCTCGGTGCTGGAAGGCTGCTCTAAGGTCTCCCTGAAGCCTTTGAGCTACCTACAGCTTCATGTCACCTTCTGACTCTGAGACCTTGGGCACTCACTGACAGGAGCTCTGCAGTGCCCTGTGGCCAGTCCCAAGCCCTGTCCATGCCCATGACATGCCCAGAGACCACACTTCAAACCAGATGGTGCCACAGCTGCCAGCTCCTCCTCACAGCCAGTGACAATCACAGCGAAAGGACAAAGAGCTCTTTCTGCCTGCCCAGCTGAGCTGCAGCTCACTTCCTCCACAGCTCTACCTTTGGCCTTCGCTCACAGCACAGTTAATGAAGCAGCTGCAAAGGAGGCAGCTCAGGCTTGGAGCTTTCTTCTTACCAACAACAATCAGATCTCTGCTGCTGCCTTCTGTTGGACTGAGGCTAGAATCAGGAGGTAAGGCATGGGCAAGGAGAAAGGAGCTGGGCCTCACTGCCTGCTTCATTCCAGCCTTTTGGAAAGTTTCGTTGTGCCACCCAACAAAACCTAAGTTATTGACAGGTGAGGGCAGGTTCCTGAGAGGAAATTAATTCAAATCTCCTCCCTTATGCAGAGTTAAACACAGCTAAGAGGGATCCAAGTGACACCTCCAAGGCTGAGTGAAGAGCTGCATGACTTTATCAGCAACATCACCTACTAAATCTCTCTGCTGCCAGTGGCAAAGCCCTTCAAGTGCCTATAAATACCCTGGAGGAGCTCAGTCAACGGAACACAAGTCGAGGAAGTAAAACTCCTGAACAGAAACCACTTCTGGTGCTCTCAGTACCTGCACAGCTGCTCAGACTGTGAAGCCTCTGAGCACCCTCCCAGCACTGGCACTGCCAATCCCACCCAGACTGCCTCACATCAGCTTCACCAGGCTCAGCACAGCCTTTCCTCGGGACACGAGTGAGGCTTCCCCGGCTTGTGGCACCCAGCACAGCTCTGCCATGGCTGAACCTTTCCCTTCCTTATCCTACCCAAGAAAGCTTCCTTGTCCTACCTCAGAAAGCTTCATTTCCCCAGCAGCAACACTGCTGGAGCTGCTGCTGCGGGTGGAGCAGGGTGAGAAACATCACCTCTGTGTGGAATGTGGATGTAGAGAGGGGGGGAAAAAGCTTTTATGGCAAGAGACTCCAACGTGCTCAAGGAGCACCCCTGGGCCTCATGCACCTCAGAGCATCCCTCCCTGAACTGGAGTCAAGCACAGCACAAACCTCAGATTAATTGTACAACCCAGTCAAGAACTTTCCACAGCAACCCACATAGAAACTCACCCCTTGGCTTCCTTGAAACTGGATTACTGGCTTTGATGTCACAGCATCCTGCAAAAACAAGCAGAAAAAGGAGGGGGGGGGAAAGATTACCTTAGAGAAATTTAAAGCCCCAACACTCCTTGCCAAAAGCCACTCAGCAGGATTCTTCACCTGTGCTTTGCTTTTAAAGGCAAAAAGGCTCAGGGAAATGCACAGAATTCCATGGGGGGGAAAGAGAAAACCTCCTGAAACAGATAAATTGGAGCAGCTGCTGTGGCTAACCAGCTCCATGGCATGGTAGGGCTTGGACAGGACCTCTGGTGATCACCTGGTCCAAGCCCCCTGCTTGGGCACTGCTGAGCAGAGTCCAGCCCTGACCTCTTGTCTCCTACCTTTTAGCTCTTGCTGAAGAGCTAAACCCCCCTGGGGGCTGCTCTTCTGCAGGCTCTCAGCCCCTCTGCTGAGGCTGAGAGACTCTCACAGAGCTGCTCCAGGCCCATCAGCATCTTCCCAGCCTCCACTGGACTCTCTCCAGTAGTTCCCCAATTCCTTGAACTGGGGAGCCCAGAACTGGACCCAGGACTCCAGCTGTGTCCTCGACGCGGCAAAGCCTCCCTCATTCTGCTGGCCACACTCTTCCTCATGCACCCCAGGACACTCTTGGCCTTCTTTACTGCAAGGGTACATTGCTGGCTCATGGACTTCTCCACCAGCACTCCCAGGTCCTTCTCCCTGGAGCTGCTTCCCAGCAGGTCACCCTCTAAGGGCTCATCAAAAGACACTCTCTGAGCACACTCAGCTCTGCCCTGATCCCTCAGCCCCACACTCCAGGCACCAGAACGCTCAGCTGGGTCTCTGTGGTGCTTATGTAAGGTTTGAGTTAAACAGTGGATATCTGAGAGGAAAAATTTATTCCAGCCCTAGGTCTGAGAACAGCCTAAGCACATTTTTCCAGCAGAATGCTGGCAAATCACTGCAGAGCAAACTGCAGCCTCGTTGCAAAACCCTCCTGTCCTGCTGCCCATTCCAGCGAGCAGCCTCTGCCCCCACGCTCCTCTGCTTGCGTCCCAACAACTCCAACTCCTGCAGCTCTCAACCCCTCTCCAGAAGAGCAGCCCCGGAGGGGATCTGCTCAGTGAGAGTTAAAGGACCTGGGGGGTGGCAAGGGGATGAAGCCAGACTCTTGTCAGGCTCTGCCTGATCAGGAGGAGAAACTTGTTTGGTGTGAGGGTGCTGGAGGTCTGGAGCAGGCTGCCCAGAGAGGTTGTGGAGTCTCCTTCTCTGCAGAGCTTCCAAACCCTCCTGGGCAAGCTGGGTGCCCTGCTCTAGCAGGGGGGTTGGGCTGGATGGTCTCCAGAGATCATTTCCAACCTCCACCATGCCGGGACTGGCCCAGGAATACAGAAACAGCCTCCTGCACCCAGCAGCAAACAGCCTCCTGCACCCAGCAGCAAACAGCCTCCTGCACCCAGCAGCAAACAGCCTCCTGCACCCAGCAGCAAACAGCCTCCTGCACCCAGCAGCAAACAGCCTCCTGCACCCAGCAGCACACAGCCTCCTGCACCCAGCAGCACAAGAGTTACCAGCATAGAAGCCTATTTTCACCTCCTCTAAAAGCTTTCCCCATGCTTTCAGCCCAGGAGTGAAGGATCTGAGCCACAACAGGCTGACAGCAACAAAGCAAAGTAGATTAAGCACCAAGCAAAGACTCCTGCAGCCCAGCTGAATGAGCTCCTAGAGAGACATCATCCTCAGAGCACATCCACTGGGGCTGCATGGATCACAGAACGGGTTAGGTTGGAAGGGGCCTCAAAACTCAGTCAGTTCCAGCCCCCTGCCATAGGCAGGACACCTCCCACTGGAACAGGTCACTCAAGGCCTCATCCAACCTGGCCTTGAACACCTCCAGGGAGGTTGTGGAGCACAGAAGCACCCAATGTGATCAAAGGTCACATTGGGTGCTTCTGTGCTCCACAACCTCCCTGGGCAACCTGTGCAAGTGTCTCACCACCCTCACTGCATCCTAACATCTTCCTCACTTCTTCCTAACATCCAGTTTCAATCTCCCCTCTGCCAGTCCAAACCCATTCCTCCTCCTCCTGTTATTACCAGACTTTGTCAGTAGTCCCTCCCCAGCCCTCCTGTAGCCCCTTTCAGATACTTGAAGGCCACTATAAGGTCTCCTCGAAGCCTTCTCTTCTCCAGGCTGAAAAGCCCCAACTCTTGTAGCCTGTCCTCAAAGCAGAGGTGTTTCAGCCCTCTGATCTACAGCACATCCCAGTCCCTGCCCAAAGAGCTATCAGTGAGTCCAAGGAGCAGAGGCTGGGAGCTGGCAGCTCCTGCTCTGTGCTGTGCAGCAGTTTCAGAGCCCCAAAACAACCTCCAGGAAGAAACAATCAACAACATCTTGCTGTCGGTGCAGAGATGAGTGAATTCCTTGAGTGCCACGCCACTGCATACCACAGCAGGCTGCTCACCAGGGGCTGGCCAGCTCTGTGTTCACCCTGTCAGCATGTCCTGTGCAGCCTGGCCAGGAATTCACATGGACAGAATTGAGCAAACAAGAAGATGAAATGTGGAAAAAAAAAATAGAGCAGAAAAAAGGCAATCTGGACTCAGAAAGAAGCAAGCCAAAAGCCTCCCAGCCTGCAGCTGGGGCAGCCAAGCTTTACTCCTCCAGCTCCTCAGCACATTTAAGAATAGCCACTGGAAGCTGATTAAGATAAGGCCAAAAACATGAGCAAGAAACCAGCAGTTCACAGAGCAGCACAGGTTGGAAGCTGTTTAAGGGGAACCCTAGGAGAGCTCAAACTACCAGAGGAGCTCAGAGATCAGTCACTGCAACCCTCTGCCATGGCAGGGACACTTCTCAGCCAGACTTGGCTGTTCAGGGCCTAGAATCATAGAACCAAGCAGGTTGGAAGTGAGCTCCAAGCACATCCAGCCCAACCTAGCCCCCAGCCCTGGCCAATCACCAGCCCATGGCACTAAGTGCCCCAGCCAGGCTTGGCTTCAACACCTCCAGGCACAGCCACTCCACCACCTCCCTGGGCAGCCCATTCCAGTGCCAATCACTCTCTCTGCCAGGAGCTTCCTCCTCACATCCAGCCTCAACCTGCCCTAACACAGCTTCAGCCTGGGTCCCCTTCTTCTGGCCCTGGCTGCCTGGCAGCAGAGCCCAACCCCAGCTGGCTACAGCCTCCCTGCAGGGAGCTGCAGACAGCAATGAGCTCTGCCCTGAGCCTCCTCTTCTGCAGGCTGCACACCCCCAGCTCCCTCAGCCTCTCCTCACAGGGCTGTGCTCCAGGCCCCTCCCCAGCCTTGCTGCCCTTCTCTCAACACCTTCCAGCACCTCAACATCTCTCTGCAATTCAGGAGCCCACAACTGGACACAGCACTCCAGGGGTGGCCTGAGCAGTGCTGAGCACAGGGGCAGAAGAACCTCCCTTGTCCTGCTGCCCACACTGCTCCTGAGCCAGCCCAGGATGCCATTGGCTCTGCTGCCCACCTGGGCACTGCTGCCTCCTCTTCAGCTCCTCTCTCCCAGCACCCCCAGCTCCCTCTCTGCCTGGCTGCTCTCAGCCACTCTGTCCCCAGCCTGTAGTGCTGCTTGGGGTTGTTGTGGCCAAAGTGTAGAACCCTGCACTTGGCCTTGTTCAGTCTCATCCCACTGGCCTCTGCCCACCCATCCAGCCTGGCCAGGTCCCTTTGCAGGGCTCTCCTACCCCCCACTCAGCCTGGCCTTGGTGGGGTGGAAGGTTGTGCAGAGGGGAACAGGCAGGGGTCAGAGCCCAGCAGAGTGCAGTGCAAAGTGAGCCCTGCCCTGGCAGGGGGGAGCTGGATGGGACAGTCCTACACAGGAGCAGGTCGAGTCACCAGCTGGAAGCCTCCCCAGTCCTGCAGGGAAATCAGAGCTGGTTCAAGAGGCTGCTGGGAGAAGGTCTGGTGAGCAGTTACTGGAAGTCCCACTGCAGGCTCTGCTGGGTGGAAAAGGTTTGGCCTCTGCTCAGGATTGCTGCCTCTGTGCTCCCCTGAGTACACAGAGCCACAAACACCCAACAAGCAGCAGCTGAAAGCTTTTTGTGTTGGGACAAGGGAATTCCCTCTGGGATTTAAAGCTTCTCATACACATTTAGAAGCAGCAGCAACAAATCCAGTAAACTAAGAGAGACTCTCTATGATTCCAGGAACCCAAACTCAGCACTAATGGGACCCCTGCAGCTCTCCCAGCTGAGGCTGCTGCACCCCAAACACCAAGAGGAGTCAGATGTGGGGCAAAATTCCTGCCCTGCAGCCTGGCTGATGCCCAGGCTGGGTAGTGCTGAGGGAGATGGGTCAGTGGTGACCTGGCAGTGCTGACTCTGTGGCTGAACTCTGGCAAAGTACCTGAAGGGGACTACAAGAAAGCTAGGAAGGGATTTTGGACAAGGGCTTGTAGTGTAAGGATGGGAGAGGATGGACTGGAGCTTGAGGGCAGGTTGAGACTGGAGATTAGGAAGAAATTCTTTATAGAGTGAGGGTCAGGAGACATTGGCAAAGGTTGCCCAGGGAGGCTGTGGCTGCTCCCTCCCTGGAGGTGTTCAAGGCCAGGCTGGGTGTGAGTCTAGCTGAGAGCTGTCCCTGCAACCTCAGTTTAATCCTTCTCCAAGAGTTAAAAGCTGTAAAGCTTGGAGCTCCCTCCCTGGAGCTGCCCAAGGCCTGGCTGGATGAGCCCTTGAGCAATCTGGGCTGGTGGACGTGTCCCTGCCCACGGCAGGGGGTTGGAGCTGGATGAGCTTTGAGTTCCCTTCCAGCCCAACCCATTCTGTGCATCTCTTACAGGTCTCTCCCAACCAAACTGATTCTATGTTCCTCTTGAATTCTTTGCCTATGACTCCTTTATGCTTCTTTTGCCCACACAGCCTGGTCCAAATATAGGCACAAAGCCTCCTCCTCTTCCTCCAGCTCAGAACAGCTGAGTAAAGCATAAGGAAAAAGGAGGGTCGGGTCCAGGTTGGGAGGAACTCACTTCAGACAGACCTGGGGGCCTGTGGAAAGGTCCTGCAGAGCCAAGCAGAACTTGAGCACTTCCAAACACACCACAGCAAATTCTGCAAAGCAACCCAGAGCCCGGCAAAAGCAGCCAGGGGCTCACTGTGACAGAGCTGTGAGAGCCTGCTCCGAGTCTCACAGTTCATTAGCAGCAAGGTCTATAAACCCCAGGGGAAATAAGCACCTTGGAATATCCCCACAACTCCCAGGGACTCGCTGGGAAGTTTGCTGGTACTCAATGAGCTGAAGCTGGCCCAGGAGAGAACCCCTGAGTATGAGGCAGAGACAAAAGGCTTCTCCCAAGACCTTTCTCTATCCCAAGCCTTCTATTTACCTCCTCCCAACACCACAGCAGTGAAAACGCTTCCTGAATATTCATTTTTAGGCCACATCCATTACTTAGGGAGTTAAAACATCCTTGTGTCCCTGCAGGACAGTTTCCATCTGCACTGTCAGCCCTCCCCAGGACCTCATTTGAAGCTGAGGACACAAAGAGGCTGCAGATGGGATTCAGGCTGCTGAGGCTTGGCAATTACAGAGCCTATATAATTTTTGTTGACCTAAACTGCAAAGCCTTGCAGACCTTTTTATACCCTCCACATGCCTCCAAGACCAGCTGCTGGGGTTGCCTATTCCAATCCAACTTTCTCAAGGGAAGAGTCCTGGAGATCCCCAGCAAATCCTCAACTCCTGAAGCAAAGGTTGAGCTTTCTCCTCAGCAGAGGTGCCAGCAGCTACAGCAGGTGTGGGCAGCTGCCAAGGTGAGAAATGAAGCCATGGGGATGCTTCTGGGGGGTCTTTCTATGGGCACCTGTGCAGCCAACCATGCAGGAGTAGGGGGATGTGAGGAGATATTGCCAGGGAGGGTGCAGTAGGAGATGCTGCAATAGGTTGCCCAGAGATGTGGAGGCTTCAAGCCTGGAAGTGTTCAAGGCCAGGCTGGATGTGATCCTGAGCAGCCTGAGCTAGCAGGAAGTGCTCCTGCCCATGGAGCACTTCGAGGTCCCTTCCAGTCCAACTCATTCTGGGATTCTCTGAAGCTCCCTGAGCTGCAGTCCCCAGACTGAGACAAGGATATGGTTCCTTGCTCGTACTCTCTGAGCCTCTTCTGCTTATCACTTTGATAAGCAAAGTGCTGTCAAACTGCAGCTGTCTGCTGGGCCCAGCTCCACCCTGCTGCCCTCAGCCCAGCACTGAGAAGCAGGATTTGTCTGGAGCAGAAGCAAAAGCCTGAGCTTGGAGCACAGACCGTGTCTGACAAGGTGCTTCTGATGAAAGGGTTAGGAGCTGGAGAGTCAGCAAGGGCAGTCTGCATCTGCTCTCATCTCTCATCTTCCTTAACTTGCATTAATGGCTGCAGATTATCACTGCCATATTAAAGCACCTCCAAACCCCAGCCACAACACTGGGAGCAGCAATAAAACCATAAAGAGCTTTTAAGTCATCAGGCAAAACGCTGGGCTGGACAACTTCAAGTTCTTAATTGCTAGAACTGCAGAAGCCACACAGCCTTGTCTGGAACTGCAGCACTGCAAACGTCACTTCCAGGGCCAAAACTCAGGAGTTTCCCCACGGAAGGGAGGAAACAACTTTTATTGAAGGCTTATTTAAATGTCAGCTAGAAAAAAAAACAAACACAAAACAAACCCAACAAACTAACCCTGGAACTGTGTCTGAGTCACAGAATTTCACCACTTCCAGCTCCTGGAGGCTGTGACATAAGCACTGAGCTGAGCAGCAAAGCTGCTGCCCCACTGCAAAGAACGAAATGCAAGGGGGGGGGTTGGACACACAGGACAACAAACCCAAACTACCTTTGAGTAAGCTTAGAGTAAGCCACGTGAGGAAGTCAAAAAAAGCCCCTGCAGCCTGACTGAAAGGCTTTGTGCCTGCCATGGAAAGCAGCAAGCCAGGCCCTCAATGGACAATAGCTTGGATCAGCAAAGCAGAGAGCAATTAAACTCCACTGTCATCAAGATGTCACCCCACAGGCACGAGAGCTGAGCCAGCCCTGCAGCCTGCTCTCACGCAGGCAGCTCGCCTAAGCCAGGGCAAAGAGATCCTCCTGAACCCCACTGGGGAACTCTCCTGAACCCCACTGGGGAACTCTCCTGAACCCCACTGGGGAACTCTGGATCTAGTCCTCACGACAGGATTCCTTTGGAAACTCCAACCTGAAGGAGTGTCATGGTTTGAGGGGTTCCAGGGTATCCCAGATTTCCTACACCAACTGCAGAGAGCAAGATCCAGCCCTATGGCTTTGGTAAGGGAGACCTTGGACCCCTCCAACTACCACAACCAGCGAGCAGAGGCAAGGCAGAGCCTCCCGGTGCTAGAGCCAGAGCCCCCCAGTGCCGTTCCCTGCTGCTGCCCAGCCCACATTAGAAAGCTTTACAAGGGATGAGGGGAGAGGAAGATGGAGTGAGATGTGGAGCCAGACTGCTGCCCTGAGCACCTGTCCTGCACTCTCCAGACCCACAAGAGCAGTGGAAGCTGATCCTTGCCAGCCTCCCAGCAACACCTCACCTGTATTTTCTACCATGCCACTATGAGGGCATCAGACAGCTTTTCAAACTCATCCTTATGCTTTATTTGCCCTCAGCCAGCTTTTCAAACTCATCTTATGCTTTATTTGCCCCAATTACGAAGCTCCTTGGTGTGTCTCATCTCTGACACCCTCCATGGCACCAAAGAACTCCAGCAGAGTTCCCTCCAGAGATGGTTGGCACACAGGGGAGTTTAAGTTCCAGGTTGCCCAAGGAGGCTGTGGCTGATCCCTCCCTGGAGAGGTGTTCAAGGCCAGGCTGGATGAGGCCTTGAGCAACCTGGGCTGGTGGGAGGTGTCCCTGCCCATGGCAGGGGGTTGGAACTGGATGATCTTTAAGGTCCCTTCCAACCCAAGCCACTCCATAAAAGATTCATGGTCAAGCCCAGTGTAGTTTCTCTGCTCCAACCAGTGAAGCACAGAGAGGCTTCAGAGCCTTCCCACAGCCCCAGTGGGCTTTTTGTCCCCTAATGCTGTATTTGCAGACTCAAACCTTTAGGCTCCAGAGGCACAGCTCAGATGCCTCTGACCCTCTGCTCACAGTTAGCACCAGCCCACAGCTCTTGTGCAAGGTGGTTGGGCAAGGGAGCTGCAGAGCCCCGGCACAGACCACAGGCGCTCGGCAGCCCAGGAGGCTTGGCCAGCACCAGCTGCAGTAGTTTTCCACTAGGAAGGGAAGCCACAGATGTGTGCAGCTCAGGCAGTGCCCTTCAGGAAGAAAATTAAAAGGAGCCTCAATTCCTTAGAGAAATGATTATTGTCACTTGGTGTCCAGCCCACCTCTGGCCGCTGTGGATGGAGCAGGACACCTTGTCTGGATCTGCAGGAGCAGGCCACAGCTGCCAGGCTGCTCCTCCCCAGGAGCAGGAATCACCAAACCACTTCCTGCAGTCCCCAGTCCTAAGCATCTCCAGCGATGCAAATGCAGTGACTTAGAGGCTCTCTCCCAGGAGCTCTGAGCTGGACACACAACTGCTCTGTAGAACACCAGCTGGAACAGCTGCAGGAGATGCTGCAGTGGGGCAGAAAGCTGCCTCTGAAGCAGCAGGAGGCTTTGCTTTTGCAGACCATGGATCTGGGACTTCCAGAGGTTGCTGGAGTTAGAGCTGTCTCCAAAGAAGGGCTCACCTGTTAGAGGACAGGTTAGAGGGAGACATTGCAAGGAGGGATGGACACAGGCAGAGCTCAGTTCACTTCCTTTGCAGATGGCCACTTGGTCACTGGATCCCATCACTGCTGCTCCCCAAGCATCACTGCTTGGTGTGGGGGTACAGAGCAGCTGCAGCTCCCCACCTGGCAAAGCTGGAAAGCTGAGCAGCCCCACAGCAAACAGGAGAGCATCTGCAGCCAAGGTCACAGGGAGCACAGGCTGGGAGAAACAGGAAGAGATCCAAGAGAGGTTTGTGGCACCAAGGGCTCCCAGCTCCCAATTAACTCAGACACAGTTCTGTACCTCCAGCACTGCTGCAGAAGTCAGATCCAGCTAGGAATCCCAGCTGGGAGACTCCAGCTCAGCTCCCCACGGCACAGCTCTCCTTTCTGCAGCCTCTGTTTTCATCTCTGCTTTTCTGGGGAGTTCAGGGACACCTCCTCCTCATTAAGCCCAGCAAGAGAAGCAATAATCATCAAGTCTCAGCCCTTGATGCCTGCCAGAGAGCTCAGAGGTTGATTATCTGTAGCTCAAGCATTTCAGACTTCCACCATTGCCACTGGCACCAAGTCAGGGCTCCTCAGCTTTACTGCCAGAAGCCCACCAGCCCCCTGCCCCAACTGCCATGAGACCCTCACTGAAAGCAAGAACCTGCAGGTGCCCAAAGCTCTCTGTCAGTCACTGCTGCACCTCCGAATCAAAACTGCCCACATCTGAGCAACCTTTCCCTCAGGGACAGTTCTCCCCAAGACAGAGCTTCAAGCCCCCTCCTATCAGCTCCATGAGCACATGGAACCCCAGCACAACTGCACAGTTATTGTTATGGACTTCTTTTCCATGAAGGGTTCCCCCCTGCTTCTGTAACTCAGACCAAAAGCAAGAGAAGGCAAACAGCAAGCTGCAGGAGCCTGTCCCCGAGCACTGATGCAAAGGCAACACTGAGCTGGCAAACTCAGCACCAAAAACCAGAGCAGAAGCCCCAAAATCTGTTCTAGTTTTGTTCTTGCAAGCAGCTGTAGTCTGGAGTTTGGGGAAAAGTGAAATGAATCCATCCCAAAGCCTCCTGCCCAAGCAAAACAGTAACCCTGCAGCCATTTGCTTAGTGGAGGGGGTAAAAAAAAGGGTTTGCAACAAATCCAACGAAGTCCAAACCAAGTTTGTTCCTGTGGCCCGGAGCCAGCCCTGTCCCCTGAGCAGGATCTCTCAGCACAGCTCAATCTGTTCAGATAGTGGAAGTTAAAGATAGGGCAAGGGGAAAAAAAAAAAAACAAGGAAGGTAAATATTGGTATTTCTAAAGTGCAGGCAAAAGGAAAACAAACTCCTGGATTTGCTTTTGGAACATGTGGGGCTTGCTCCGAAGCAGTTTGCAACAACAAAAGCAATTCCACCAAGACATTTCCTGGTTTCTGTCCCCAAAGGTTGGGGAGCAGGATCAGCATAATGCACAGAACCTCACATGGGCTTGGAAGGCACCTCAAAGATCATCTAGTTCCAATCTCCTGCCATAGGCATCTCCCAACAGCTTAAGTTGCTGAAGGTCTCATCCAGCCTGGCCTTGGAACACCTCCAGGGAGGTTGTGGAGCACAGAAGCAACCTCCCTGGGCAACCTCTGCCAGTTGATCACATTTGGTGCTTCTGTGCTCCACAACCTCCCTGGCCAACCTGTGCCAGTTGATCTCCCTACCCTCAACCTGTGCCAGTCTCTTCCCACCCTCACTGGCAAGAACTTCTTCCTCTCCCAGCTCAAGGCCATCACCTCTCATCCTGTCATTCCCAGTCTTGATAAAAGTCTCTTCCCCAGCCCTCCTGTAGCCTCTTCACGTTCTGGAAAGCAGCTCTAAGGTCTCCTTGGAGCCTTCTCCTCTCCAGGCTGAACAGCTCCAACTCTCCCAGCCTGTCCTCACAGAAGAGGTTCTGCAGACCTCTGTGCATCTCTGTAGTCTCCTCTGGATCCACTCCAACAGCTCCACATCCCTCTTACTAAATATTCACAGAACATTAGTGGTTGGAAGGGACCTCCAGAGTCCATCTGATCCAGAGATCACCCAGCCCAAACCCCTGGCAGAGCAGCAGCAGCACCCAGGGCAGGGCACATAGGAACACATCCAGGTGGGTTTGGAATGTCTCCAGAGAAGGAGACTCCACAACCTCCCTGGGTAGCCTGCTGCAGGGCTCCAGCATCCTCCCAGTGAAAAGATTTTTCCTTATGTTGACGTGGAACCTCCTCAGCTCCAGCATCTGCACACATCTGCACTGCAAGGCAGCTGAAAGAGCCCTCAGCCTGGCAAGGATCCCATCTGTGCTCTGAATTCCCTGGGTGCTGAGCTCTCACATGCAAGGCTGCTTGTTTTTGCAGCAGGAGCCATCAGATGGGCTTGGGAAACGACTGAGGAGGAAAAAAAAACCCAAAACAACAAACTGGGAAAAGGAAACTGAATCATCTCAAACCCCCAACTCTGCTAAAGGTGATCAGCAGCTCTGCTTCTCCCTGAGGGCTTTGTTTAAACACTTCCAGGAGCCAGAAATCATTAAGGGGGTTCAGAGCTCCTCAGGTTAGTGTTTTAAAAGCCATTTCTCTACTACAAGGTACCCTGAATGCAAGCTTTGTGTCTCTGAAAGAAGAGGGAGCTTTGCTCTGCCTCTTCACTAGCTGCTGGAGGTGAGGCAGATCTGAAAGGCAAGCACAGAGCTGTGAGCATGCAGGGACAAGGGCCCCAGCCAGGGCTGGCCACCAGGGCCGCTGTAGACCTTTCTGAAGCAAGAGAAGCTTTGGTTCTGTTCTGACAATGCACTCGGGGCTGGGGAGCGTGGGGATGGAGCCATTTCTGCTCTGCCTTCCCAAAAAGGAGCACAGCAATTCTCCAGCACTTCCATCCCTGACCCTTCTCACCCTCAGCAGACTTATGCTTGAAGCATAGACACAGCTGACAAGTGGTGAGCTCCAGAAGTTTGGCTGAAGGGATTTAGAGACAGCAACCAACCAAACACAGGACAGGCTGAGATTCGCTCCCCTCCTGGAGGAGCAGGCAGCAGGAGCTGCCTGGGGCAGCAGCAATGAGCCAGGAGCTCAGCACAGACACCTCCAGACACACACAACACCTGGAAGGGCCAAGCAGGGACCCTGCTCCACAGAATGAGAGCTCCCACCCTATGAATGGGTTGGGAGAGACCTTCAAGATCATCCAGTTCCAACCCTCTGCCATGGGCTGGGACACCTCCACCAGCCCAGCTTGCTCAAGGCCTCATCCAGCCTGGCCTTGAACACCTTCAGGCTTGCAGCCTCCACAGCTTCTCTGGACAATCTGTTCCAGTGCCTCAGCACCCTCCTGGGGAAGACCTCAGCCCCAGATTTAGAGCTGGAACACAGTTTGGTTACAGCTTCCCTCCTCTCACAGAAACCATTTCACCTCCACCTGTGGCACACAGCTGGCATCTCTCAAGCAGCACACAAGGACCTCACCACTCTGCCACACATTTACTGCAGACATCAGGTCTCAGGACTGCACTGGTACCTCCAAAGCCAAGAGCTTCCAACCTCAGAGCCTAGATGAGGGTCACAGAGCAGGAGATGCACAATCAGGGAAGATGAGTGCCTTAACAACCCAACCTGCCAGGCTGGAGAGCTCAGGCAGAATTTTAAACCCACAACCTTCCAAGCCCACTCAAGAGTAAGGATTCATTTACACCCCACTAAAGAAAGAATGTCCAAGTGCTGCAGCAGGGGATTCATTCACACCCCACTAAAGAAAGAATGTCCAAGTGCTGCAGCAGGGGCAGCCAGCTCCAAGTCTGCCTGAAAGGAAGGAGTAAGGATCCTCTTCAGCAGATGGGTTTCAGTGACACAGAGCTCAGACCTCAAGCCCCACCACAGCGCCAAATGGGCACAGAGAGCTAAACCCAGCTCAAAACAAACCCTTTAATGACTTCCATCATCCCCACTGCCCTGTGCTACCCAGCAGCCTGCTGCCTCCCAATTACGTGTTGTGGCTGGGTTGGTTTTGTTGTTGCTGTTGTTGTTTTAAAGCTGTTTTTCTTTCCCCCATCAGGTGAAAAAGCTGCTCAGGCAGCACCAGAAGCTGCTCAATGGCAGCGAGAAGGCTGCACACAAACTGCCAAAGCTACAGGCAGAGGAGAGAGCTGCTGGAAACAAATCTGGCTGTTTGGCATCCCAGGCACTGGAGGTAACAAACAGATAATTCACCTTTGCAGCCCCAGCCGAGGTAAGGCTGCTGCTGGAGCCAGGATGTTCCCTGGAGCAGCTCTCCCAGCTCTGTGGCAGGCTGCTGGTGCAGAGCACCAGGAGACATTTAATTTGCTACCATTAAAGCGAGCGATTAAACACAGCAACACTGTTACAACTCGGAACAGGAACAGTGAAATCTCAGCAGCTGACAGCTGTTTCTGACCTACTTTTAACTGGAGAACAGTCAAAGAGCCGAGGAGGCTGAGGCGAGGCTGAAGGTGCTGAAATTCCAGTACTGGAGCTGGAAGTGCTGGGGAACAGGATTAGAGCCCAAGCCCTCAGATATTCAAACTACTCACAAAGCTTCTCAGGGAACAAGGAGTGGAAGGTTCAAGAGCTCCAGTTCAACGTCAAGTGACATCCTGGGCAGGAGGGACAGGAGGGCTTGAGCAAGACAAGGATGAAGTAAGAAGCACTGCAAGGCCTCCATCCGCCTCCTCGCCCTCTGGCTGAGGGGTGGCTATGGGGCAGGGAGCAGCCAAGGCTGGGAGGGGAGATCCAGGATCTGAAACGCAGCAAGGGAGCACTCAGCCAGTCCCTGTCTGCGCTCTGGGAGAGGTCTCAGCTGCTTTCCCTGGGAGAAGGTGAAGGTGCAGGCAGAAACCTGTGCTGGGCTGCACAGCCAGGGAACACTGAAAGCTCCTCATGAGTGAAGGGCAAGGATTGGGGATGGGGGGGAGGACTTAGCGGTATGGGGAGGGTGCAGTGATCCCACTCTGCTGCTCCAGAGTCAACCACAACTCCAGCAGGCAGCTGCAGGCTGGTGTAAGGCTCATTAAGAAGCAGTGAGTCCCTGGCCTGCCGTGCCGGAGCTCTCAACGACCTTTGCACCCCCAGCAGCGTTACCAAGCTGCCAAGAACAGGGAGCAAAACCCAGCAACCAACAACCACCGAGCAGGCAGCCTGCTTCCATCAGCAGCAGAGCTACCTTCTGGTTCTTTGCATGCATTTGTGCTAAAGCAAAAACAACAACAAACCACCTGTCAGTGAAGCAAGGCATAAAGGCAGGCAGCAGCCTGGCGAGGGGCAGCGGTGCTGGGCCCTGTGCTTATCACCAAGGCAAACAGGAGGGACTCAGTTAATGAACAACACAACCCCCAGGCTGGATTTTCAGAGTGTTTTCTCCACTTGCAACCGGTGCATGAAAACACAACAGGCTGAGCCCAGCCCCTCTGGCTTACCCAGGGCCCTTGCAGACACCAGGGCAGGTCACTTGCTGAGATGCTCATAAAGTGGACCAAAAGCTGCCGGAACATCAGCCTGATGCTGACCTGCCACAGCTCTGCTGCCCTCTCACAGGATAAAGAAAGGCAACAGAGATGGGACTGAAGAACTCGTTCAGCCATCCCCAAACAGATCCCACCCAGCACACTGCTGAGCCCAGGAAAACAAGCCTGGGCCAGCCTGCTGCTTGTGCCCAGCTCCAGCCTATTGACACTTAAAGGGAAGCATAATTAGCAGTTTGCCAAAGCTCTGCTTAAGAAGATCTTCAGACATTCCTCAGCCAGAGCCAGTCCTGCTGGAAAAGGCTACAACGACTAAAGCCAGCAGAGCCAGCACCCTAGGGCACCCCGCAGAAATCCCACCAGCACCCCCCAGGAGCCAGCTCCAGCTCTGGAGCTGCAGCAGGATGCTCTGACACAGCTGGCACAGAGCTGCTCCAGCTGCCCAAGCACAGGGATGCCACAGAGGTTTCCCAAGGTCTCACCATCTGCAAGGGGGAGCAAGTGATGAAGTGATCACCAATGCCAGGTTGACCTAGTGCTGAGAGAAGCTGCCTGCAAAAGGCTCCAGCTGGAAGCCCTAAGAACCAAGCTCAGTGGGCCCTGGGCTGTGTCACACCTCCTGCTGTGCCCTACTCTGCGCTAGCAGCCTGCCCCAAACACCACCTCCCAAGAGTGCTGTCCTGCTCCCACCACAGTGAAGGCAACTGGCTGGAGAAAGCACCGCCAGTTAAACAAGGTCCTGCCTCTCCTCCAGCCAGCAGCACAGACCCTGCCCTGTTCCAGCTGCCTGTTTGCACTGCCAGGCTGGTCGGGAACAACCCTGCTCCAAAAATACAGCGACAGGCGGCCAAAGAAAGGGCACTCTCTTCTGCACAGCCCCCGGGGGTGCCCTGCTCCCCACAAGCACACCTGTGAACCTTCACCAAGTTCCAGAAGGGAACACGAAGAGTTCCCAGATAAGAGGAGTGAAAACATTCCCCCCTCTGCTGCCCAAACACAGCCTGACCACCGAGCTGCACAAGGACTCCCCAGCACCGTGCCCAAAGCCCCTGGGACATGTCACACAGGAGGACATGAGGACCACAGCACTCCTGTCTGGCAGGGGACAGAAGCAGCTCAACTCATTCAGCCGTGCAGGAGTGGTGTGGCCCTGAGTCTGCCCAGGGCTTGCGCTCTAAATCCACCAACCTGTGCAGGCTGCAGACAGCCGAAACACTTCGCTTCAACCGAGTCCATCTGAGCTTAGCACTAAAGTGTGCAGCTTCCTGCTGTCACTGGCCATAAATTCAGCCTTAATGACAAGCTAAAGGCCTCTGTGCAGTGGCCTTAATTGGGTGAGGGAGCCAAAAGCTGCAGCAAGATGCAGGCAGCTCCTACACCAGACATGTCCTTAGCGCAGCTGAGTGCAGAGAGGCAGCAGAAGGCTATGGGCAGATGCCTGCCAGGGCAACACCAAAGCTCCTGGGCCATGCAGCTGTTTGGGTTCCTGCATGGTGAGAACCCCAAAAGGAAAAGTGGCCCAGCTGCTAAGGCAGGGATCACCACACTGCTCCCTCATGCAGTAAGTCCTTAACAATTCACAACCCCTCTTGGGATCAGACCTCTGGGAAAACCTTTGCAGCTGCTTTTGGCCACCACTGTGCCCCAGGCCAGCTGAAGCACCCATTCCAAACAGCTCTGAGCTAGCTCACTTCTGCTCAGAAAGGCTGAGCTTGGTTTACTTTATCCATTACTAACCACCCCCTTCCCATTCCCATGCTTCCAAAGCTGCTGTCGGGACTCTCCATCAGCACTGCTCTGCTTCCAGACTCCAGCCTGGTAGAACTGCTTCGCTGCTTGGCTGCATCCTCCTCCTCTGGAAAAACCAACTCCCTCCTCCTGTAACCAAGATGAGGGCTGGTAGCCATCCCCCACACACACCTCAGGCCACCTCTGAGATGCAGAGGACCCAGCAGCCTTCAGACCCTGCACATCAGCCACCCTCACCTCTTGGGTGGCTGGAGGGAATGGGGACCTCAGCAGGCACTGCAGCTCTCACAGCAGGAGCAGCAAAACTTCCCTACCAGAAAACCCTGATCCTGAGCAGCAGGGGGGAGCACAGACAAGCAGAGGCTTCCATTCTTACTATCTAGTGGGAGATAAGGAAGCTGAGCTTGTGGACAGCACCAAAAGGCTCCCATCGAAAGAGGGCTGCCCAGAGAGGGCAAACAGCGAGCAAGGTCACTGCCACAGGTGTCACTGCAGGCACTTTTCAGAAGAAAATGGTCAGCAGAGCTCCTACGCACTTCTTAAGGGACTATTTATGGGAGCAGAAGTTGTCCTTAACTGAGAGAGAAGCAGCAGCAGAGGTCAGGATTCAGCCTTCAGCAGCTCTGACAGCACCAACAAGTGCCCGCAGTGCTTTTCCCAAACCTCGTCTTAAGGCCACAAGAACCACTGCTGAGGAGCAGAGTGCAGCCTGCCCCCAGCAACAGACTCTGCTGAAGGAACCAAAGCCACCCCATGCCAAAGCTGCCAGGCTCTGGCCTGCCTCAGCCCTGTCCCAGCTGCTCACCTGCAGCAGCTTCGCTCTGAATCACAGTTTACGCCTTGCTCTGGGGTGCTGCGGCCCCACAGCTCAGGCAGGTAATGAGCTGCTGCCACCTAATCAGGTCTGCCCCACCACTGCCACACCTCCGGCAGACGCAGAGGGAACAACTTCAAAGGGCCAGCAGAGCCCTTCAGCCCTCCCTGGGAGCAAGGGCTGCTCCCCTCCGCAGCCTGCTCGTGGAGAGGTGAGCCCAGGGATCGCCTCCTGACTTCTCATATGGCTCCCACGGCACAATTTCCGCTTGCCCAAGCTCAGGCAGGGTGGAAAAGTTTGCTTCCCTGCTACTCCGCCCATCTCGGGCTCCAAAAAGCATCCACTGAGTGCTGGATCCGAGAGGGATGGAGGAGCTCTCACCGGTGTGTGCAGCTCAGCTCCCTGGCAGAGGTGAAGCCACAGCTTGGGCTCAGCAGGGCCTGCAGCAGCAGGGGAGAAGCAGGAGCCGAGGGGCAGAGCCTTGGGCAGCGATGCCTGGAGAAGCCTCGATCATGGCCTGGACTCTCTGCACACCTTCTGCCCGACTTGTCCTGCTCTGCAGATGCACCCAAGCCTTCCACATCTCATGGCAGCAAGCTCCTCCAGCTCCTCAGCAGCTGGGGACAGGATTTCCTTCCACTGCTGGATCCACAGGACACTCAACACCAGCAGCTGCTTCCAGCCCAGCACCAGCTCAGGCTTTGACCATGCCCCTGGAGCTCCTGGATACCTCACTGGAGCCTGCCCTCTGCTCATAGCAGGGTTACTCTGAGCTGGGTCCCTGCACTATCAGTTCCTCAGAGCATCACAGAGAAGCTCTCAGTGAGCACAGAGCAACCCTCCTGGTCACATCTAAAGTCACCTCCAAGCCCTGAGGACCTGTGAGGGCAAGAGAGTTGCTGGCTGGTTGGCAGTCGGTTAGCAAACTGCTTCACCCTCACCGAGTGCCCTTCACTCTGTGGTTCCCCAAGGGTTTTGGTTCTCAGTCTGGGAGCATCCTCACTTTTTCCAGCTTGGACTACCCGTGCCAAGGCCTTCCCTGTTGCCTCCGTGCAAGGAGCAGCAGGGAGAGATTTGCCTCCAGCCACCAGTGGCTGCTCTTTGCTTTTGCCCACGAGTCACCAAACAGCAGAGATCAGCTCACCCACACACTGATTCTCTCAGAAGACAGCAAACTAGGGTGGGAGTTAAGCTCCTTTGGCCACCAGGTTCTGCCATTCCTCTGCTCCCTTCTTTTCTCAGGCTGGGACAGACAAACACAGCCCTGCTTGATTCTCTCTGAGAAGCCAGGAGCCAAAAACAACTGAAACCAGCGCCGGGGCTGGAAAGGTACAACAAAACTCACACAAACAGAAAGTCTAGACACTGAAATGTGGAAATATGATTCAAAGAACCACAACTGGCACATAATGTATTGACTGCAGCCCATCGTGGAATGGGCCCTTGGTGGGGACGAGTACAGAAGGAAGATTAAATTAGTGTCTTCCAGCTCAGCTGGAGAAAGTACAGCTCCTGTGGGCACAGCGAGGGGTTGAGCTGGCATCCCTGCAGCCCTGCTGGGCTCTTGGAGAGGTTCTTCCAGTGAAACATTGCTGCTCCTGCTGGATAAGGCCAACTCAGAGCTCCTGGAACACTGAGGCCACGAGGAACAGGCAGGGGTGGCAGGTGGCTGCTCTTATCAAAGCATCAAAGCCTGGGCTATCAGCTCAGCTACACCAATGTTTGAGCCAAGCAGCCAAGAGGATGTTTGTGCTGCTGAAATCTAAGGACTGCAAAGGGCTATGCCAGCAGCTGGGCTAAGGGAGTTGCTTGTGGACACCAACCTCAAGGCTGTGTCTGTTGTCAAACTCAACGGTGTGGTGCAACCAGGGCCTGAGGTCAGCAGCACAGCTCCAGACCCGCTGGCAGTGCCGCACAGATCACCCCAGAGACGCTGGTCCAGCCTCCTGCTGCCCATGCCCTGCTTCCCTGCAGAGCAGTGTGCCCCAGGACTGTGCCCAAAGCCTCCTTGGCTGGCTGCAGGTTCTGCACAGGAGAATAAAGAGTAACTGGTGGTGGCAGCTGGCCCAAAGAGACTCAAGTAAAGCATCTTGGTTTGCCAGGAGTGCCTTGGGCTGAGGCATTCTCTACTGGGGAACAGAAGCCAAGAAAGGTTCTGCTGCAGAGAGGGACAGCAGAGGGTTAACTGTCACCAGAGTGTGCCAGACCAGGGTAGACTGAAGGTGGGTGGAGGTGGGCAGCTAAGTCAAGTCGTGCTCAGGAGCAGCGACTTTGAGCTAAACAAATGCTGGTTTCTCTAAACTGCAAGAGGCACAAATCCAAGGTAAAGAAAGGAGAGCCTGAGGCAGGCAGCAGAGCTTCTCCCAGGCTGCCTTCTCTGGAGCCTGCTGGCCCAGAACTGCTCTGCACACCCACTGAGGGCTTTATGGTGCTCCTCACTGTACAGAGGCCCCTGCAAAGCCCCAGTCCCGAGGCAGCCCCAGGTTACCGCCGTGTGTGAACGCAGCCTCCTGCACATGGGATGTTCCTAAGCAACACAGGAGCTGCCACGCAACTCCTATCAGCAAATCCCAGCTCCCTGCATCTAGGTCAAGCTAAGGCACACTGCAGGCAGAAGCCTTCTTGTGGTGATGTCTCCTCTGTGCCCACTATCGAAGATCAGCAGAGTTCAGCTTATCAGGCTGCTTATTTGTCACCAGCACCAAGCCCACACCAGAGAATGGCTCCTTCAGGAACAGCGTTCACCTGATCAAGGGAGGTTCTCCTCCCCCTCTACTCTGCCCTGGGAAGACCTCATCTTGAGCACTGCCTTCACTTTTGGGCTCCCCAGTTAAAGAGGGACAGGGATCTGCTGGAGAGAGTCCAAGGGAGGGCTATGAGGACGATGAAGGGACTGGAGCCTGTCTGGTGAGGAGAGGCTGAGGGCCCTGGGACTGCTCAGGCTGGAGAAGAGAAGACTGAGAGAGGATCTAATAAATGTTTATCAGTCTCTGAGGGCTGGGGGTCAGGAGGGGGGGGACAGGCTCTGCTCACTGCTGCCTGGGATAGGACAAGCACCAATGGATGGAAGCTGCAGCACAGGAGGTTCCAGCTCAGCACAAGGAGGATCTTCTTTCCTGTAAGGATCCTGGCACAGGCTGCCCAGAGAGGTTGTGGAGTCTCCTTCTCTGGAGACTTTCAAGGCCTGTCTGGATGTGTTCCTGTTTGACCTGAGCTAGACTGTATGGTCCTGCTCTGGCAGGGGGTTGGAGTCTATGATCTCTTTGGGTCCCTTCCAACCTCTGACATCTGTGATCCTGTGAATTACTCAGAGGTAACTTCATCTCCACCTTCCTGACGTCACAACATCTCAGCATCTCCTCTCAGCCCCCTGAACCCAAACAAATCCAGCAGCACATTCACACAGGGGAAGGGGGAGAGGGGGGGTTGGGCAGAGGATCCCAGCCAGCCAGCACCTCTCTGCTCTCCCTAAAGCCCTGCAGCCACCCCCTCCATTCAGATGCATTCTCCTGTGCATTAGCAGCAAAAGCACCAAGTCAGCCAAAATGCATTCTGCTGCCGCGGATTAGCTGGCACCAATTAGCAGGGCAGTGACGCATGCAGCCTGCCCCTGCCCATTTTCCAGCGTGCACAAACACCAGGGCAGGGATTTGGAGACGCCTGCCTGCCTGCCAGTCCCGGGCAGCACCACGTTGGAATGGGCTGGGATGTGCCAGTCCTGGAGGAGATAACCCCTGCAGCCCCCAGTCTGACTCAAACCAAACCTTCTCTCCCTCCTCAGCTGCTCTGCTCTGCCTTCAGTCGACACCGCAAGGGAGCTGTGTCAACAGCCACCAGCACCCTGACAAAACCCAACTGACCAGGGCAGGGCACGGCAGGAGGGCTGAGGAAAAGCCCCGGTGCTGGGGGCTCAGCTGAAGGCTCCTGCTTGTCAGAGCTGCCTAGGGAGCAGCAGGACCTACTGTAGCACAGTGCCCAGGTGAGAGATCAGTGGGAGATGAACAGCCCGAAAAAGCCTCCTGTGCTCGGTCAGATACACCTCAGACAGTGGCAAGAGAGAATTCCAGTTGGGGGAATCAGCTGCAGGCTCCTGACTGCCAAAGGTGCCTGGGGAGCAGCAGGACCTACTGCAGCACAGTGCCCAGGTGAGAGATCAGTGGGAGATGAACAGCCCGAAAAAGCCTCCTGTGCTCGGTCAGATACACCTCAGACAGTGGGAAGAGAGAATTCCAGCACCTTACCATTCACCCTTTGCTGCTCAGTGGAACAAGAACAAGAAGCCAATCTGGGACGTAACTGGGGCCATGAGTATGCTCAAAGGGCTGGAGCAGCTCTGTTATGAGGAGAGACTGAAAGAGTTGGGACTGTTCAGGCTGGAGAAGAGGAGGCTCCCAGGTGACCTTACTGTGGCCTTCCAGGATCTGAAGGGGGCCTACAAAAAAAGCTGGAGAGGGACTTTTTTAGGCTGTCAGGGAGTGACAGGACTGGGGGGAATGGAGCAAAGCTGGAGGTGGGGAGAGTCAGCCTGGAGGTGAGGAGGAAGTTGTTGAGTATGAGAGTGGTGAGAGCCTGGCAGGGGTTGCCCAGGGAGGTGGTTGAAGCCCCACGGCTGGAGGTGTTTAAGGCCAGGCTGGATGAGGCTCTGGTCAGCCTGATCTAGGGTAGAGTGTCCCTGCCCAAGGCAGAGAGGTTGGAACTGGCTGATCCTTGTGGTCCCTTCCAACCCTGACTGATTCTATAGTTCTAATTCCAGCACCTTCCCGTTCACCCTTTGCTGCTCAGTGGAACAAGAAGCCAACCCTAGGAAGTAATTCCAGCAGGTTCCCATTTGCCTTTTGCTGCTCAGTGGAACACGAAGCCAACCCTAGGAGGTAATTCCAGCAGCTTCCCTTTCGCCCTTTCCTGCTCAGTGGAACAAGAAGCCGACCCTAGGAGGTGCTGAAAGAGAGCAAGGCTGAAGATGAACACAATCACCACAGACCAGCTGCTGGAGCCGCTGATAGGAGGGGACCAAGACTCCCTGCTCGCTTATCTTAGGGAAACCCACCCGAAATCATCTGAGGGATTCACCTCCAGGCTGCTTCCCCCAGCACACAGCTGCTGATGCCCAAACTCTGACACAAACTTTCTACCTTCCCTTAGCAGTGTCAGCAGCCGGCCCCAGGCCCCACTGCTGCAGGCTACAGGGAGGGGGGAAAAAAAAAAACCCAGCCATAATGGGTTTCTAATTTGCCACCGAATCCCATAGCAACTGAGCGTCACTTCAGATGTAAATTACAGACGATTCCTCCCCGTGCAATTTGTAAAGTACAGAGATGAATCTGTAATTTGAGCGGATCCAGGGGTGGATGGGGAGAGAAGCAGCTACCCGAAATAATGGAAGCTGTCGGGGGCCAGAGCAGTGCTCCCTGCACAACCTCCAGCGCCTCTTTGTCCCCCTCCCTTCAGCTGGGAGGTGCCAACAGGCTCGGGTCAGCTCGGCGAGTCCTGCAGAGCCTGCCCCGTTTCTGCTGAGGGCAGGGAGCTGTACGTGTGCCATCGGCTTCCTCTCCAGCCAGCTCTGATTCATGCGGTCCTGTCACCGACTCATGTTCCCGATGTCGTAAGAGCTTCGGTTCTGACGGACTCCAGCATCAGGGAATTAATGGGACAGGAAAAAACAGGTTGCAGGGAAGCAGAGATGATGCAAAAGGGCTCTGAGATAATTCAATGAGTTCTGAGTGGAAAGCTGCCTTGTTCCTCTCCTCCTGACACCTGCAGCAGCTTTCAATTCCCCAGCCAGCAGGAACAGCAGCACCCTGAAGACCCTTTCAGGAGCCTTCATTTTGTGTTTCCTGCTTTCCCCAGAGCAAGTTGAAGCCATCTCCACCAACCTGCTCAGCCTGAGGAAGTTCCTTCCACAGTGACTACGAGGAGAGGTTTAACCCAAACCTCTCCTGGAGCACAGCAAACACAGGCAGCAGACCCGGGCAAGCAGGGCTCTGAGATGCACTGCCAGTGTGCTGCAGTTAGTGCAGTTTAGCCCCCCAGTAAAGCATCTGCCACAGCTCAGCAGGCAACCAGGGTCTGGCTTCTGCTCACAGCACTCCGTGTGGCAGGGGCAGAGGGGTAAGAGCGGAGCAAGAGGCATAGGAAGGGTGGCTGCTGCCAGCGCTGACCTAAGCAGGGATGCTACAACCCTCTGTAGATGCTCCTGGCATCACCAGCATGCCAGCACAGCCAGACTGGGGCCAGCAGTCGAGCTGAGCCTGGCCTCCACCTGCCATGGTTAGGTCAACACATCAGCTAGAGGTATCGAAGGTGTGCAGCTGCAGCCACCAGCCACATGCCAGCTCACCGGTCCTGCTCCTCAAGGCTCACAGAGGGCTTTCAAATACCTGAAAGTTGGGAAATTCCCTGGGGAGGGTTCCAGGAACAAGCCCAGCACTACCATCAGCAGCTGCACAGCAGCAGGAGCAGAGGGACCTGCTGCCCTGCCACTCTTGGCATCGCACAGGAAGATTCCTGCCCACCCTGGAAACCCCCAAGATGTTGCCAAGAAAATGGGTGTGAGAAGCTCAGGATGAACATCCCAGCTGGGGGCATCCAGGTGTGCCAGGTGAGGACACAACATCCATCATCAGAGAGGGTCCAGGATCCAGAGAGAGAGAGAGGGAGGGAAAAACAAGGCAGGAGCATGAGGAGCTCCCTTTGTACCTCGACATGGGCAGCAAGAAAGCTGGGGGCAGAGCAGAAGTCGTGGGGTCTGGGGGGACCCAAAGCGGAGCCTGCACACACCTCCGGAGGCAACACCAAGTGCTGCCAGCTACCCTTGGGTTACATTGCCTAGAGGAGCAGGAGTTGTTTTAGGCTCACACACCAGCCAGGCTCCATTTCAGCAGTGGACAAGCTGACCTGGGACTCATTTTCCACCCTCAGCTCCAGCTGCAGAGCTCAGCAGTCAGCATTTACAGTTTCACAACCCTGGGGAAGCAGCTCTGGGGGCAGCAAGTTTCACAAGGAGCAGAGAGGTGACGTTTTCATGTGGCCCCTCTGAAGCTGGGGTTATTTTTAAGTTGTATTTCTTTCAGGTGAACACAAATCCCCTCCTGCTGCTGCTGCAGAAAGAAATCCTTCCCAGGAGCTGGCAGCCCCACGGCCTGCACCGCTGCAGCAGCAGCTCCACGGCCTCTGCACATGACACAGAGCCAGATGCAGAGACAGGGCTGAGCACCAACGCAGGGACCTGCACTCATCACTTCCCCAGCACACACACGGCTGCAGAGAGCCCAGCAGCAGAGCCTCCAGAAGAGAAATCTGTTTGTCCAGAGTCCTGCTGCCTGCCCCAGGCACGGTGCAGCTCCACACCAGGAACCCAACCACTCTGGCACAAGGGACACAAGGAGCAGGCCAGCTGGCCCTGCTGGACGATCAGTTCTGGATTATGTAATCCCAATACATTATTATTAGCCCAAGAACAAACTCCAGCAGGCTGCCCAAGACACTGCCCTGCCTGCTCCCTGGCAGGGAGACAGTGCCATGGCGCAGGGACGGCCGCGCAAGCCAGGCTGCAGGTGACACCAACAGCACTGCCAGGCCACTGCACAAGGCTGTCCTCACCTCCACCACGCTGCAAACCAAACTCAGCCAGAAGGAGCCTCTGACTGCAAGCCCTCAGTTAAGTCAGAGCCTGTGCTGGCCAAAGCTAAGCTCCCAAGGTGTGCTCCGAAGCTGCTGCCCTGGCACTGCCGCGCAGGGAGCTGGGACGAAGTTGGGACAAAGCTGTGACACTCCAGAAGCTGCAGAAACTGTTTAGAGAACAACTGCAGCAGGAGCAGATGTGTTTAACAGCCTCTAATTGTGGCGTTATTCACTGCACAAACAAGCCAGCTCCTCTGCCCCTGCCCCCTTCCTGCCCAGTTAATCGCCAGGAGCCTGCCACTATTCCTCTGCTGGGTGGCGGTGAAGGAAGCAAAGTTCATTAGTGGCCATTGGCCACCAAACGCTCCGGAGAGCAGCCTGCATTTAGGGAACAAACACCACTGCGCACGGGTGACAGGGACCGGGAAGAGCTGCCCAAAGCACTTAACACAGCTGCCCGGACTCTTCCTACTCTCCCTTTCCCCCAGAGAAGGTTGCTCCAATCTATAGCAAAGCTTCTTCTTGGCAGCTTTCCTTCCCCCCCCCCCTTTTTTTTTTCCGTCTTTTGCCCACCCTTTAAGAGGAAAAAAAACCACCAAAAGCAGCTCTGAAGTCAGCCCAGCCAAGGCACTCATTGCCACTGACTTCTCCTGACGCTGATAAACACTCATTAGGAGAGAAGTTGATAAAGCCTGGTACAGTCATTACCTTCGTCCTCATGCAGAAATTGCCCAATTCAGGGCTGTGATGTAACCAACACCCTAAATTAAAAATAGTGTTGTGACAACATATGGCTTATCCTACAGGAGCTGGCAGGCCGGACGCTCCTCCTGACAAATGGGTTAGGTTCCCAGCTTCCCCCAGCTCCCTGGCAAGGTGAGGAACCAGATTCACTCTTCCCAGGATCAGAGGTGGAAAAGGGAAGAAAAAAAAAAAAAACCAAACCAACAAGACTAAAAATCCCCAATCCAACCGAAAAACTCAAACCCAAACAACCCAACAGGGCAGCTCTGAGTCCCCGCCGGCCCCCATCCTGCCGCCAGCTGCTGCTTCCCTGCCTAATGAGCCCTCTGGATGCGTTTCAAGGAAATAGCTCGGAAAAAGCAAGCTTGGAAATTTCAAATCGCAGCCCCAGCCTCAACTTGTGCCCTCTCCCCCGGCAGCTCCGCCGCAGGGCACACGCACACACGAACGGGTGCTCCCCCCCGCCCCGGGGAGGGTGGCAGTAAGGAAGGGACCACCCGGCACCAGCCCGGGATGCCAGCGCCAGGGGTTGGAACCACCCAGACATACGTCCCCGGGGACGGACCGATCCTTTCCTCCCCCCACAGGCTCTCGTCACGTTCACCGGGGGGGAGGCCGCACCCTCTCACACGTTCACCGGGTTGGGGGGGGCATCGGTGACCGTCGCTCCCCCACCCCCTACGCCAGCCACTTACCGGGGATTGACAGGGAAGCGAGAGCCGCCTTGCCCCTCCCGCCCCTTATCTACCGGGAGATGGCACCGAGACCTCGGCTACCAGGTCCCCAGGACAGCCACTGCAGGAGGGGAACGATAAAGTGGGATCCCCCCCAGCGGTTCCCGGGGGGGGTTCACTGGCACCTCCCGGTCCCACTCAAGCATTTACCGGAGGATCTTGACCCCTCTCCGGTCACCTACCCGGGGGGAAGCCCACAGAGAGCCCCTAAACATTAAAGGAAGGCACAGGGATACCCCCGGGGCGTTACCGGGGTAGGTACAGCGAGACCCCCGCGGTCTCCCTCAGGCACTCCACCGTGGGATTACCCCTCCCCTCCCCCACTCCGGTTTCCTCGGTCACTCACACAGAAGATGGCACCGGGAGCTCCCCGCATCCCCTCAAACCCCTCACCGAGCAGGGCCCCACACCGATCGACACCCCCCCCTTCCGTCCGCGACTTCCCCGGTCATCGGCTAGCGTCCGCCCCCCGCCACACACTCCGCAGTGGCAGGACTGGGCCGCCCCCCAACCTGGGTAACGAAACCTCCTCTCCCCCCTTAACGACGCCGGTGCCAACCCCACCGGTACCGCCCGCAGGGCTCCGGCCAGGGCCTCGTGGTCACCCCTTGCCCACCGCGGGGCTGTGCCCACCACCCCTCACCCCGTACCTTACAGGCCTGGTAGCTCTCGAAGGCGCGCAGGGCGCTCTCCGTGAGCTTGACGTGGAAGACGGAGACGCGGGTGCCGCGGCCGAGGCGGCCGCAGGACAGCCCGTACCCGCGCTCCGCCTGCAGCGCCGCCATCTTGGGACCGTCTCCCCCTCCGCGCCTGGGCCGCCGGGGCCTCCCGCCGCCGCCACGCCCCCTTTATGCATTATTCATGAGACGCCCGGCCGCGCCCCGCCCATCCGCGGCGCTTGTTGCTGGGGCGAGGAGGTGGGCAGCGTGCTCTCCCATTGGTCAAGCCTCACCGGCAGCCGCGTCGGATTGG
The DNA here is from genome assembly GCA_013400475.1 of Tricholaema leucomelas. NCBI lineage: Eukaryota > Metazoa > Chordata > Aves > Piciformes > Lybiidae > Tricholaema lacrymosa > Tricholaema leucomelas. The sequence continues at coordinate 202,804 of WAAF01000698.1, read as the reverse complement.
AGGATTGAGGAAGAAGAAGGTGGGGATATGCAAACGAAGGCCGCGGGGCATGGCGGGGAGGGTGGTTTGGTGCAGCCCTCCACCGCTGGAGGACCCCGGGGAGGGGGCGGCGAGCGGGCATCCCCCGGCCCACGGGCATCACGCCGGGTACGGCTTGGGTGTGCCCTCACCAGGCAGGGCCTGCAGGTCCGGGCCTCCTCCTGGCATACTCCTTCCATGGCAGGGCTCCTAGGCCACGGGATTCCCCCCGTCCTCGGGCAGGACCTGCAGGCCTGGGCATCCCCCTGCCAAGGCAGGGTCTATAGGCCCCAGGTTCCCCCCGCCCGAGGGCAGGGCCACATGCCCGGGCATTTCCCCCTCCAGGGTAAGGCCTGTAGGCCCCAAGTTACATCCCCCCCTCCCCTGCTGCAAGCAGAGCCCGGGTGCCCCTGACAGGTAGAGCCTGCAGGCCCGGGCACCCTCACTCCAGGGCAGGGCCTGTAGGGCCCCGGATCCCCCTAGCCACAAAGCAGGGCCTGGGGGCACCCACGGCACACTAGGCCTCTCCAGAGCCATGCATTCCCAGGCTCTGAGCATTCCTTGCCACGGAGGCTGCTCCCTCCTGTCACAGCTGCAGCAGAGCTGTGCAGTATTCCAAAAAATGTCCCTCTATAGCCCCTGCATTGAACAGTGGCCCCCAGGGCAGCCATGGGTGTGTGGCAAAGGGGGAACACTGCCAAGAGGAGGATCCCTTCTCTGCAGGCAATGAAGAGGTCAAAACGTGAAGGAAATTGTCTTTTATTTGGGAAGTTCACAGTTGATTTGGGGGTGGGAGGACAGTGCTACAACCCCCCTCCCTCCGTGAGCAGAGCTGAGACAGGGACAGCAGCAGGCCCCCAGGCTGCAGAAAGCTGTAGGGCAAACAGGGACCCTCCCCACAACCAAAAAGCTTGGACCCACAAGAGACAGCCTGGAGAGGAGGGCTCTGGCATTCCCCTCCCGCACCCCTCCCACCACAGGCTTCTTTGGCTTCCTTTGGACATTGCACAGTCTGGGAATGCTGAGGGGAGTGGGGGCCTGGGGAGGGCTGAGTAGCTGGCAGCCCCCCGGGCACAGGGAATCTCACTGCACATGCCCCTCTGTGTGGCTGGGCCCAGCCAGAGGACCCACTGTGCTCTTTCACATCCACGTGGGACCCACCGTGCCTGTCCCCTGCCCGTGAGGGCAGCCACAGCAGACCACCGGTGTGCAGGAGCTCCTCCTCCCCTCCAACGGCCTCTGATTGCCAGGAGGGTGCTTGGGGGTCTCTGCTCTGCCTCCGGCTCCATCCCTGTGCCAGGAGGGATATGGGGGCACATGGAGAGGGGAATCTGGCACCTCCGGCAGAGAAAGCGACTGCGAGTCCATGGGAAGGGGTCGGTGGAGCCCCAGGGCAGCCCCTTCGCAGAAGAGAGGCACAATCTGGCACAGGTCCTGTGCCACGGGGCCAGCCCTGCCACCATCCTTAGTTCCTTGCCGCGATGACCACAGACAGTGCCACACCGCCCAGAGCGATGGCAGTCGCCCCGAAGAGCCACTTCCAGGGAATGGACTGGGGAGGAGAGACCGGAGAGAGCTGACGGCATGCACGGGGCCTGCCGGGAGCTCCACGGGCAGTGGGGCAATGCCATGAACCCCATGGGCAGCAGGGCCCTGCCATGAGCCCCACGGGCAGTGAGGCCCTGCCATGAGTCCCACAGGCAACAGGGCAATGCCATGAGCTCCACGGGCAGTGGGGCAATACCATGAGTCCCATGTGCAGCAGGGCAATGCCATAAGCCACATGGGCAGTGGGGCAATGCCATGAAGCCCACGGGCAGCGAGGCAATACTGTGAACCCCATGGGCAGGAGGACTCTGCCATGAGCCCCATGGGCAGTGGGACAATGCCATGAAACCCATGGGCAGCAGGGCAATGCCATGAGCCCCACGGGCAGCAGGGCAATGCCATGAGTCCCATGTGCAGCAGGGCAATGCCATAAGCCACATGGGCAGTGGGGCAATGCCATGAAGCCCACGGGCAGCGAGGCAATACTGTGAACTCCGTGGGCAGGAGGACCCTGCCATGAACCCCATGGGCAGTGGAGCCCTGCCATGAGCCCCACGGTTAGGGGACAACACTGTGAGCCCCACGGGCAGCAGGGCTCAAAAAGGCAAACGCCGCAGGGGCCCTGCCCGCACCTGGCCGCACGTCACAGGGCTCAGTGTGTGCTGCGCCGGCTCCGGAGTGCAGCAGCTGGGAGCAAAGTCCAGACTCTCCAGCTGGCAACACCGGGATCCGGCGGAGTGAGCCAGGAGCACAGCCACAGCTGTGGAGTGCTCCTGGCAGAGCTGCCTGAGTGTGGCCCCCCAGCTCCCACCAGGCTGCCCTGACACAGCCCCCCCGCGGGTCACAGCAGCATCCCCCTGCTAGGGAGCAGAGTTGTGTTGACTCCCAGTGACTTAGGGGACGCTAAGTCAACCCTCCCCATGCCACAGCAGGCCAGCACCAGAGCCCTTACCCACGGCAGTTTGTCTTTGCACTTGCCCGGGGCGCCGGCAGCGCTGGGGTTCCCCAGCATCTTCCTGTACATCTCTGTCTCCAGGCTCCTCTGGTCTGCGTGCTTCTTCACCAGCTTGGAGAGCTCAGCGTGGATGGTCTGGGGAAGAGTGCACAGTGCTGCTCGTACCAGCCCAGTGAGGACCAGAGTGCCACCACCAGCAGGTCTGATCACCCCAGGATCATGCAGGAGCTTTAGGGAACAGCCTAGGAGCAGCCAGGGCAGCTGACAGCCTGATCCTGCCACTCTCCCTGCACTGAGGGGTTGGCATCGGACATCTGAGTGTCCCTTCCTGGCCACCCAAGCTGCTCCCACTGCTCAGGGCTTGTGCCCTGAACACCAAAAGGATAGGATCCTTCAACCAAGACAGCACAGTGGTGCCTTGGGGACAGACCTCCCTAAGCTCTCTCACTTTTCTATCTGGATGCAGACTGGGCAAAAAGGCTTCAACTCAGCCTGGTCTGAGCTGCAACTGCAAGGGCCAGGAGCGAGTCAGTACCTGCCTGGCTATGCCAAGCAATGGCTGCGGCTGCAGGAGAAAGGTCTGTGCCCTGCATCCAACTCTGAGGCTCCCAAAGAGCAACAAGAGGCACTGGCAAGCTAAGCACGGCACCACCAGCTGTGCCCAGCAGCAACAAGGCCACAGTCGTGCAGCTGCCCAGGGCCACGGCCATGCTGTGCCCTCTGCTGGGGACAGCTCTTAGAAACACTGTCACTAGTGACCCACAGCAGCTCTGGTCCTTGTTGTCTCACCCAGAGACAAGCTGGAACTTCACCACACCATGCCATGCTTGGCATTGTTGCCTCAAACACAAGATTTTGGACGTCTGGAGAGTGCAGAGCACCTGTGGGGCACCTGTGGGCACCCTGAGCATCCCAGGGCTGGCATATTGGTGTCAGAGAAACGCTGGCACCCCCAGCTCCCACAATATGTTTCCAAGGGGCTGACAGAAGGGAGCCCAGCAGCTGCTGCTCTGTAACAGCCAGGAGGTGTCCAGAGCTTTGCTGATCCGAGGCAGGTGGAGCCCACTGCTGTTTTGGATGCAGGCTGTGACTCACCCCTGCGCGTCTGCAGTGGCAGCACTGCCACTTCCCCAAGTCCCAGCAGCCAGCTGGGCAGCCCAGTAATTTGCTGCCCCTGTGGTTGGGCTGCTGACGTCACTGCCGGGCAGCTTTTCACCCCTCTCCAATTAAAAGCTTCATCCCCTGGCCTGGCAGCAGCCACCCCATGGACAGCAGCGTGCTGGAGACGCACAGCAGGAGCCACTCTGGGTGCTGCCTGCGCCTCGCTCACTGCCTGCCCTCGCTGGCAAGGGGGGGCCTTGAGAGCCTGCTCACCCCGCCATGGGTGCTCCCAGGCCACCAGCTCTGCTGCTGCACCTGCGTTTTGACACCAGATCGTGGCACAAACAATGATGGTCTGGTGAAATTCCCAGAAAAGAGGTAGATAAAAATCCAGACCCAGCCGAGGATTAAAAGCCACCTGCAGACCCAGCCCTTCCCTGTCTCCCTCCCTGCTGGCCCAGGCTCCTGCTGGGGCCATTCCCTGGTGCCTTCTCCCGAGGCTCCAGTCCTGCAGCTGATCATTAACCAACAGGAAATTCCTGACCCAGAGCTCGCCCTGGCCTGGGCGCTGGACTGAGGTCTGGGCTGCTCCTGCCGCCCACTGAGTCACGCTCCAGGCTGCTGGGCCAGTCTGGCAGGGCCTGGGCTCCGTTCTGCTTCCTGCAGTCATGGCAGGAGCTGCTGGAGCCACCCAGGGAAGCTGGAGCAGCCAGGACTGTGCAGGCAGATTGCTGCTGGGTTGGCAGGGACTGCTGCCACAACAAAGACCAAAGGGCAAAGTGGGACAGCGCAGGGACAGCTCACAACACAGAGATAAGGGCCCTGCCAGCCCTGCCAAGCTCAGCCCTTGCACCATGCTGTGCATCACCCCACAGCTGCCCAGGCCCTTGCACGGAGGAAGCTGGGACCAGTCATGGGTGGACACACCGAGACGGGCAAGAGAGGGGGATCCTGCAGACACCCAGCTCAGCAAGGTCACTGGTGGCACCCAGCAGCCTACCTTGTTTGAAGGCTCCAGCTTCAATGCCTCCTTTAAGATGGGGATGGCCTCTCTGTACTCTCCCTGCTGAGCCAGGACCTGCAAGGTGATATAGGGACGGAGCCAAGCTCGTCTCTGCCCTCCACCGGACCATGGGGAAGAGGCAGCAGTGCCTGCTGCAGGCTTGGCCTCACCTTGCCCTTTCGGAAGAGAGCTTTGATGTTCCCTGGCTGGTGCTCCAGGACAAGGTTGCAGGACTTGAGGGCTGCCTCATAATGGTCCAGCTTCAGCTGAGAAGCTGCCAGGTTGTTGAGACACTTCACCTTCACATCCAGCAGCTCGGCCTCCTCCTCTGGGCTGAAGTCAACTGCAAAGAGCCCAGAGGTGAGCTGCAGCAGGAAGAGAGCACAGGTGGCCCTAGCTGGGTGGGAGCAGGTACCTTTAGAGCTGGAGGTGATGACCTTGAGGGCAATGTCGTAGGAGTTGATGGCCAGCACGTAGTCTGCCTGCTGGTAGAAGAAGTTGCCACGCTCCCGCTTGCGGTTGGCCAGCTCAACCTTCTCCTTCCCGCTGAGCAGCTCCAGGTCCGGCGCATCCCGAGTTGCCAGCAGCTCCACCTCCAGGCTGAGGGCCGCGTTGGGTGGGATGTCAGGGCTCCTGCACAGAGAGGGGCACAAAGCTGTGGCGCTGCTGTCACCTCTGCCGGTCCTACCAGGCCACAGAAGCTCAGGGTTGACACAGATCAGTCCCCCCAGGTGGTACATGCTGCCACCTCCATCCAAGCTGGGCCTCCCTGCCCATGAAGCTGTGGCTGGCTGGGCTGTCACTGGCGGTGGAGGGGACAGCTGTTACTGCCCTGTTTGGGGCCATCCTGCTCCACTCAGCCCTCTCAGCTCACCTGCCCTGAACGCCATAGCAGTACTTTGCATCCGACTGGATCAGAGCTGTCTCCCCCATCTCCAGGAGCTGCACACACAGGTCCAGGGCCTGCAGGAACCACATCATGGGGAAGGAGCTTAAGCAAGGGCAGAGGTGCTGCTTCTGACCCTCAAACGGGGACGTCATCAACCCCAAACCCTCCATGCACCCTCAGGAGAGGAAGTTGAGCAAGCACCCTCCCAGACAGCCCTGACCTGCAGGACATCACAGTCCCCCAACGTGAAGGTGAGGGCAGGGTTCTCCTCCACCACGCTGCCATCCTCCAGGGTGGCCTTCAGCCGGATGGTCACGTCCTGGCCCTTGCGGGGACGAGTGTCCACGCCCTGCCCCGGCACCAGCGTCTTCTTCTTGAGCAAGCCGCTCCCTGGGCGAGGAGAAGCCAGAGATGGGTCAGGCCATGACTGGGAGGGAAAAGCCTCCCTCTTGCCACCCTGCTCCTACCCCCTGCCTGGCCTCCACGGTGTGGGGAACACTGGTGGAGCGTGGGGAACCTGCGAGGCCCTGCGAGCTCAGTGCACTCCTGCCCCAGGCTCCTACCCAGAACATCGAGCCACTCCTGGGGGTCCTCTGCTGCTTCCCCGGCGGGCTGAGCGTCCTCCCGCGGCGGCGCGGGCGGCCTGCCCACGTCCTCCAGCGGAGGCAGCTCGCTCAGGTCCTCGTCCTCCTCTTCTTCCTCCAGGACCTCGAAATCCTCCGTCGTGTCCAGCTGAGTGGAGTCAGCCGTCGACGATGGCTCGGTGCCGGTGCCTGCCCGGCTCGGGGAGCTGCTCCTTCGTTCCTCCCCGTTGGAGGCCATCGCGGCGGAGCAACCTGGAGAGGGGAGGGAGGACGCAGGTCAGGCCTACACTTACCGGGAAGAGGACGAGACGCGGCTGCAGAGCCCGGACAGCACCGGGAGCCAGGATCGGGATCCTCCGGGGGGCGATGCGTGGCTCGGGCCAGGGAGATCCCGCCGGCCCTGGGGGCTAGAGACGGGGCCACGGGGAGGGAACGGGCCTCGAGTGAAAGAGCGCTGGCCCCGGCCCGGTACCGGGAAGGGCAGCCCCGCGCAACCCCCGCCACCAGGTGTCGCCCCCCGCCCGCGAGACCCCCACGTCACCGTCACGCGCTGGGAATCCCCCTAGCAACGGCCGCGCGCCCCCCGCCGCTCCTACCTGGCCCCGCGAACCCGCGGCCGCCAGCCCCGCCCCACCGCTGCTATTGGACTGACAGCAGCCACTGCGTTGACTCCATTGGCTGAGGAGAACGCTCGTCAGCGAAGAGCTGGGAGGGGCTTGGAGCAGTCTTAAAGGGGCTGCGGAGGGTGAGTGGTGGGGCCGAGCGGTGCGGTCGTGGCGTGAGGGCGCTCAGGGATCTTAGTGCTGACACTGGGGTAGCTCCGTGATACTCTGGGGTGGGGAAGAGGAGGTGGTGGGGCGGTAGTGAGTGGTGGTCCTGAACCTCTCCGCTTCGCCATCCGCCACTACTTCCGGCTCGGTGCCGTGACGCTAGGGACGCGCTGACGTTTCAGGGTCACGCACGACGCGACCGCGCACCCGGAAGCAAGGTTCGGCTGCCGGTGTCGCTCCCGCTCCCGTCATGTGAAGCGGCAGGACACACTCCCCTAGGTGCGCGGGCGTTGCCGGCGGGAGTCTCCGGGGTCACTGGGAGGGGTCCGGGCCCAGGCCTAGGCCTGCAACCGCGTCCCCTCAAAGGAGCCCGGTACCGGGGCAGCTCTACCGGGAGGCGGTGGGCGGGCAAGGGGGACCCTGTTAACCGGTGGTGGGTGCGCTTGGGGCTGGCTTAGGACTGGGCACCTGTGTGTGCGTGTTAGCTCCGGTATCGGCGGCGTAACATGGCAGAACGAGTCCACTTACCAGTCCCGGGGGCGCGGGAGGCTCCCGTCCTCCGGCTGAGCTGCTCCTCGCGGTCCCGCAGGTGGCGATGGAGCCCACGGCCTCGCAGGTCTTCTGCGGGCGGGTGCTGGGCATGGTCAATGCTGAGGACGTCAACGCCATCATCCTGGCCCAGAAGAATATGTGAGTCCTGGGGAAACCGACCCCCGAGGGACCCTGGTACCGGCACCGGGAACCTGCTGGGATCTTTGCTGAGCTCCGTCTGCTTCCTCTGTGCAGGTTGGATCGATTTGAGAAGACCAACGAGATGCTGCTCAACTTCAACAACCTCTCCAGTGTCCGCATGCAGCAGATGCATGAGCGTTTCCTCCACCACACCAAGACGCTGGTGGAAATGAAGAAGGATCTGGACAGCATCTTCCGGAGGATCCGGTGGGCAACAGGGACAGCACTGCTGGTGGGGAGGGAGACAGTGGAGAGGCTGCTGGGGTTTATCAAGGTCTGGGTGGGCCGTGGGGGTGTTAAAGTGGGACATGAGTAGGAGCTCAAAGTGGAAACATGGATGGAGAGGGGGATATGTGTGGTTCAGCAGCACGTGGAGGCAGCAGGAGAGGATCTGCACAGGTCAGAGCTTTGGGATTTCTGGATTCTGCTCCAGCCAGGGTGGTTCGAGCCCCCCTGGGGCAGTGGGAGGGAAGGTTTACACAAGCAGGAGAGGAAGGAATGCCTGGTATGCTGATGGGGTCTGGGCAGGAGCCTCAGGGAACCCCAGGGGATTGATTTGCCTTGTCCAGAGGGAGGGAGCTGGTCAGGCAGCTCGGATCTGATCGATCTTGCCTCCCTGGGGACTCACCTCACTCTCTCCTCCTCAGGACGCTGAAAGGCAAGCTGGCAAAGCAGTACCCGGAGGCTTTCAGCAGTGAGTGATTCTTTCTAATGCAGGTTTTCTATCAGGTTCCTTCCCAAAAAGTCCCTTTTCCTAAGGACATAAGAGGTGGCTTTCAGGAGAAGCCCCTGGGGCATCCAGGCTGCTGTGCTGAAAAAGCCTGGGAGGCTGCCTGATGGCCTTAGAAGCAGCTGCAGGTTTCCAGCAGCTGCTGATTTATTTTTCATCGAGTTTCTTCATTGATTTCTGCCACAAGCAGGCAACACTTAAAGGCAGCGATTAGCAAACTGCCGTGCTGGGGCACCTCTCCTACCTGGTGTCACTGTGGCAGCGCTTCGGGTCGCAGCAGCAGCAGCAGCACTTCAGCTTTGCGCCTTCCCTTCCAGACATCCACGAATCTCCCATCCTGGAAGACGACGACGACTTCGACCCCGTCCCCAAAAGCACGACGACCACCATCGCTACCTCTGAGCAGAGCACCGAGTCCTGTGACACCAGCCCTGACATCATCTCCCCCACCACGAGTCAGGATTTTGAGGATTTATCCCAAGGCCACTACGATTTACCGGCGGTCAACGGACAGAGTCTCACAGACGAAGACACGGCCGAAGGCTTGGACTAGGCGAGCAGCTCCTGCAGAACTTTCTATCCTGTATTTATATTTGTGTGTTTCTTTTTCCTTGGAAAGGGGGTAAGGAAAAGAGGGAAGCGAGGGCCGAGGGCAGCAGGGTGGTGTTCTTCTGCCTCTGCACTGCCACCTTGGTGTAAACCCTGCCACTCGCTGCGGGGGTGACTAAGTAAAACGTGGGTTTGAAACGCCTCTTGTCCTTCCTCGTTTGTGCAGCAAAACCCCAGCTCGGAGGCAGCCCTTGGCACAGAAGAGCTGCTTTGGGATGCAGGAATGTTGGGTTTGGGGTCCCACCTGTGCTGCAGCTCTCCTGCAGGTTTGTGCTGATGAAGGCCCTGTGCTGGCCGTGCCACAGGTTCTGCCCGCAGGAAGCGCCTGAGCCAGGTTGCCTTTGGTGCCTGCCTGCCTCTCGCCGCAGCACAGCCCTCACACCGGACTGCTTGCCGCGTCCCGGGCCCGCTCCTCCCTGCACCCTTTCGGTGTGCACAGGATCGGCCTGGGGCGGGGAGCTGAAGGGGCTGAGGCCAAGTGAAGATTGAGGCTGGAGGGCAGGGCTAGGGGGGGCCGCATAAGCCCAGTCCTGAGGCTGCGGGGACGCTTTAGTGGAGCGGGAGCCGTCCCTAGGGCCGTGGTGTGACTTTGGGGCCGGTCCCCAGGCGTCGAAAGCGGTGCGGGCCCATTCTCATGGCCGTGGGATCGGTCCCGGGCCCTAGGGACCGCTCAGAGGCCAGACCCGGAGCAGTGAGGACGCTGCAGGGCGGGGCCAGTGGTGCCGGTTGGGGCGGGGCGGCGGCGGGAGGCGGTGCCGCGGCGGGAGGCGGTGCCGCGGCGG
>WAAF01000698.1:108909-183514 GCA_013400475.1 Tricholaema leucomelas | reverse complement strand
TTCGTGGTGGGAAACCTCCACACACACTGTTTCATTTCAAGACCCCCCTCTCCGTGAGGCTCCGGAGCCGAGGCCCCCCGAGCCCGCTCGGTGTTTCCGTGTCCGTCGCCCTCGCCGCCCCAGCCGCACGCGCCAGGCTCGTATCCCAAATTACCTCCCGGAAAGCGCCGCGACCTCCGCTCCCCTCCAGCCTCCCCGGCCCCGATCGCTTTTCACCACCCGCCGCCCGCTCCGGCTCCCACCCCGGCGCAATTAGTGCTCCCAAATCCTCGTTATCCTGCTGCAATCTTAATTACCAGCAGCTCGCGGGATGCTCTCGGGGCGGGTGTAAAACACTCGGCTGTAAAGGCAGCCAGGATGTGGTACCCCAGGGTACCCCGAGCATTCCACGGCTCCATCCCCCACCCAACACAAACCCTTCCCTAGGGTGGGGTTCAGCCCCCTCCCCAGTTCACCTCTTCCTCCAGCGAGGCCTCCGAACAACTCTCCCAACGAGCCCACCCAGATCCAAGCTCCTCCATTAGCGGAGCTGAGGCTGCTCCGGCTCCACCGATAACGAACGCGGAGCTCCAGACCCTCCTTCTCCCAAATCCTCATCTAAACAGCACCAGAAACACACCCGAGCTGCCCTACCCAGGCACATTCCCTGTTCTCCGAGCAGGATCCTCTGCAAAAAAGGCCAATTTTAGATCGATATTGCATTTTAGTTTATTTTCTCCCTGGTATTTCCCCCCCCCTCCTCCTTCTCCAAGCAGGGACCCTCAGGAGAGGCCAATTTTATATCTATTTATTTATTTAACCTTTTTTTTCTCCCCCGTCCCTCNGGGTGGGGAAGAGGTTTATGGCTTTCCTATGACCAAAAAAAAACGCTGATCAGGTGCTAAGTAATGCAATAAAGTAAAACCACATTGCCAAGGTGTCGGGAACGTTTATGTTTTCCTTCCAAAGGGCTGGATTTCATTTCAATTTCTTTCCCCCTATCACTGTTTTAAGGGGCTGGGAAAGGAAAAGAAAAAAACCAAACCCAACCAACTCACTCTGCGCTAAGTGTCGGAGATCAGGCAGTTAAAGAAAAGATTTATTANAATAATCCTGTTCAGTGCAACCTTGTCACTTCAGCTGAAACAAAGAAGGGAAAACTCTTGCAACTCCAAGCAGGTTTTTTCTCCCCTATCAATTAGTTAACTCTCAGCGAGTCATATCTGCTACAGAGATATTAATAGCAGTGATCAAAGGGAGAGATCACAAATGTCAAAATTTCCAGCTGAAGACATAATTACCCTAAAAAGCTTTTTATGTAACTTCCCCCCCCCCACACACACACACTTCTCCACATGTGTTTTAAAAGGGAAAAGTGTGAAGTTTTCCAATCGGAGAGGAAAAGGCCGAGGAGAGACGCAGGGAGGCTGTGGAATGTGCAAGTCGCAAGGAANGGCAAATAATTGCCCCGAAGAACAAAGGGAAATTTGGGCAACCTTGAATCGGGCAAGAGAATTTGGTTAAGAAACGTAGGTAACGTGCGCTGAGAGCTCTGCTGCAGCTCCAGCAGCGAGGCTTGCTGGCAGGCACGGCACCCAAATCCGCCTCGTTCCTCCTTTCCCACTCCTTATCCCTCCTTTCCCACTCCTTATCCCCCCCCTCCTCTCATCCCAGCTGGCATTTCTGGTGCCGTCCCTCAGCTGCAGGAGGGTTTATAAAAAGCCCGGGCGCTGCAGCCAGCGCGGCCGAGACGGCCGAGGGGAATCTTTCGCTCTCTAAAAGGACATTTGGCGTCGCCTTCCCCCAGCGCCGCACGTCGAGGGGCCGCAGGGCTCTCGCGAATGGGTCCAAAAGGGAATTTTGGAGGATTTTTCGTCGTTTCTCCATTGCTTTTGCCATTCTTGACCTAATCACTGCTATGCGAGACTCCCCTGGGAACGACACGTGTGGGTCGGGGTTGGGGGGGGGGGGGTGTACAGGATCTGGGTGGCCAGGTCCTCCTAGCACTGCCGTGGTGGCAGGAGGTGCTGAGCGGTGGGGACACGGTTGGGACCCGTTTGGGTGTCAGGGCGAACATCCAAACATCCCCGGCCCTGAGAAATTCCCATCATAGGGAGGAAGCCAAACTTCCTGCTGCGGGGAGTGGGACCTCGCCTCCCTTCGCCTGGGCCCGAGGGGAAGAAAGGAGGCTTTGAGGTGGGGGTGGAGGCTAATTTGGGTTTAGGGCACCCAGGGGTTGCGGGGACACACCCGTGGCCCCACACACAGCAAGGGGGGACCTTGGTCCCCACAGGGCTGAGGCCACCCACAGCCCGGCCCACAGGTGGCATCTCCCAGACCTGCCACTGCTGGGTGGGACCCTAAATGGGCATCACGACCGAGCCCCCCAGGGGTATTTTTTTGGGGTGTGTGTGCCATTGTTTTTCACGGGAGTGGGAGCTCCGCGCTGCTCTGGGTGGGGAAAAGGGAGATTCATTGTTCTCTGGGACCGGGGGGCAGACCTCTCCGGGGGGAAGGGGGATCCCTTGCTGATCTCAACAGGACGGGGGGGGGCTCAGAAGCTTTAGGGGAGGGAAGGGGGGGTCATCACTCCCAGGGGTAGGAGAGGGTCGTATGGGGAAGGGGTTCGCTATTGTTCTCCGGCCGGCCGGGGGTTTCTATTGTCCTGGGTGGGGATTGGAGCCGCATTGTTCTCCGGGAGGGGGTTCTGCACGGTGCGGGGACACACACACAAGGGGGGACAGACCTTTCTCGGGGAGGGGGGTGCCTCATCTCCATGGGGAGAGGGGCACTGGCTGCTCCCGGGACGGGAGGGCGAGTTCGGCTGCGCTCGGGGCTTGGGGAGAACACAGAAAGGTTCCTCTATTGTTCTCTGCAGGGAGGTGGGGAGGGTCCCGTCTGGGCTGCGGATCAATGCGGGAGTGGGGAACCGGTTGCCTGCCGAGGGGGGTGATGGAGGGTCCCGGCTGCACTCCCCGGGGCGGGGGGGGGTCCCTATTATTCTGCGAAGTGCGGCCCCGAGGTGAGCCCGGCGATGTCTCGGCCGCTCCCGGGGCGAGATAGGGGAGACGGGACGGACGGGACAGACGGGACGGACGGGACAGACGAGATACCTTCCACATAGACCGACCCCGCATGGCCCGCACCGAGCGGGGCAGCCCCGAGGGGCACCGCACAGCGCCCGCCCCGGCCCCGACGGGATCCCCTGGCCTCACCCCCCGCGTCCACCTTGCAGCAGCCGCCCAGTGCTGCCGGTACTCACAGGCGATGGGCTCGGCGCAGAGGAGCCGCAGGCAGAGCAGGAGCAATGGAAGGAATGACGGTAAGGGCGGCATGGTCGCCTCCGGTGCCCGTCGGTGCCCGGGGCAGCGGAGCGCACCGGCACGTCCGGGGAAGTCCCGAGCAAGTCTGAGCAGCCCCCGGTAACCAAAGCCCTAAATGCCGCCCTGGCCCCGCCCCGCCCGGCCCGGGCCCGCCCCCGGGGGGGCAGAAAGGCACTGGCCCTAGGGTCCCTTCGCCCCAGCCTGGTACCGGCTCCGATACCAATACTCGGGTGCCGATGTCCGCCCCGCGGCTCCTGGTGCTGCCGCGGGATGTTGACTCCTCGTCCCTGCCCGGTCCGGAGCCGGTGTCCCGCTCTCCGCCGAGCCCCGCGGGAGCTGAGTAAGAGCCTTCCCACGGGTGACTCATTCGCGGCCGCCACGGACTCTCCCGTGCCCACGGGGCCGCTCCCGAGGCTGCACTCGCGGCCGGGCCGTCCGGGGAGGTCCCCCCCCGTCAAAAGTGTCTTTAGGGGATAAAAATCCCGGAACTGGCTTTTTTTGGGGGGAGTGAAAGCAGGAATCTCCTCTGGCGAATCCCGATGGTTTCTATCAGATCCCTCGGCCCTGATTTTCCCCACTAACCCTCCCCCTCCCCCCAAAAGTAGGAAAACGCCCAAGTGGCCTCAGCCCCCGCGGGACAGGGCTGTGTTTGTCCCCAGGGTCCCGGGCAGCCCAGACTCGGTGGCACCAGGAGCACCCCAAGATGGGTGCCAGAGCCCCAGGATGGCAGGTCCTGGTTGTGGCAAGGACACTGTCCCCACGCATGGGCTGTCCCCAGCTGCACATCCTTTAGGTCTGCCTGTGAAGAGCAGTGAGGTGCCCCAGAGCACCCCACGCCAGGGGGTCAGGTTCCCCACCAGCAGAGGGGACACAGAGGGAACCTGTGGCCCTGACCTTGAAGACTGGACGGGGGTGAGAGCCCCTAGGCAGTGGGATCTTGGCTGCTGCTGCTGAGGCTGGTGGGTGGCTCCGAGGGCTCAGAGTCGGGGTGAGGGTTTCCATCCCATTGTCCTGTCCGGTGGCACTCCTTGTCCCTTTCCTTCCTGTCTCGGCTCTGTGCCCCCTTCGCCATGAGGGCAGGGACATGGCTCCTTGCAGGGGATGAAGCGCTGGGGGACAAAGCCGCGGGTGACAGGGGACATCTGAAGCTGCCCAACCCAAAGAAGTGACCCTGGGTTGGAGGGCTGAGGCCAAAGTGGGGATGATGCTGCCTGGAAGTCACCGCCGGGCTCTGAGGTGTTGGGCACTGGCTGAAGGAATCGCACGGATCAGAAAAAGAAACAACAATGGAAGCGAGCGGGAGGGAGACAAAGCGATGCCTTTTCTCCTCGTCCTGCTTTTTGGAAGCTTCTGAATTGTTTTGTTGAAATTTCCCAAAAATGTCAGGCTCCGGGAGCCACCCAGCCTGAGAAACTTCAGCCCCGCCAGCCGCGGTCTGGCCGAGTGAATCACGGCTGCCCCGGGGGCCGCCGGCCGCCCGCGCTCCGACCCACTGCCCCGGCCCACCCCTAGGCAGCCACCTTGGGCCCGGAGCCAGTGCTGGGTGCTGAGGAGAGAGGCCAAGGGAGGAGAAATCGCCCCCTGCGGCTGCAGCTGGGACCGGGCTGCCCACCTGCACTGCCCCCACCGCTGTCCCCATCGCCTTCTCCTTCCCTTAGCTCTCACCTGCAGCCAAGGATGAGTTGGGACTGAGGGTGGCTGCGTTGGGAGAGCTCCTGAGGAGGGGGTGACAATTATCCTGGCAAAGGCATCAGCAGAAGTGGGCTTGAGGCTTTGCTGGGGTTCAGGGGGACGGTAGGTTTGGGAGGAGATGAGAGCTGATCCCCACTGGTGTCACCTACTTGTGTGCAGAATGTCACCCCAGGTGGCTTGGGGACATTTGCCCTCCCTGACCCATGGCAACATCTGGATCCAGTGCTGTGGAATGGGACAGGATGGGTGGACAAAGGCAGCCCTGCCGTGCCTGTGGTCCCTGAAGGTTGGCAGTGGCAGCGTGGTGGCAGGATGCGGTCAGCAGCAGTGGCAGGGGGTAGCTGGAGATGACAGAGTCACTGCCCTGCTCTCTGAGTCAGT
Organism: Tricholaema leucomelas; assembly: GCA_013400475.1. Classification (NCBI taxonomy): domain Eukaryota; kingdom Metazoa; phylum Chordata; class Aves; order Piciformes; family Lybiidae; genus Tricholaema lacrymosa; species Tricholaema leucomelas. Next base: position 178,139 of record WAAF01000698.1, on the reverse strand, counting down.
GCGGTGGGCAGTGGGCACAAGTGGGCAGAGGGCAGATGTGGTCAGTGGACAGATGTGGTCAGTGGTCAGATGCGGTCAGCAGACAGATGTGGTCAGCGGGCACAAGTGGTCAGTGGTCAGATGTGGTCAGGTCAGTGAACAGATGTGGTCAGCACTGCCCTTTGACAGTGACCTTTAAAGGGCTGCTCCCTCCTGCCCACGAGCCACTGCACACACAGGCACCAGCCAGGCTCTTGCAGCAGGATCCAGCCCAGCAACCCCCTCTGGCCCCCAGACCAGGCTGTGGCGTCAGCATGGGGGTCCCCTGGGGCTGGCATGGTCCGACTGTCCTCAGCCCCCCAGGGTGGTTCTGTTCCCAGGGCCTCTTTGCCCTGTCGCGGTGCAGAATCCGGCCATGAGTCCCNACCCCCCCCCCCCCCCCCCCCAGTTCCCTGCTCTGCCTCGGGGGCATGAAAATCCCTTTGGATGGATCCAAGACTCCAGGGTGGCCCTGGTGATATCCCCACACCCAGGCTGAGCATCGTGGCTTTGGTTTCCCACCACTCATCACCTTCCCACCAGCCTTCCATCCCGTGTCATGGGGCTGGGCCCGGCACATCCTACCCTGAATTAATCTCCTTACCCCAGTTCCCAGCCAGAGCCTGCTCCATAAACTCCTTGGACGGAGACAGCCTCTGGCTCAAGGGCCAGGGTGTAAAAAACAAACAACAACAACAACAAAAAACCCAAACCCCCAGAAAAAGCAAGAGGAGAAGGCGCAGTAGAGCTGCCTCTGACTGCCTGCATCCTTTTAAAGTGACCTGAGGGAAAAATAAAGAGGCTAGAAATGCAAAGAATCCAGCAGTCAGTTTGCTTTCTATTCCTCTCAGTCACATTTCCACATCTCTGGGTAATTTATAACCCACTTAACCCCTTCCCTGCCACCCCTCCGCCCCCCCTTGCCACAACCCCTCTGCTCAAGAGCATCCTCGCAGCGCTGCCTCCACCTTCCCACCTCTGTTTGCTTTGGGAAGCACAAAAAGTCCCCAGAGGGAGTTTGTGACTCTCTAGAGTTGGGGGGGGGGGAGGGGATGCAGCTGGTGTGGAGGGGATGCTGGGCTTTGTGGGGTGAGGGTATGGGGTGATGGGTCCCCTTGCCATGGAGTGGTGGTGGAGATGCTCTAGGCAGCGTGGGAGGAGGTTTGGTGAGAGGCTCCGACAGAAAAAATGTGGGTCAGGAGAGAGCAACGCGAAAGGCATCGAGTGTTTGGAAGGGGGAGGGCAGTAAATATTTGCCAACTGGGAGAGCACTGCCTGGGAAAGGGGATTGCTGTTCAAAGAGGAGTGGGGGGAGCATGGGCTGGTGCCAGGCACGCTGTGGGCAGGTGCGGTGGGAGCCTTGGCCGCTGGATGTGGCATTCCCGGCTCTCCATCCGGTGGGTTTGGGTCCACCTGGGATGTGGGGCTCTGGCTCCGTCCCTCCAGCTGATGGAAACCTCACCTGTGGGGGGTGCCTCGGCTCGCGGTGACAGCCCCAGGCCACCCCATCTGCTTGGCCATCAGTCACTGGTGCCAGACGTGAGGCCGAGGGGCTGGAGGGGCTCCAGGAGGGGGAAGGGGCAGCGGAGTCGACCTGGCAGCGCCGCCGGCCCGGGCTGAGCACGGCCCTGGTTTGATTAACAAGATGAATAAACTGGCGGAGAGCAGCGGGGCGAGGAGAGGCCCCGCTCCCCGCTCCCGGGGGGGGCACCGGGCTGTGCTCCCCCAGCCCTTCCCACGGGACTCAGCCACCCCCACCCTTGTCCTCCTAGCCCATGGCACGGAGCACCCCTCGACCTGAGCTGGGACCCGCACCCCCCCGCTCTGCTTCTCCGTGCCGGGGTCCTGCCATGTGTTCCCCATTAGGGCCGGAGGTTAGCGAAGCCCCCAGCCCTCCTCCTCCTCCTCCTTCTCCTCCTCCTCCTCCTCCTCCTCCTCCTCCTCCTCCTCCTCCTCCTCCTCCTCCTCCTCCTCCTCCTCCTCTCCCCCCCGGGCCGGCTTTGGGGTGCTGCCATAAATAAGGCTGATGGGAGGGCAGCGAGCGCAGGGCCAAGCCTGTGCCTTTTATGTCTTGGAAGCCCTGGGAAATGGAAGCTGTAAATCTGGGGTGTCAGGGAGAGCCCAGTGCCCGGCGGGGCGTGGCCCTGCGGAGCTGGGGGGGAGGGTGCCAAGCACCCAGCACCTTGGGGAGGCTCCAAAGGCCGCGGAGGGTGGCACGGCTGGGTTCAATGCTGACCGGGGACAAGAAGCTTTTCTCCCCTCCTGGGGTGCTGGGCCTGGGGGGGGCAGCGAGGCTCTGGTGTTACTGCTTGCTGGTGCTCACCGGTGCCCAGTGCCAGGGCAGTTCCATCATTCTGTGACCCATCTCTGCCACCAGTGCCAATGGTCCCCCCCGCCGATCCCCACCCCTTTGTATTTCTGATGTCACTGTCCCCCATTTCTGCTGTTCCCCACTCCCTCTTCGTCCCCCAGTTCTGCTGTGCCTCTTTGATCCCTATGTACCCTTTGGTCCCTCAGTGTCCCCCCCACAGCCCTTGCTCCCGCTACACCTTCTGGTTCCTATGTGTTTCCCAGTCCCACGGGCGTGCCTGGTGCCTGCCCCCCAAGTCCTCCTGCACCCCGGGTACCCTGGCATCCCCCAGTGCCTAAGCATCTCCTGGTGCCCAGGACCCCACCCTCCTGCATCCCCCAGTCCATGAGCATCTCCCAGTCCCCAGGTCTCCCCAGTCCTCCAGCATCCCGGGGGTATCCCCGCATCCCCCCTCGCCCGAGCATCCCGCGATGCCCGCACATCCCGATCCCTCCCTCATCCCCGCTCCCCGCTGCCAGTGCCGCTGCCGCTGGACCTGCGCAGGCTGCTGCGGCTCCCCCCGCCCCCGGCTGCCCCCGCCCGGCGCACGGCGCGTCACGGCGGGGCTGGCGGGGCCGGCGGGCGCTGGGTTCGCTCCGTTCCGCGCCGCTCCGTGCCCGCCATGGCGGCCCGTGGCCCCCGGGCCCTGCTCGCCCTCGGCCTGCTCCTGGCCCTCGCCACCGCTGCCGCTGTCGCCGTCACCGCCGCCCCCGACCCCTTCTCGCCGCAGCTCGGAGACACCGCCGGGTGCCGCGGGCAGTGCGGCCGCAGCCTGCCGCGCCGGGCCGCTGCCGTGAGTCCGAGGGGCATCGGGTACCCGGGGGCATTGAGGGGACGGGAGCATGGCGGGAGCATCAGCAGCATCGGGAGTACCGGGAGCGCTGCCGGGACCAGGGGCACCAGGAGCAACGGGGGGGGCTGGGAGCAACAGGGTGATCTGGGAGCTTTGGGGGGACTGGGAGCATCAACAGCATCGACAGTACTGGGAGCTCTGGGGGCATTGGGGGCATTGGGGGCTCCAGCTTGCCCTGCATGGGCACCACTGCCACACAATCCCACACTGGACCACCCCTGTGGAAAGCACTGGGGGGGTACTGGGAACACCATGGGGGTCACTGGGGGAGCCTCAGTATCTGCTCCTCTGCAGCTTTGGAGTGCCCCAGTAAGGACATTCAGCATTTAGGGTGCCCGCAGTGGTTTTGCCCATGCCATCTTTGGGGTGCTCTCAGTGATGGCAGCTGGCCCAGGTTTGGGATGCCACTAAGTGGGGCCTTACTGGGCACGTAGCAGGCACCTATCCCTGCTCTGCCCTCCTGCACACACCCCCAGTGGCGTGGCAGAGCCAACCCCAGCTGTGGTGGCACAGGGGGCTCAGGGAGAAGGGTGGGCACTGACACCGTGCTGGTGAGGGGGACCAGCCCCAAGCCCTGGCAGCAGGGACCAGGATGGAGCCGAGTGCTGGTCATTTGGCACAGGGTGCCACGGAAAGGCCTGGATCAGAGCCGGCAGAGCTGTGCTGTGCCAGGGGCCACGCGGTGGCACCCGGGACTGTCGCCGAGCCCCCGCGGCGGCGGGGCCGTATCTAGGCCATTGCCTTGGCAGGAGCCTCCACTGCCAGGGGGGATGGAGTTGTTTTCCCATCCAGGCTCCAGCTGCTTCCTGACAGCACCCAGCTCTGCCCACGCTCCCCGAGGGCACACAGACCCCACACAGACACACACAGTGACCTCTGTATAGGCTCAGTGTCCCCCCCGTAGCCCCCACAGTGTGTTCCCAGCCCCCTCTCCCCCCATCCCCCACACAGCCACCACTGCGGCCCCTGCTTCCTGGAGCCCACACTGGTGCCAAGCACTCTAAGCAGAGATGTGGGCACCTGCCACGGCCTCCATGGGAATGAGGCCATGTGTTAACCCCTCCACTGGCTGCAGAATGGGGGGGCACAGGCAGCTCTCCCTCCCCGGGATGCCAGTCCCCCACGTACAGGATGCCAGCCCAGACTGTGGTCCTATAGGAGAGTGGTGGTGTCCAGTTCCCCCCAGTCGGGTGCAGAGGGGCCACGGCGGGGGTGAAGCTGAGGCACCAGGCTGGCTCCTGGTGCCAGCTCGGGGCTGCCCTCCTCCTCCTCGCTGCAGGATGCAGTTCTCAACGCCTGTTACCGAGGCTGCCGGCTGCTCTCCATCTGCCACTTCGTGGATGCGAGTGCCGAGCTCAACACAACCAGAGCTGAGTGTGAGGCAGGTGAGGAGCCAGCGGCCGAGGGCCCTCCCTACCCCCTAAATACCATCTCGGGGTGGGAGGGGGCGTGGGGGTGTCCCCACACTCCGTGGCACTTCCCACCCTCACCAGACCCTGCCTCTGCTGGGCACCACGTGGTGCCCCATGGCTGCAGCCTGACCCTGGCGCCAGCTCTCTAGAGTTCAGAGCTCGTAAACTGGGGTTGTGACTGGGTGTAAACTGGGGGTGTGACTGAGCACCCCCTAAGCCTGTGCCACCCTCTCGCCTGGCAGCATGCGCCGAAGCCTACAGCCAGGCAGAGGAGCAGTTTGGCTGCGTGACTGGGTGCCGTGAGCAGCTGCCTGAGCTGGAGAGCAGGAAGGAGAAGGTGAGGGGTCTCTATCCATCCCTCCATCCCTCCCTCCATCCCTCCCCTCATCCCTCCATCAATTTCTTTCCCCCATCCCTCCATCCATCCCTCCCCTCATCCCTCCATCCATCTCTCCCCTCATGCCTCCATTCTTCTTTCCCTTCATCCCTCCATCAATTCCTTCCCCCATCCCTCCATCCATCTCTCCCCCCATCCCTCCATCCATCTCTCCCTCCATCCCTTCCTCCCTCCTGCAGGGCTGGGCCATGCAGGCTGATGGCACCGAGCTCCCCGGGTGCAAGGTTCTGCGGGACAGTGGCTGTAGATCCCCCCAGTTATCTGTTACCCTTCCCAGCAATTAGCACCATCCCTGTGACGTTTAATTAATTCGGATTTTGCCCAATTAATTCAATTAGTCTTTAGCCCAAGTTGGAGGCTTTTGGCTTCGCCTGGGCGTGGACAGGGATGAGTTTGTGCTGCAGAAAGCTGCCACCCTTGGAAAGCCACTTTGGAGCCCGTGTTTGAGACCTTCCCCATCTGATCTCATTTCCCAGCCCCTCTGTGAGGTCAAGGATGAGCATCGGGAAGCATGGGCTGCCGGGGGGGGTGGGGGGGTGTCACCCTCTTCACCCACCCGAAGCGTTTTTCCTTCGGGTTCCCAGGCAGGCAGGCAGAGCAGATTTAGCACAATAATTAGACCCAGAATCTGACCCATTTATTTCCTGTTTGCTGGGCTGGCCGTGCGAGGGGCTGTCGGAAAATGTTGGGAGCCACTGGCAGGGAGCAGCCAAGCGGATTCCAGCAGGGATGCTTTAAAAATAACAAACGGCCGCGACGGCCAAAAATCCAGGGCACGGAGAGGCTGCCAGGGGAGCAACGCCCTCGGCAGCGCCGCCGCTCCGCTCCCGGGGTTTAAAGAGCTGGTTGGGAGCACGGAGCTGCCACGCAGGGGGCTGGGTGGTGGAGCTGGGGCTGAGCGATGGAGCTGGGGCTGGCCAGTGGCCCTGAGAACTACAGCCCTGCTCTTGGTCAGGCCCCCAGGGCTGGACCACAGCTCCTGCACATCTCCATCCCTGGGAAAAGACTGAGCCCCGAATTGGAGTGCCTGGCTCCATGTCCTGTCCGGGCTGTTGTCTCTGGGGGTGGCTGGTGGGAGGCTGGTGGTGATCTCCTGTCCCTCTGCAGAGCCTGGAGATGCAGGAGCCATCGTTCTCCATGTTCGATTTGGTGTCCACCTTCTGCAACGACATTGTCAGCTCTGCCCAGAGCTTCATCTCCTCCACTTGGACCTTCTACCTGCAGGCAGATGATGGCAAAGTTGTGGTGTTCCAGGTGGGGGTGTCCCATGTCCCCTCTCTGCTGACTGATGAGAGGGATGGGGACCCCCCTCGCTCACCCCTCTCTCCCTCTTTCCCTGCTAACCCACCAGTCCCAGCCCCAGATGGAGTATCCAGTACCCGAGGCTCCAGAGACGCAGCCGGCGCGGGCAGCACCGGGGTCCAGCCCCCGTGCCCGCCAGCTCCACACAGGTGCAGGAGGGTCTGGGCTGATGGGGGTGGGGGCACTCTGGGGGCTTTGGAACCCTCCTGGCTCTCATCTGACTTCTCCCTTCTCGGGTCTGATCAGCGTCCCACACCCACAGAGGGGGCAGGGGGTGGGAGGAGTCCAGACTCGGGACCCACTCCAAGGAGCTGTGGGATTCTCTGTGCTCCCCAGCAAGTCCTCGGTGGGAGAGGACCCCCTCACCAGTACCCCTGCACCCAACCAGGTGCTGACAAGGAGATGAGTGGGGCAGGCATGATCAAGCTGTGTGCCCAGGCTCAACATCACCTTCCTCCTGCCAGGTCCCCGGGGGAAGGGGGAGAAGCCCCCCAAGAAGGAGCCGCGGGGCAAAGCCAAGGCTCAGCATGCAGACCCCCCCCCGCCGGAGCACGACTTCCTGGGCTGCATGGCCAAGTAGGTGCAGAGGGGCTGCGTGAGGGCCTGGGGGCACCTCCCCTCCCAACCCCCACCCCGTGCCCTGCCATAAACTGGTGTCTTCCTCTGGCGGGGGCTGGGGGTGTGTTACAGGCGCTCCGGCCTGCCTCGCTGGATCCTGGCCGCCTGCCTCTTCCTCTCCATCGTGGTGATGCTGTGGCTGAGCTGTGCCAGCCTGGTGACCGCCCCCGAGCAGCACGTCAAGACCCAGGTATGGAGTGAGCTGTGCTCAGTGCAGCCCAGAGTGTGTGGGGGTCCCGAAGGGGTCTCTGACAGCCTGAGTGACCTGTCCTGGCTGGGTGAGCCTTGTGGGGCTGAGATGTGGCCACATAGTCTTTGTGGCCCTCAGCCACCGTGCTGGGTTCACTGCAGTGTCTCTGCTGTGTGGTACATCCGCAGCCAGCCTCATGCTGTCCCAGGCTGGGGACAAAGAGGTCTTGTCCTCTGCTCTTGGGCTGCACAGGTCGCTCTCCCTCTCTTCCAGCCTCTGAGCATCAACGGGGACAAGGAGTACCTGGAGGACCTGGATGGCTCCGTCCCCTTCCCCCTGCCGCCCGTCATTGCTGTCACCCTGTGCCCCGCGCATGGCAGCGAGGACGCAGGACCTCTGCCCCTCAAAGTCGACCTGGACAAGACCATCCTGTAGTGTTCCCATCCCCTCCCACCACCTCCCTGCCACCTCCCTGTCACCATACCCATGGCAGCAACCTCGGTCCTGCTCCACTGTCCCATGTCCCCAGCTCATGGAGGGACATCTCTGGCTCTGCAGTGGTGGGGACCAGGGGTGCAATGTGGCTCCCCGGGGATGGGCACTGTGGAGGAGGCTTCCAGGAGCCGGGCAGCAGCTTTGCCTCCTCAGCTGTTTGCTGGGACCCTGGTTTCCAGCACTCGAGAGCCAAGAGAGGAGCTGCCAGAGTGGGAGGCTGGGGGGAGCCCATTCCCGGTCTGTCTGCTCCCGACCGCAGCCCCCCGGGGCCCCGCAGCCCTCCGGGCATGGGTCCAGCGCTGGGCAGGAGGGAGCCGGCTGCGGTGGGGGATGGAGAATGTCTGCAGAGTTCTGGGCTTTGGCTCGGCACATCCCCGGCCTCCCACCTTGGGCTGAGCCTCCAAGGCGCCGGCTCCGGCCCTGGGAGCTGCCTTCCGCCGCCGGAGCCGATTGCCCCGGGGAGCCGAAACGTGGCGAATGGATTTGGCGTTGGCAGCCGGAGTGAGGAGCAGATCTCTCGCTGCCTCCATGCCCACACGAGGACCCAGACAGCCTTTCCGGAGTTGTGGAGGGGCCTCGGGATGGTTCCTCCCTCTCCCTGCTCCATGATGCCCTTGGGGTGTCTGGCACCGATGCCGATGGGATGAAGCAGGGGACGAGGCGGCAGTTCCCTGCCTTGTGCTGCTGCCGCAGTGTGTTCAAGCTTGGGCAGGAGGTGGGAGCTGCTGGGACTCCTCCACCCTGGGCTCAGCTTCTCTGCCCGATGTCGGCAGCAGCTCGGCTTGAGGGGCTGTAGCTAATGGCAGGACTTGGCAGCATCCAGCCTCTGGGTCTTCAGGCTGCCAGCGGTGCCCTGGGAGCAGGGGCCAGCCCTGGGGTCTCCCAGCCAAGACCTCCTCAGCTGTCCCCAGCACAGCCCCTCGGCATGGAGGTGTCCCTTCCCTCCCCCCTGCTCCCTGTGGCTCCACTGCCACCGCCGGGCTCGGTGTGAGCCCAGGGCAGCTCCCCACATTCTCCATCCCCTGACTGTGTGTCGTTTCGTGGTTTGATTTGCACTGGCATGTGGCTCCTCGGCCCTCGGGGACACTCCTGCTCCCGGGGGGCGCTCCCCACCATCCCCGTGTCCCCCTAACACATCTGTACAGTTTAACTTATTACCCGCGACTCCCCCCCCCCGGGTTTTTGGGCTCTCTCCGTGTGCCGGATGCTCCCCAGCGCTGAGCGGTCTCTGGGGGGCCATGGCATGGTGGGGCAGGGGGCTCTTGTCCCCATCCCTGCCAGTTCTGTGCTGCTCTGTATCACTTTCACCCGTGCAACATATCTGGGGTCGGGGAACTGGGTTGGGGAGGGGGCGTGGGGGGTCTCTGTCCGTGCTGGGGTGCACTTTTCGTTGTCTCTTTTTGGCCGCTGGGCTCAGTGTGAAGCTTGGTGGGGCCTGGGATGCTGTCCCTGGCCACGGTGGCTCTCTCCATCTCTGAGGTGTAACCAGGCCACGAGCTCAGGGCAAAGGGTGGCCATGGAGCCCTCCTCAGCTTCTCTTCCAAAGGGCAAACCCAGCCCCAAGCTGGCTGGGCACCATGGGCAGAGGGGAAATAAAAGGTTTGTACCAGACCCGGCTGAGTCAGTGGCTTTATGGTGCCCATCAAGGGCTGGGGAGCAGCTCTGAGCTCAGGGAAGGGCACAGGGCTGTTCCCAGCCTGCCATCCTGTCTCTGCAGGCTGAGCTGCGACAAAGCCCCTGGCACACCAGAGAGAAACCCCTGCCTGGGCTGTTCTGCCCAGACGTGGAGCGACCTGGTGCTCTGCTGTGAGGCTGGCAAACCTGCATCACCAGAGCTGCTGTGGTGTTCCCTGCGGGGCTGCTACCAACGCCCATGGGATGGGTGGGCTCAGTGAGGGGTGCTGGGTGAGCAGGGGGCTGCGCACTGGCAGCGAGGAGGAGGAGGAGGTCGGGACGCCGCGGCGGGAGAGCTCCGTGGACGTGTTCTTGCTGCGAGCAGAGGAGGGCTGGGGCGTGAGGGCTGCTGCCGCTGGAGATCACTCAGGGGCACTCAGGCGCCCACTCGGAGGAGGAAAATCATAAATCAGGCCCCGCACGTCAGCGCCAGGCCTGGCACCCCCCGGGCGGCAGGGCCGGGGCACGCTCGCACGTGTGTGCATCCACCTTTCCCCGCAGCGGGTGTTTGTCCTGGCGCGGTGCCCGCGGCCACGCCACAGCCGAGCTCTCCCCATGCCAAGCACGACAGAAAAGCTCACGCGAGGGCTGCAGGCTCGTTTCTAGCACTTCAGGAGCTCAGCAGGGTCCCGTCCTCGGAGCCAGCAGCGGAGCGGGGCCCCCGAGGCACTGGGGCTGGGGCTGGCCTCAGCTGCTTGTCGGCTCTGGGATGCGGAGATGGGAACGAGGAGAATCCTAGAGACACAGGACCGTGGGATCCCAGACTGGTTTGGGTGGGAAGGGACCTCCAAAGCTCATCCAAATCCGCTGCAGTCAGTAGGGACATCCCCAGCTAGAGGAGGCTGCTCAGAGCCCCAAACAACCTGACCTGGAAGGGTTCCAGGGATGGGGCAGCTCCCACCTCTTTGGGCAGCCTAGGCCAGGGTCCTCTCAGGATGGTTGCTGCCGGGGGCTGAGACCCCCAGCACCGGGCTCTGTGCATCCCCCTGCCACGGGCTGATGCAGAGGGAGGTAGCAAGGCACAAGATGGGTGCAGACAGCTGGTGGTAAGCCCTGCCCACCGTGGCCAGCAAGTCCCCTCCCGGGATGGGAGCCGCGCTAGGAACCGTGGACAAGCTCCTGGCCTTTAAACTGGAGTCAGATTCCTCGCTGCTGGCTCAGGGCGCAGGGAACTGTGCCCAGGAGCAGGTGAGGAGGGACCCCACGGCAACAAGAAGGAGCTGCATGAAATCAGCTGGTTCCACTCCCCCCAGCAGGCAGCCGGGGGGAAGGTGGGGGGTGGGTTCCACCCCATGCCTTTTGCTCCTCGCTCTCTCTCTCATTTGTTCACAGTGGGGGGAGCAGAATTCATAGTGTGTGGCCCCCACAGCCCACGCTGCAGTCACAGCCTGCAGCCTGTGGCTGGGGATGAGGACGTGGGGGGAGCATGAGCCCATGCTGTGTTGTGTGCACCCATGCTGGCCTCCTGCACGTCCTGCCGTGGGGCAGCAAGAACCACTGTTAGCCACACTGTGGTGAGGAATGGCCTCAGAAAGCGAGGGGGAGGACAACAAACTGCCCCCCACACCTCTGCCATGGACCCTGCAACATCTCAATGTTCAGCTCTGGGCCTCTCACTCCAAGAAGGACATTGAGGGGCTGAAGCAGGCCTAAAGAAGAGCAATAAAGCTGGGGAAGGGTCTGGAGAGCAGGGCTGGGGAGGGAGGAGCAGCTGAGGGAGCTGGGGGTGTTCAGCTTGGAGAAGAGGAGGCTGAGAGCAGACCTCATTGCTCACTACAGCTTCCTGAGAGAAGGTGAAGCCAGGTGGGGGTTGGACTCTTCTCCCTGGTGATCTCAGAGGACTTCTCCAACCAAACCCATCCTATGAATCCACGCAGAGGGCAGACCTCACTGCTCTCTGCAACTCCTTGAAAGGAGGCTGGAGCCAGGTGGGGTTGGTCTCTTCTCCCAAGGAAGAGGGATAGGACAAGAGGAAATGGCCTCAAGCTGCCAAGGGGAGGCTTAAGTTGGAAATGAGGAACAATTTCTGACCCAAAGGATTGTCCAGGCCTGGCCCAAGCTGCCCAGTGGTTGAATCCCCGTTCCTGGAGGGGTTTCAAAGCCATGGAGATGTGCTGAGGGCAGTGGCTCAGTGGTGAGCTGGCAGTGCAGGGTTACTGCTTGGACTCGATGCCCTCAAAGGTCTCTTCCAGCCCCAGCAGTTCTGTGATCCCTGATTCCATCTCGTCAGATGTTGTCGCTCAGCCTCTGGCAGTGGATGCTGAGGGTTGCAGGGGTCTTGCCTGCTGCCCCCTCCCTGGCCATTCTGTGGCTGCTGCTGTCCCCTCCAGAGAATGTCCTCTCCTCTCTGCCCTGGAGGTCCCAGTGCTGGGGGCTGGCAGAGCTCCCTGTTGTTCACAGGCTCCCGCCGAGGGCCGGGCAGGGGCGGATGCGTTTGCGGGCAGCTTCCCTCCTCTCCTGCCGCCTGCTCCCAGCGCTGCCGCTCCCCCTGCTTCTCGCTCTGCTGAGGATGCCTTCAGGAGCTCTCACAGCATCTTGTCCCTTGCTGGGTGCCTGAAGCCCTGTGTCACGTCCAGACAGGAAGTTTCTGCTCGGGAAGAGCATTGGGGTCTGTGGTCCAGAGACGACTCACAGAGCAGAAAGCTGGGAAGTGGGAGAGCAGGGCGGGGAATGGCTCCAAGAAGTCCACAGGAGCCATTCTCGTGACCTGTGACAGGTTCTCCTGACTCAGGGTGGGCACACTCTTGGTTCCTCTGGCTCTGTGCCCCTTGCTCCCCTTCACTAGGCCTCGAGCACAGCCCTACGAGGAAAGGCTGAGGGAGCTGGGATTGTTTAGCCTGGAGAAGAGGAGGCTCAGGGCAGACCTCATTGCTGTCCACAACTACCTGAGGGGTGGTTGTGGCCAGAGGGAGGTTGCTCTCTTCTCTCAGGCAGCCAGCACCAGAACGAGAGGACACAGCCTCAGGCTGCGCCGGGGGAAGTTTAGGCTTGAGGTGAGGAGAAAGTTCTTCACTGAGAGAGTCATTGGCTACTGGAATGGGCTGCCCAGGGAGGTGGTGGAGTCGCCGTCCCTGGAGCTGTTCAAGGCAGGATTGGACGTGGCACTTGGTGCCATGGTCTAGCCTTGACCTCTGTGGTGAAGGGTTGGACTTGATGATCTGTGAGGTCTCTTCCAACCTTGGTGATACTGTGAGACTGTGAGACTGTGATCTCAGTGAGATGCTGCTGACACAGAGCAGCTGAGGGAGGTTCTTGCCTTGTGCTGGAGGAACCAGAATCTTCATGAGAAAGCACAGCCAGGGGGAAACAGAGGGTCTGGGCCCTGCCAGAGCAGGGCTTTTGAAGATGATGGAAAAAAGAGCCTGGGCTCCCCTCTCAGCTGGGGGAAGGATATTTGTTAGCTGCTCCAGCTGCCTCTTGCTGCCCCTGGCCCCGCTCCTGCTAGCACATGGCTGCAATCCGGGACTGTCCTGACCAACAGAGCTGTAAATTCAGCTTTAACCCTAGCGGAGGTGGATCTCCATCCAGACGTGGAGTGAGGACGAGGATGAGGGGTGGGGAGTTGGAAGGGGGTTCAAAGCCAGCTCTGGCATCACCACTGGCTTCAGCACCTTCCATGCAAGAGCTGCACCCTCGTCCTTACCAACCCTCCTCCAAACCACGCCGAGCACCATCCTGGAGCTGTCAGCCAAGCTCATGAGGCCTTCAAAGATGGAAGCCTCACGGCGCCGCCGAAAGCAGGCAGCCAGGCTGGCCGGGGAGTGCCACGCCATGGGGGAGAACACATCCATGGGCTGCTCCTTCTGCCCATCCTCCCTGCCGTGCCCTGCCCCGAAGAAGCGCAGCCCCTGGCTGACTGCACAACAACAGAACCCAACGAAAAACAATCTCCTCGTGCTAATGGGATTGGTTCTGTCCCTACCACGCACATTCCAGCCCGGCTCGAGGGACTGCTCGGGGCCTGGGCTGGGGGGGGGGGGGGGGGGGGGGGGCAAGGAAGCCNGGGGGGGGGGGGTGAGGGGGGTGCTAAGGAAGCCAAATTGTTCTCCCTCTTCAAATGTCAGAGTTCAGCGCGGTGCCGCTGGCCGGGCCTGGCGCAGCTGCTGCGCCGTGGCGATGCCGTGTGGAGGCGAAGCACCCTCTGGGCAGCGCGTCCAGCCCGCCAAGTGACGAGCATTTTCCACTCCCTGGCCTTCATTACTGCCTGGAACGCAGGCCTCGCTCGCCGGGCCGTGAGGGGCTTCGCTCCCCGCCGTGTTTACGTTCGCTGCCTTGTGTTCTCCTGCCAGGTGAGGAGCGCAGCCAAGCTGGCCAGGGGGAGCTGGGATCTCCAGTTGCGGCTTGGCCAAGCAGATGGGAGCTGGGCTGCCCCGAGGCGCTGGCGTGAGCGAGCACCTGCTCACCTCCGGGGCACGGCAGCCACCCCACCGACCCCGGGGGCAGGACGCACCCCGGGCACTGCAGCACGTGCAGGGGGCACCTGCCAGGCCGCGGCCTCGCAGCGGTGCCGCACGGCGCCGGGGACGGCCGACGCCTGCAGCCGGCGTGGGAGCTGCTCCCACGGGCGCCACGGGCGCCAGCTCGTCCTGCTGTGCGTGGGAGTGGAGGGAGCCCGAGGGCCGCGAAAGAAGGTGTGCAGCCTCCCCTCGCGCCAGACCCCACGCAGCTCGGTGTCTGCTCCCCGCTCACACCTGCTCCTCCTGCTTGCTCTGGCGGCCCTGGAATTGCTTTGGCTGGAAAACACCTCCTAAGATCACCGAGCCCAAGCTTAGCCCAGCACCACCGAGTGTGCTGCACAGCCATGTCCCTCAGCACCACATCTCCATGGCTCTGAAACCCCTCCAGGGACGATGACTCACTCACTTCCCTGGGCAGCCTGTTCCAGGCTTTGACAACACTTTTGGGGAAGAAACTGTTCCTCATGTCCAACCTAAACCTCCCCTGGTGCAACTTGAGGCCATTTCCTCTTCTCCTCCAGCCCTGACTGTGACCATGGGGAGATGCAGGCAGAGTGTCCTGATGGGGCAAAAAATAAACAGGAGTGGGAAGGACGAGCTCAGGGAGTGCCGTGACCCATCCGTGCATGGAGAGCCCTGACTCTGCCAGCACGCACAGCCCCTTGCCCGACCCCTCCCTGGGCTTGCCAGGATTACCCAGGGATTAGCAGAGAAGGAGAGGGAACGAAACCAGTCAGGAGCACAGACACCTGAAAAGGCCACAGCAGCCTCCAGGCACACAGATGAGCAGGAGATGGAGCCGTGCTGGTGGTGGATGCTGTAAGGAGGCAGCAAGCAGGAGCGAGGACACTGGCAGCCTCCTGCATCACACCAGTAAAGGAAGGGACAGGAAGGCTTTGTCGTGCTGAGGGAAATGTAGCAAGAATCTGGAGGGAAAAGAGAAAAGCTGGTTGAGGCCAGCTGCCTGCCTCCTCCACCCAGCACACGGCGCATGGACCCGGAGCGCAGCGAGCCGGAGGAATTCCTGTTCCTGAGAGCTGCTGGGATGGAACAAGGAGGTCGGGGGGAAAGGCAGCTGCCAGCTCATGATTTTGCCATTAGCCTCCCAGTGCTGGACGTGGATTTGAAAGCCCCAGCTGTGGGAGTCGTGGGATCTGTGAGAGCTTGGCTTGCAGTAAAAGGTACATTGCTAGGACCTCATGTTTTGCAGGAAGGGAGGAGAGAAAAAAAAAAGGAGGTGACAAGATGACTCAAATACATCCTGATGGCTTCGAATGAAGAGCAGAGAGGAGAAGGATGGGAAGAGTTTGGAGTTTATTCTCTTTTCTTTTTTTTTTTTTGGGTGGTTGGTTTTTGGTTTTTTTTGTTCCTTCCTCCAGCAGGTTCGAGTTGTGATCTCGCAGCAGAGAGCTGCTCTCCACAGTAGGAACCCCAGGGCTGTGATATACTGTGTGTGCAGGATGGATGTATTAAACTTGTGCAAGCTGCTCAGATGCCGCTCGTAAAAACCACCTCAGATATAAGGCAGGCTCCTTGGGGAAGGGGCTAAGTGCACTCAGCAAATAATGAATAGAAATAAAAATAAATATCAAATGGCCCATAAAAATCAAAGAATAATGGTAACTAAAAAGTTCCTGGATTTGCTGTGAGAGATAAAATCCCATCAGCAGGATGGAATAACAAGGAATAGCCTCTCTTGGTCCCTTCTCCGCAGGACACAAGTCAGCACGCCTGGTCACCAGAGGAGTTATGGAATACATCTTCCTTCCAGCGTCTTAAAAATTCATTTTTCATGCTCTGAGAGACCTTCTGGGGGTTGATTTAACCGGGATCTGGGGAACATGTGAAAGGCATTTACAGCATGTGGCACAGCCTGGCTTTTTCCTGCAGGGGAAGCAGAGGTGTAACGTTCACAGCTCCCCATCCGCTGCCCCCCCACCTGGCATCGAGAGGTCCAAGGCGAGCGGGCAGCCCGGCCGGGCCAGCCGTCAGCAGGGCTGCTTTACTGCTCGGCAGACACTGAACTAACTGCGCTTAAAATACCCGCACGGACCTGACGAGTAACAAGGGGGGAGTCTTCCCCTGGAAGCTTTTCGCAAAGCAGGGTGTGCTGCGAAGCTGAGGCTGCAGAAAAGCAGCCCCAGGAGAAAATGGAAGGGATCGAATGAAGCAGAGCTGGTGGCTAATGAAGCAGAGCTGGTGGCTGAGGAAGCAGAACGACCCCGAGGCGTTGGTAAGGAGGGGAAGGAGCCCCCAAGCACCAGCGAGACGCAAAGCAGACAGTTACGGGGAGAGGATCGGGGCGAGAGCCAGGCTTGCTCCGTCCTGCAGGCAGCACTGCCCGGTGCGGAGGGCTGCGGAGCGACTGCCGCAGGCTCTGCCGATCACCTGCGGCACTGACTCCCCTCCGCTGCCTCTCCCCGCGCTGACATCTCCTCTTCTGAGTAGGTCGGGTCTAAAATAACAGGGCCCCAAGGTCCTGGCTGGGGTCTCCGTGCTCTGCAGCAATACAAATAGCAAATTAATAAGCACTGCTTCCCTTTCTCCCAAAGGTTTTACGAGGCTTAATTAATGAATGTCTGTAAAACGCATTTGGAGCCGGGAATGAAATGTGCTGTGGAAATGCCAAATATTTTTAATGCTCCAGCAGATTTAGAAGGTTTAAATAAGAAAAATACACAGCCCTGCTTCGGAAACAGATTGCTCTCCTTGAAGCGGAGAGCTCCAGAACATGAAGTTTTCATCAGGCTGACTTGAAAGAGCATTTTCACGGCTTTCCAAGCGCGTTTATTCTCATGGACGAATCCCCCCTCTGCCTCGTACAGATGTGGACACCGAGGCATGGGAAATCAAAGACATTTACCCCCGGTCGTTGGCAGAGCCACCGCTCTGAATAATTTCCTGATTTCCACCGATGACTGGAATGCCCTCTAGACCCTCTGCTCTCTCCAGATGCGTGCTGGCTTTGGAAATTACACGGCTCGGCCTCAAGCCTCCGCCGGCCGCTTTGGGAAGAGCCGGGAGCGCCTCCGGTGCCGGCCATGTGTGGGGACGCAGGGCGGCGAAGGCAGCTGTGGGCACGGAGGCGGCGCCGCCGGAGCGCTGCGATCTCCGACGAGCCTGCACTGCACCCTCTGCAGGGTAGCGCCGCTGCTGCACGGCGCAGGGCAGCCACACCTGCTCCGCGGCTGGCATGGCACGGCTCGGCATGGCAGCAAGCTCCGTCGCCAGGGCGATGGGCAGCAGGGTTGTCCCCACAGTCCCGCCATGGCCCCTGTGAGATGTGCCTGGGTGCGGGTCGTGGCCTGGGACCGCTGGCTGCTGTTGGACAGTGGTCGGGTGGTGGCACAAGGAGGACCTGTGGAGTGGTGACAGAGCTTTGGGATACCTCAGTTGTAGAGGGGGGTGGTGGTGACAGAGCCCTGGGACCCCTCAGATGGGTGATGAGAACCCCCCCAAGCCCCCTCAGCCGTGAGGAGGCGACAGCTCAGTGACCCCCTGTGGGCATGGGGAGGCGACAGCCCCCGGACTCCACGACCAGCAGACGGTGACAGCCCCCAGAGCCCCCTCAGTCGCAAGGCAGAACTGGGCCCCCCTCAGCCGCAGGGAGGTGACATCTCCCGGCTCCCCTCCGCCACGGGGAGGTGACAATTCTGGGAGCCCCTTAGCCGCGGGGCAGCGACATCCCCCGGGTCCCCTCAGCGGCGGGGCGGTGACAGGCCTCGGTGGCGGCGGGGCGGTGCCAGGCCCGGCGGGAGCAGCGCGGTTCCAGGGTTCCCCGGTTCCCGCCGTGGGCCCCGCTCGCTTCTGCGCCTTTAACGCGGCGGCTCCTGCCGCCTCCCAGCTCGGGGCCCGGCGCAGCGAAGATGGCGGAGTCCGGCGGGGCCGAGTTCGCCGCGGAGCGGCCGAGCAGGTGAGCGGGGCCCGGGCGCGGCCTAGGCCGGGGGCTGGGGGCGGGCGGAAAGCGGGGCCCGGCCCGGCTGGGCCCGGCGGCGGGCGGGGATCGGGAGGGGGAAACCCCGGTGAGGGCCGCGCTGCTTCGCCGCCTTCCTGCGGCAGCCAGCAGCATCCTGGCTTTCATCTGTTTTCCCTTTCTTTTCGGCCTTGCCGCTCCCCGGGGGTCCTGGCCAGGAGGGGAGCCCGTCCCGGTGGCCTGGGGGGCGGGGGAGGAGAAGCGTTCCAGGCCCCGGCGGCTCAGGGTCCTCTGAAAGATAAGAGAATAGCAACAACAACGCTCTCCCCCTGAGGCTTCTGAGGAGGAAGGCTGCGGTTTGAGGGAGGCTCTCAAACAGGGACTACTATGAATCACACCTGGAGCCCCCTTGCTCTGTCAAGTTAGCGGCTCCGTGGGTTTGTAGAGACACCAGGTCTAGAGGTTTACAGAAGCACCAAGTTTTTGGTGTTTGAGGTCCCTTCTCTTGTGCCCTGTCTACCCCAGGCTGCAAGGCCCTGCTGGGGTCTCTGGTTTTGGTGCCTCTGGGGTCACTCAGCTGTCAGAGGCAGCACGGAGCTGGCGGTGGTACCTGGGAGGGGGTGGCGGTGGGCAAGTGGTTGTGGCTGGGACCTGTTGGTGGAGAAGTTTCAGTCCCTAGGGCTCTTCCCTCTGTCGTCAGCCAAAAGTTGCCGAGTTGGAGAGTGTCCAGAGCTGTGTGGTCTGTCTCGGATGTGGTGCTGTCAACTTGTCACTTGGCTTCAGAGCATCATTTGTCCCCGGCTCTCACTGCAGGCACTCCCGCAGTAATCCTGCCGCCGAGGGAAGCTCTCTCACAGCCATTTCAGCGCTGGAGAAGCCTCTCTTAGTTCACACCTTAGATCTATAATTTCTGTATCTAATAACCACCTGTGTAAACTCGATGCTGTGTTGCTTGGGGCACTTCACTCTCCCTCTCTGCACCTCCTTTCCTGCCCTCTCAGAGCAGCAGCAGCAGCAGCAGCTCTTTCACACGGCTGTCAGTCGGGCGCTAGGGAGGCTCTGGGTCTGGATGTAGAGCAGTGAGAGATGGAAGTAATTTGTTTCAGGGCCGTGATAAATCACCCAGGCTGGAGCTGCAGCACTTCTGTTCCCCGAGCTGTAGCTCCAGCCTGTTCCCTATCGCTGTGTGTTTATTTTCTTTGTTAATTTCAAAGCAAAGCCCCCTGAAGGCTGGACGCTGCTCCTTGTTGCTCCTTAGCCTTCTGTTTCCAAGCATGGATTTATTGGGGAGAAACCAGATGAAGGGCACTGGAGATGCCACATCATCTCTAGAGAGAACTTCAAGGGCATTCCCCATCAGCAGCCACTCCTTGTTAGGTGCTTCCACTTGTGGCTTCTTGCACTTGCTGAGTATTTCCTCTCTAGGGCAAAGAAGCCCAAGGCCTCCTGTGCCATGTCGCTGGCGCTCTCTTGCTCAAACAGCACAGGCAGAATTTCCATCTTTGGAATTGCTACTGCCTGGCTGCTGCTGGTTACCCTGAGCAGGCTGCAGAGCAGGAAAATTAACTTGTCTGCTGAGGATCCTGCCCCTGCTTTCAACATGGAGCACACTGTGTGGGCTGCTGCGGGCAAAAGGCTTTCAACACGCTGAGGGCATGAGAGAGGCTGAAAAGCAAACAGCTCAAATCTGCTCTTTTGGAATAAACTTTCCCTTTTTTTTTTCCCCCCATTAATTTTCCCTTTCTTCTTCTATGGATAGAATTTCTTGAGTTACAAATGGGTTTCCTGTTTTATTCCCAGACCTCTGTACTTGGCACTGGTGAGCCCTCACCTTTGGACACCCTGTTCAGGTTTGGGCTCCTCACTCCCAGAAGGATGTGGAGGGGCTGGAGTGGATCCAGAGCAACAGAGCTGGGGCAGCAAGAAGTAGCAGTTGAGGACTGTTAGCCACACTGTGGTGAGGAATGGCCTCAGAAGGTGAGGGGGAGGACAACAAACTACCCCACACCTCTCTGCCATGGACCCTGCAGCATCCCAATGTTCAGCTCTGGGCCTCTCACTCCAAGAAGGACATTGAGGGGCCGGAGCAGACCTAAAGAAGGGCAACAAAGCTGGAGAAGGGTCTGGAGAACAGGGCTGGGGAGGGAGGAGCAGCTGAGGGAACTGGGGGTGTTCAGCTTCGAGAAGAGGAGGCTGAGAGCAGACCTCGTTGCTCACTACAGAGGTGAAGCCAAGTGGGGGTTGGACTCTTTTCCCTGGTGATCTTAGAGGACTTTTCCAATTCTATGAATTTATGCAGAGGGAGAGTTCCAGGCTACAAAATTCCCTCTGTAACTGTGCTGCTCCTGAGATGCTCTTTGTGATTGGTGTGCATCCATCAGTGCCCTCAGTGGGAGAAGCTCTTTCTGCTTTTAGACAGCAAGGCCTAGGAGCTCTGCTGTGGTGAGGAAGGGTTGTGCATGGTGACAGATCTAGGAGAAACAGCTTCTCATGCTGGGGAGGATGCTGTGGTGCAGGCCTCCAGGCAGGAGTTCATTGGAGTGTCCAGGCAAGCTGAGTGTCTGCAGCAGGGAACAATCCCCTGAAGCAAGGAGGGCAGCCAG
Organism: Tricholaema leucomelas; assembly: GCA_013400475.1. NCBI lineage: Eukaryota > Metazoa > Chordata > Aves > Piciformes > Lybiidae > Tricholaema lacrymosa > Tricholaema leucomelas. Next base: position 157,857 of record WAAF01000698.1, on the reverse strand, counting down.
GGTGGAGGAGCACCTTGCAAACCTCTCCCTGATGCCATTGCCTGCTGAAAGCAATCCCACCAAAAACCAGAAGAAATGTGCAAGGGAGGCCTGTGGGTCCATATCTCTGGGTTCACATCCAGGGAAAGTCGACCTCAGTTCCCCCAACCTCCTGTCTTCTGTGGCAAGTGGTGGGAGAGAGAGCACAGATACAGGAGGCTGGAGCAGGACCTCTGCGGGGAGGTGGCACTGAGGGCTGTGAGCAGCTTCAGGCTTCCATCAGACTTTTGGGGCTTTTGCAACTGTGGGAAGTTTGGGTTTTGTGGTTTCTGTGTTCTCTACCCTGCCACACGGCGATCTGAGAACAGATTTAGCTGTTAGATCTGGTAGACGTAGTGTCAATGTTTACACTGCGACTGAGTCGCTGCAAAAATAACTGCAGCTTGCTCTTCCAACGTGGGGAGACTTTGGAGCTGCAGCTTCTATTTAGGCCAAAAGTAAACTTCAGTGGTTCTTTAAAGGCTCTTGTCTTACCTCCAAGTGTTGCGTAGCGCTGCCTGCCTTGTGCAGAGCAGCCTTGCAGCACAGGACACTGCCTCCAGTTTCTCGTTCACGTGGAAGAGAAATGCTGAACCTGCACAGAAATCAGGGAGCTGTGGTGGCTTTGGCTTGTTCCAGCCTGGGCACACGGTGAGGGTGGCAGAGGTGAACTGCCCCAGGAGCTGAGAAGCATAATGAAAGTTTAGGATGGATACAAGTCTGGTGGAAGGTAAGTGCTGAGGCTTTGGGTAAGGAGGGAAACAGGCTGCAGGCAGCCAGGGCAGCGAGAGGATTTAACCCTGTGGCTGAGCTGGAGTTGCTGTTACCATGCCAAGTGCCAGGGCAGCTGCTGACATCTGCCAGCAAACCTGATTGCTTCAGCTTGCACTGAAGGGATGCTGGCTTCTGCTTCTCATCTGCTGCTCCACTCAGTTCGTGTTGGCTTTGCCTTTGAGCTCCCCAGCTGCTCTGAGGCTGTAATCTGGAGGGTGGAGGTGTGGGGGGAGGAGAGGGTTGCTGCAACTCACTGCATGCTGGAGTAGCTACTCCAGGTGTAAGTAGTTCGGTCCTTGGTATTGTCACACAGCCCAGAGGATGCAATCCCATGCTTCAGCAGCAGGCTGGGACAAACAACGCTCCAGTGCCTCACAGCTTTGGAGCCCTTTTGAGGTTCACAGCCTGCCGCCGATGGCCTGGTGTGGTCCTGAGGGAGACAGTCACAGTGACCTGCTTGGTGGGAGCAAGTTTGTGCCTTGCTGAGAGCTGCTGGTCGAGCTGAAATGGGCTGTGCTCAGAGGGAGCACAACCCAGACATTGCTGAACTGTGACAAGCTGTGGGTCCCAGTGGATTTGTGGCCAGAGCAGCAGTCGCTGCGCCACACATCAGCTCTGCTTTGCTTCCAAAGGTGAAGAGGTGATTCTGGAGTGGGCTGGAGGGAAGAGCAAGGCTGGAGAGAAGAGCAAAGTGGCATCTAGAAGGCGAAGCAGCGCTTGGCGCTGGGCTGGGTGTCACTTTTGGGGTGGCCTTGGTGGCTCTGCTGTGCTCCCCGACACCACTAGGTGCCTCTCGGCCTTTGCACAGCAGCTCTGCCACGGGCGCTGCTGGAGAGCCGCGGGGCTGTACCCGCTGCTGGCTGCCAGTCCGCCGCGGAGCCTGGGGAGCGAGGGTGCCCCTGCCTCTGGCTTTGGGGGCTTTCTGATCCATCATGGCTGTGTCTTGTCCTTTCCTGGAGCTGAGGGCTGGCAGGGTTGGACCACGAGGGCGTATGGTGGGGGCAAAGTGGAAGCGCTGCCAGCAGCAGTACCCAGTGAGTGAGGAGCCTGCACTCAGCCCTGTGCCGAGGGCACACCGGCACGGGTTCGGTGGTGCCAAAGCCACTTTGCTTCTGGGGGTCCTGGCGTGGGGCTGAGCCGGACAGCAGTGAGAGCAGCTGGCTTCTGCACTGCTGTCACACTGCCTCTGCCTGCCAGGGCAATTTGTGTGCTTCCAGGGATTTTGGTGTTTGCTCAGTTTGTTCTGGCTCCGTGGGATTAGGTCTGGGGCTGTCGGGAATGGAACCACTGTGAAGTTCGGGGGTTGGATTCTCATCCTTAGTCGTGGTGAAAATACAGGTTCAGATCTGGAAGGGCAGTGTGTGATGTGTGCCCAGCTCCATGCTCTCTACTGCTGGAGGAGGTTTGAGGCAGGACTGACATACTCCGTGGTAGCTCTGGGTATGGATGGAGATAACAGATCCTGGTCTATGATCTTCTCAGTCTGGTATCTTTGTGCTCCTCCACGACCTTAATGCCACCAAGTCTGCAAACAGAGCCCTGAGCTGGGAGTCACATCAGTCACTTTGGGGGCTGAATGAATAGAACCAAACTGCTTCTGCTCTTGGTCCTTTCCCCAGCATGAAGATACATTTTTATGAGTCCTGTTGTTTCTTTCTCCCCACCCAGTTTGATCCAGGTTCAGCACCGAGTGACCAGCCCCTCACACTGAAGCTACATGAAGTGGCACAGAATTTAATGTGTTCAGATACTTCACCCTCTGCTTTTTGGTTGCCTGCTCCATTTTGCCAGGCCAGCTTTTGGCAGCCATCCCCTTGTATTGGTGCTTTTAGCAGAACCCCCAAATCCCACCTCCTTTGGCTTGGAGCAGCCTCCTGATGGAAGCCTGGGAGCAGAGTGTGTTTGTGTGTGTGTGTCTGCTGGGCCCTGTGTGAGTCCAGCTCAAAAAGAAAGAAAAACAGAGATTTGGAAATGTGTCTGGGACTCCTCAGGGGGACAAAAAATAATACTGCAGAAAAATAAATTGAAATGCCTCTGGCCTCAGCTGCTGCCTCACCTTTGGGGAATGGAGTTTCTTGCTTGTGCAGCTTTGGAGAAGCAGGATGCAGATAAGCCAGTAAGGGGATCCCAGAATGCCAGCATGGAGGGGTTGGGAGGCACCTCTGGGGATCGCCCAGTTCAACCTCCCTGCTCCAGCAGGGCACCCACAGCAGCTTGCCCAGGGGCACAATAGCCAGGGAGGGTTGGAAGCTCTGCAGAGAAAGAGACTCCACAGCCTCTCTGGGCAGCCTGCTCCAGGCCTCCAGCACTCTCACACCAAAGAAGTTTCTCCTGTTGGCCAGATGGAGCCTCCTGGCTTCCAGTTTGTGCCCATTGCCCCTTGTGCTGTCCCTGGGCACCACTGAGTAGAGTCTGGCCCCATCCTCTTGCCCCCCAGCCTTCAGCTCTTGCTGAGCACTGATCATATCCCTTCTGGGGCTGCTCTTCTGCAGGTTTTCAGCCCCAGGGCTCTCAGCCTTTGCTCCTCACAGAGTTGCTCCAGACCCCTCAGCAGCTTTGCAGCCCTCAGCAGAGCTACCAATCAGGCAGGACCTGACTCACAAAGCATCTCCAAATGCAGCATTAAGATACCTCCTGGCGAGAGGCCTCTGCTAGTTCCACTCAGTGCCAAGGTGGAGCTGGTGTGGGCTGTCCAGTGGCACCCAGTGCCTTGCCAGTATTGGGCAGCCCACCCTTGGAGACCCTGATCCCCTCTCTGTGCTAGGCACAAGGCTGTGGTACAAATCAGAGCTGAGTCTGTTTGGTTTCTTCTCTCCCGACTGCTCCTTTGCCACCTGAATTTCCCCTCAGGCTCCAGACCCTTCCCACTCTGCTGTTCAACTGCAGGCACCCAGGGACCATTTTTCTCACACAAATTACTGCTTCTGCTAAAACTCACACCCATTTCTAAGCCCTTTATTTGAGCACTCCCAATCGCTGGTTGCTTTTAAATGCAGATATTAGTCTCGGGCTTTCTGCTTTTATTTGTTGCCTTGGATGACAGAGGAGGTGTCAGGAGAGGAGAGAGCGAGGGCAGGCACAGGAGAGAAACGAGAGAACCGAAGGGGAGTTGAGGTGGAGAAGGAACAAAGGAAGGGATGAAACGATTTTGCTGCCATATCTTTGCTAAGGGTGATTGTGTTCCTCTGGAAAACATCCCCCTCATTCCACGTGTTAATATTTAATTAGTTGCTGATCATTAAGTGCTTATTGTTGTTGCTAATTTGGCCGGGGAAGGGCTGGGAAAATGTTGCTTCTGCTGGGGTGCTGCTGCGGTCTCGCTGCTGCTGGCAGTGGAAGTAGGTCAGCAGGGCAGGTATTTTTAAGCCTCATTGTCTGGCAGCTTCTGATCTTCCTCGCACCCAAACTTCAAGGAACCCTTTTTGGAGGGGATGCAAAGGCCACAGGAGTGTTGGCCCAAGTCCTGCCAAGAGTCTGTGGAGCAGCAGCTCTGCAGCAAAGGGTTCAGCCCCAACGTAAGGTTAATGTGAGGTGCTGGAAGCTGATTTCCATCGTTTGGGCATGTGACAGAAAGCCTCCAGATCTGAAATGCTGCAGTCACCATGGCTACCAGGGACTTATCTGAGGGAGTTTGACTTTTGTTTTGATTTTAAGTGTCTTAATTGTAGTTTAACAATCCGAATCTGAAAGTGTTTTTTCACTCGGGCATGAAACTAAAGGCATGAAGTGATTTGCATTGTTAAAACATCCATCAGGCTGCCTTGCAGAGGCCCTCACAGAGGCTTCTTAATATTCATCCCTGACGTTCTAAATAAAGTCACTCTTCAGCTCTCTCTCAGTTGTGCTGCTCTCCCCACACAGGATCCTTTGCAGGCTTGAGTGCTCCGAAGGTACCTTCGCAGTGCCCAGGCCTTTGTTTGCCCAGAGGGCAGCTGTGGCAGCCCAGGCTTGCTGCAAAGGCAGGCAGGCTGCTGCTGCTTTTTTTCCCCTCCTCTGCTGTACCCCAGCCATGCCCTGCAGGGTGCTGCTTCCAGAGCCTGTGTGTGCTGGCCAAGGCTGCCTGCTGGAAGGCTGCCCTGCTCCACAGTCCTGCCAACCCCCCTGAGTTTTCCTCCTGTGTGAAAAATGACTGAGCACCACCTGCCCAGAGAGTGGGAAGCCGTGGGAGGATGTCAGCAAGGATGCTGAGCCAGGCTGGAGAGTGAGCCTGGCTAGCACCGAACCATCCCTCCTTCCAGGGAGGATCCTGGTACGCAGGAGGAGGAGGAGGAAGGTGGCAGGCAGTTGGGTAGCAAAGGCTTTCTCTGATTCAAGTGAAATCACTGCAGTGTTCTAATCTGCTCTGGGATAATTCCCTCCATTTGTACTTGTGCAGTAGTTGCAACCATGCTGAAATCTGACCTGGGCCCTGGTAAGCTTTTAATTCCAGCTTTGATGTTTTTAATCATCAGCACAGATTTGGTAGAAATGATTCATTAGCCTGGAGCAGAGTTTGGGTTACACGTGATGGTGTGGGGAGGCAGAGACAGGGGATGATTGTTCCTTGGGATGTTCTTTGTGCCTCCTCTCAACTTGAAGCAGGGCCCTTAAGTATCTCTCAGCCCAGCAGCTCTGCAGGTCTCCTGGGTGCCCAGCCCCAAGTCCAGCTGGCTCCTGGCTGCAGCTGTTCCTGCTTGAAACTCAAGCAGCCCTTGCTCAGACACAAGGCAGCTAAGGATGTGAGCAGCCTGCTCGGGGCAAGGATGAGCACATGGCCCAGCTCCTGCCATAGGTGCAGCAGCAGCAGGAGCACTCCTGGCCTTGTTTGCCTTCCCTGCCTGCTGCCTGCCTGCAGCCACTCCCTCAGCCCTCCACTGAACATCTTCCCGAGCCTGCAGCCTGGTTCTGCGTTGGTTTCCCCCAGGCTGCGGTCACACAGCCTGTGCTGAACTCTGTCCTGCAGTGACTGGAGAGGATTGAAAGCAATCTGGCTTCCGAGCAGCAGCTTGGAGGCAAATCCTCAATCCCATTACTTGTTCCCTGCAGGCCCTCCTTGAAAACTGGGTGCCAGTGCTGCCAGCGGCGGCTGGGAGGCTGCTGCCCAAAGTGGCTCACCCTGGTGATCAGTGTGGATGTGGAGCCCCAGCTGCCCCAGCCTCCCTGCCATGGGTGCAGTGGCAGGAGCAGAAAGCTGCCTTCCAGGGCCACAGCTGTTTCCAGGTGGAGAGCAGGATTTGTGCTCCTCAGAAGTCACTTGTACACTGTTTCATCCATGCCAGAGATGCTGCTGGATCATGCCAACACTTTCAGATCCCTGGCAGGGCACTGAAGCCTTTGGGGTCTGCAGTGGCAGAGCTGCTGCATGTGAGGGTGGTTTGCTGCTCTCTGTACTTGCGGAGGATCACTGGGAGTGGAAGCATCAGGCACACTTGACCCTGCTCTGAGCAGTGCTCAGCTGCTGCCAAAGGTGCTCCAGGCACAGGAGCCCTGCAAAGCTCTGCACCAGGGGAAGGACTCAGGCTCACAGGATGATAGGGGTTGGAAGGGACCCAAAGAGATCATCCAGTCCAATCCCCCTTCCAGATCAGGACCATACAGTCTAGCTCAGGGCACAGAGGAATGCATCCAGACAGGTCTTGGAAGTCTCCAGGGGAGAGCCAGCAGACTTCACTTGGTGCTGGCCTTTTGGGACAAAAATGAAATGCAGAGGAAAATTCCAGAAGCTCTCCAGCCCTGCCTTCATCAGAAAGGGCAGGGGGGAAGGACTGGAAGCAAGACCTGCTCACTATTGCTGGTGAAAGGCTTTCATCTGGAACCGCTCCTCCGCGGTTGGTCTGCGAGGCTGCTGCAGTCCAAACGGTTAAGCAACAAGTGCAGGGCACAGGCAGGCCTGCAGTGGGCACAGCCTGGCAGAGCTACCTCCCCGTGCTCACGGCTCCCCTTTGTGCCTTTTTCTTTTTTCAGTCCCTGAGATCCAGCTGCTGCCTCTCTCCTGCTTCTGTTCCTAACGCGGGCAAGGAGCGGAAGGCGAGACCGGGTGGCACCGTGCCCGCTGTGCTCTGCTGTGCCCGGTGGTTGGGCAGCCTGCTGTGAGCCCAGCCTGCTTTGATCACTAATCTCTTCTTACTAACCGCCCTGCTTGCTGCTGCTTTATCACCTCTCCTCCTCCTGCCTTGTGCTTTGTTGTCTCCTACCTGACGTCTGATGCTTTGTGTGGTGCTTGGTTTGTTCCCACCCTGTGTGCTGCTTCTAAAACGTCTTTTTTTCCCAGACCCAGAAGCCCAGCCCTGGTCAGTGTCTCTCTGGTCACGTTTGGTTTGGTTTGGTTTGTCTGTTTCTTCTCCCTTGCCTGCAGGGTTGTGTAATTATTGGATCCTTTTATTGTACCCCTGTAAGCAGTCAAAGGGAGGAGTACAGGGAGCTGCTCACAGTGACCTATTGAAACCACTTGCAAACATACTTCTGCCAGCCCAGCAACATCCCCAGCCCAGCTTCAGTCCTGCATCCACCTGAACAGCCAAGTATGAGTCTGGAGAGCCTGTGAAAGTGGACAGAGGAGAAGCAAAGGAAGGGGAGTGTTTGCTCAGGGAAAGCCTTTGCTTGTTTGCAGAGGCTTCTGCACTGGCAGGGCTGTGGGTCCAGGGACAGCAACCACTTGCAGGTGAGCCCTTGGGCTGGAACAAGTGTCCTAGAGAACTGCTCTGAAAGAAAAGCCTGAAGGGAAGTGCCCTGAGAAGGCTCCGGCAGGAGATTGAGCCTAGGGAAGTTCTGCTAACCTCAGGAGCTGCCACGGGCAGAGCTGCCACAGGCAGAGCTGCCACCGGCAGAGCTGCCCACATGTGCTTCACCTGGCCAGGCTCTGCTCTGGGACCCGCCTGAGTTCAGGGGCAGGATCCCTCCTGTGCTCAGCGTTTCCTCCTCGGGACAGCAGCGGCTGGAGGCCTTTGTTCCAGAGGGGAGAGGGAAGTGAGCTTGCCTTGATGAATATTCATGTGCTGCTCCCTTCGGGCTCCTTCCTCTCTGGCCATGGGAAGAGCTGGAGTGAAGAGAGGGCTCTTGGCTGGCGGAGCAGTGGATAAAGGTCTTGTCAGCAGCTGCCTCCCTGCTAATCCTTCTCATTACAGGCAGGATGTTGTAGCTGGACTCCACTCTCTCAGCTGAGACTTTTTGGTGTTCTTTGACTCTAAGGTAGGGATTTCAGACCTGTGCCACAAGAAGCACAGCTGAGCAGTACCACTTATCCCAGTAAGAACTGGGATGAACTTTAAGGTGGGTTCCCAAGCCTGAGGTGTGTCGGCAAAGGTCTGATATCTGCATCCTGCAGCATCCCAAGGAGCTGAGGAGCTGCTCACACAGAGTCCTGTCCTGGCTGCTCTGATGAGCATCACAGACTTCCCCCAGCTCTCCTCTTCTGTAAAGCCTGCAGGAAATTGCAACCCGATAAGTTCGGCAAGGAGCAGGTCTTGTGCATTGTTACTCATTGTTTGGGGATTGTTTACGTCCCCTTTTTGTTATCCCATCTCCCTGCCTCCTCCCTGACCCTGCCGGCCTGGCTCCTCCATTGTGTGTAGCTTCTGTTGTTGTGCAGGCATTGAACTCTGAGGGGCAGTTGTTGGTAAGCATGAGATGGTCCAGCCCCTAGCAGCCTGCACCTCGGCTTTCTGCTGCCCTTGTTGGTTTATTCGACCTCGATATTGTTAAGAACAATCACTCTGTTGTCCCCTTCAGGCACAGAGCTGGGTGCGTTTGCCTGCTGTGCCTGGGCAGCTTCCCAGGTTTGTGTGTCACAGCATGGAGGGCTTGGAAAGGACCTCTGGAGCTCATCCAGCCCAACCCCCCTGATCCAGCAGCAGGGCATCTGCAGCAGCTTGCCCAGGAGCAAGATGTTTCTCCTCCTGTTCAGGTGGAACCTTCCAGGTTACAGTTTGTGCCCACTACCCCTTGCCCTGTCCCTGGGCACCACTGAGCAGAGTCTGGCCCCATCCTCTTGCCCCTCACCCTTTAGCTCTTGCTAAGCATTGATCAGATCCCCTCTGGGGCTGCTCTCATTGCTGCTCCAGGCCCCTCAGCATCTTTGTGGCCTCCACTGGACCCTTTGCAGTAGTTCCCTGTCTCTCTTGAACTGGGGAACCCAAACCTGGTCCTAGTCCTCCATCGTGACCTCAGCAGGGCAGAGCAGAGGGGCAGAAGCTCCCTCACCCTGCTGGCCTCACTCTCCTGCCTCACTCTCCTTCATGCCATGCTGCCATAAAATATACCTTTAAAAAGCTTGAGGCCAACCAGAAGATGCTTCTGAAAACACAAACTCTGCTGCTCCTGCATGTTCTCTTCCCAGAAGGACGATCCCTACACGGATCTTGATCCTGAAAAGTAGTTCAGAGTGGGATTAAATCTGCAGATGAATTTAGGATCCCTGGCTGGGCAGGGCAGGGCAGGGCAGGGCACGCTGACAGCACAGGGAGCCTGCAGCCTGTGTGGCTCTTTGCAGAGAGGCACAGAGCATCTCCCAGCCTCTCCAGGCAGTGCTGGTGTTCACCTCCAACTGCAGCCTTCTCCCTGACAAGTGCATCTGAGGCCGAGTGACTCCAAGAGTGATGCTCTCGGCGTGGGGAACATGTGAGAGGCACTGGGAAAAGCAAGGAAATATTTACACTGGGAGGGGACTGTTTACAAGTGCAGTTCAAACAGCTGACGTTAGTGAGAGGGCCTGGGCTGTGCAGTGTTTTGCTTTTGCTCTTCTCAGGAGGGTCAGGCATAAGGAAAAGATCAAATGGGGCTGGTGGGGCCATGCTTGGACCGTCCAGAGGATCTGACAGCTGCAGTCAGGAGAGGTGGTGAGAAATTAGCAACTGTGGTCCCGTCTGGCACTTGAAGCCAAGGTCAGGGCGGACCCTGGAGAAGCTGCAGCGTGGGGACAGCAGTGCAGGCTGGAGATTTTGGCCCCAGCAGCTGGAGTTTAGATGGGCCCTGGGTGCTGCAGCCCGAGGGGCTTCAGTAAGGTGAGGCTTTGGCAGCGTCTGTTGTGCTGAGAGAAGGGAACACAACCGAGCTCTGATGTCATGGTGTGGCTGCCGCGCTGGGGATTGGTGTTCACACTGCCTCTTGTTCCACCTCCTCCCCGGCATGCTCTGGAGGGATCCCACATACTGTTTTAATTTCAACCCAGCCTGTCTCTCTTGTTCTGTTTTTAGCATGGCTGACAAGAACAGCACCCTGAAATGCACGTTCTCTGCTCCTGGCCACAGCACCACGCTGCTGCAGGGACTGGCCTCGCTCCGAGCTCAGGCTCAGCTGCTTGATGTCATCCTCACTATAAATAATGAAGTGTTTCAGGTTCATAAAGTTGTCTTGGCTGCCTGCAGTGACTATTTCAGGTGAGAATCCGATAGGGAAGCAGGCGTTTTTACCTCTCCCCTTGGTCTGCTGTGTCCCCAGCCTCCCCTACCCCAGCCTTCCCACCACACCCCTCTGCAGGTAGGGGTTTGCCCAGGGAGTTGGTGGGGTTGGAGTCAGGCCCTCTGCATGTAGCTGAGGTTTGTTGGGCCCAGAGTCAAGTTCAAGCCCAGGTCTTGACCCCACCTGGCAGCTCTGGTAGGTGCTGTGCCTGCTGAAAGGGAACAGGCTCTTGCCCTGGAGCTGCTGGAGCCGCTGCCAAGTGGCAGGAGGGCTCTGAAGTGAGTCATCCCTGAGTGTGTCAAACCACTCTTGCTCTCCATAAACACCACTGATCTGCCTCCAGTTCTTCCTGTGCACAGGCTGAAGAGCCTGGAGCATTTTGGAGCATTCCCCAGAGCCAAGTGAGACAGGGGAGAGTTGTCCCCTCTGCTGTGGGGACATGGAACACAGAGATTCTCAGGCACTTTAGTGCAGTGAGGCAGAGCAGGAGTCAGTCCTGAGTGAAGGTGTGGATCCAGACACTCTCAGGCTGGGTTGGGTAGGAAGGGACCTTTGAAGCTCATCCAGTACAACCCCCCTGCAGCCAGCAGGGACAGCTGCAACCAGGGCAGGTTGCTCACAGCCCCAGACGACCTGACCTGCAGTGGTTCCAGGGGTGGGCAGCTCCCACCGTTCTGGGCAGCCTGGGCCAGGGGCTCACCACTCTCCTCACATAAAATCTCTTCCCTGCACCTGGTCTAGATCCTGCCTCTGCCCAGCTCCTTTGTAACAGTTCTCTGACTTCTGAGGGATCTTTCCTAGCAGTAGCACGGGAGGGGCCTGCTGCAGGCAGGGGTGTAAGGAAGGTTCAGGGCAGAGCACGCAGCTGGGTGCTGTGCTGGGCTGCAGCAGGCACTGCTGGAGAAGAGCCACCAGTGGGGTTTGCAGGCCCTTGCCCTGCAGCTCCCTTCCTGACCGGGGCAGGCTGGTTTGCTGAGCAGGTAACCAAGAGGAAGGGACTTCAGTGTCCCTTGGCATGTCTGTGGCATCTTGTCAGCCATCTCTTCGACTGCTCTGGCAGTGCCTGGCTGCTGCAGGCTGTTCCCTTCTGTCTGCCTTTGCTAACAAACCTCCCAAGCTTGTTGCTCCCCCTCACAGAGCGGTTAAGGATGGAGCTGCTCCCCCACCAGATGCTAATGGCACTATTTGTATGCAGAGACGCTGTGGCAGTGCCACTGCCAGGCTCTGCTCGCTGCTGACACATAATTGCTGAGTAGGTTTCTTGTTAGAAGTTCTGCGGAGCTGAGGAGGGGTCCTGGGGAGCAACGGCAGCATAAGGGAGCCTCTGCAAACACTCCGGGCTGCTGCAGGAGCCGGGAGGGAAGGCAGTGAAACGGCAGCGTTCCTGGAATCAGCATTTCAGAGGCAGAACTCTCGGGGAAGGAGCTGCATTCTGCTGGATGATTTGTCCTCAGCGCGGCTACAATCCTGCTTTTGTTCCTCCCCTGCACGTTCAGCTGCGCGGAGCTGAGGCAGGGGCACAGCTCCGTGGCACGGGAGAGGCCAGGGGCTCCCAGCAGAGTGATGGCCAAATAATTGCAAACAGTGCTGCTGGTCAGTGGCTGCAGGGAGCTGCCTGCACACGCAGGTATTTCCTTCCTTAGGCTTTCTTGGGTTCGTGCTGAATGGCAGCAGATTTTCTAGCCTGGCCTGGACAGGAGACTTGGAACCTGTGCTTCTTGACAGCGTTCCCAAGATGTTCTTTATTCCGGGGTCAGTGCAGCAGGAGCTGTTCCTACTGTCTTCACTTGCACCGTGGAGTCACTGCAGCTCCTTGAGGCAGCTCTGCCCACGCTGTGCCCTTGCAGTGGTTTGACCTTTCTGATGGGAGAGAGCAGCTTGCCCATGGGGGAATCGTGCAAGCAGCTGCCCCAGGTTAGGTCTTTGTGTGACAGCCTGCAGCTTGCTGTGAGTGGTGAACATCCACCTCAGCTCTCCCAGCACCCTGCTTTGACTTTGCCTCTGCTACTGCTTGTTGAAGCACAGAGCACAGCCTCTTGCCCCGGGGCTGCCCATGCACACCAAACGCTGCAGGAATGGAGCATAAGGGCAACTCCCCCCCCAGGGTGCTGCTGCAGCCTCAGCACCCCCACAGCTGGGCAGCGCAGCACAGCTCCCCAGGAGATGCCTGTGTGCAGCCCTGGGCATGCTCTGTGCTTCCTGTGGAGTTGAGAAGCCTCTCAAGGAGGTGAGCTAGGGCCTGGTCCACTGATGTGCTCCCTGCTGTGCTCTAACCAAACCTGGTGTCTTTGGGCTTTAGTTGCCTGCTTAGCCCCTGCTGTAGCACTGCCACACGACAGAGCCTGCAGCCTCATGCTGCAGCTCTGCATGTTCACTGGGAATGCCCCTCGGAGAGGAGGCTCTGTTGGGATCACCAGAGGTGCTCAGGAGATGTGTAGCAGGCTGAGGCTGCAGTGATCACACTGAAGCCCTTGCCTCAAGGCAGTGCTGCTGGTGAGCTCAGAGGCTCCCTGGCCTGCTGGAGCAGCTTCCTGCTCTGTGCTCACTCTGCGCACTCAGACCCCTCAGGGTACAGTTCCCATCTCTGCTGGTGCAGATCCTGCTGTCCCCTTTGGTTGCTGAGCGTCACAGGTATGTTGGTGTTCATTGCACTGCCAGCTCTGCCTCCTTCTCACAGCTTTGTCCTTTGGTCAGGCTTCTGCTGCCAGCAGCGCTGCAGAGCCTCACACTCTGCTCGCTGAGCATCACTCCCGAGTGCGCTGCTTGTGCAGGCCTGCTGCAGGTGACTGCAGCACTCTGGTTCCTCCTGGCTTTGAGAGATTCAGCCTCGCTGTATTCCCCTCCTTGCCCTTCCTCCCTCTGAGAATGGGGGTGCTGGCAAAGCTGCTGAGGTGCTCCATCGTTGGACACCTACTGAAAAGGGACAAAACTCCTGTTTGTGTTGTGACCTGCAGGGCGATGTTCACGGGCGGCATGCGAGAAGCCAGCCAGGATGTGATCGAGCTGAAGGGAGTCTCTGCCAAGGGGCTCAAGCACATCATCGACTTCGCCTACAGCGCCGAGGTGACCCTGGACCTCGACTGCATCCAGGACGTGCTGGGAGCCGCTGTCTTCCTGCAGATGGTGCCCGTGGTGGAGCTCTGCGAGGAGTTCCTGAAGTCTGCCATGAGCGTGGAGACCTGCCTCAACATCGGGCAGATGGCCACCACCTTCAGCCTCGCCTCCCTGAAGGAGTCGGTGGACGCCTTCACCTTCAGGCACTTCCTGCAGATCTCGGAGGAGGAGGACTTCCTGCAGCTGCCCCTGGAGCGCCTCGTGTTCTTCCTGCAGAGCAACAGGCTGCGGAGCTGCCGCGAGATCGACCTCTTCCGCGCCGCTGTGCGCTGGCTGCAGCACGACCCCGCGCGCCGCGCCAGCGCCAGCCAGGTCCTCTGCCACATCCGCTTCCCCTTGATGAAGTCCTCGGAGCTGGTGGACAGTGTCCAGACCTTGGACATCATGGTGGAGGACGTCTTGTGCCGGCAGTACTTGCTGGAAGCCTTCAACTACCAGATCCTGCCCTTCCGGCAGCACGAGATGCAGTCTCCGCGCACGGCCATCCGCTCCGACCTGCTGTCCCTCGTCACCTTCGGCGGCACTCCCTACACGGACAACGACCGCACGGTCAGCTGCAAGGCCTACTGCCTGCCCCACGCCGGCGCGCGCCAGTTCCGCGAGCTCACCCAGATGGAGGTGGGCAGCAGCCACTCCTGCGTGGCCGTGCTGGACAACTTCGTCTACATCGTTGGAGGGCAGCAGCTGCAGTACCGCAGCGGTGAGGGGGCCGTGGACGTCTGCTACCGCTACGATCCCCACCTCAACCAGTGGCTGCGCATCCAGGCCATGCAGGAGAGCAGGATCCAGTTCCAGCTGAACGTGCTGCACGGCATGGTCTATGCCACGGGGGGCAGGAACCGCTCGGGCAGCCTGGCCTCGGTGGAGAAGTATTGCCCCAAGGACAACGAGTGGAGCTACGTCTGCTCGCTGAAGCGCAGGACGTGGGGGCACGCCGGGGCCACGGTGGGGGACAGGCTCTACATCTCAGGAGGCTACGGCATTTCGGTGGAGGACAAGAAGGCTCTGCACTGCTACGACCCCAGCGTGGACCAGTGGGAGTTCAAAACCCCCATGAACGAGCCCAGGGTCTTGCATGCCATGGTGAGTGCCAACAGCCGCATCTACGCCCTGGGGGGCCGCATGGACCACGTGGATCGCTGCTTCGACGTGCTGGCCGTGGAGTACTACCTGCCTGAGACAGACCAGTGGACAACAGTGAGCCCCATGCGTGCAGGGCAGTCAGAGGCTGGCTGCTGTTTGCTAGAGAAGAAGATCTACATCGTGGGGGGGTACAACTGGCACCTGAACAACGTCACCAGCATCGTGCAGGTGTACAACACAGAGACCGATGAGTGGGAGAGGGACCTGCACTTCCCGGAGTCATTTGCTGGCATTGCCTGTGCCCCTGTCATCCTGCCCCAGGTGACCACCCAGAGGTGACCTGGCATCGCCTCCTGCTGCCTCTGACCAGGCTGCCCTCCTCCTCCGTCGTGGTTTGCAAACGGCCTTGAGCATTTTGCAGGCGAGGGAAGCAGAGGAAGAGCTGCTGCTGCCTCCTCCAGAGCTGCTGCTGCCTCCTCCGTGGAGTCCCTCCTCTCTCACGCCGTGTCCTGGCAAGCCTGACTGCTCAGCAGCACTTCTCAGCCAGCTAGGCTGCACAGATGTCACAGCTGGAGCAAGCTCTGCTTGTCTCTCCTCCTCCCTCCTTCCTCTCCTCCTTCCTTGCCTCTTTTTCTGCCCTCTCTCCAAGGGGTGCCCCTTGCTGACTTCCCATCTTTGTGTCATACGTTGCAGGCATTGTCAGCTCAGGAGTCCCCAGGTGCTGTGGGATGTCCAAAGCAGGCCAGAGCTGACTCCAGGAACCATTGTCTGTCACTGGGTTGTTTTAGCACACAGCAAACCCAGGCCCTGTCTGACCAACAGCCTGACCTCCAGAAGCAATAAAGGGACACTGGGAGCTACCAGAACTCAGGTGCTCAGATTCTGAGAGCAGATTCCTGCTTCTCCAAGGTGGCTTCCCATTTTCGACCCCTCCTAGAAGGGGAACATTTATCCCTGCACCCTGCTGGTCTCTTGTTGCCCACCCTGCACCGCAGGCCCAGCTCCCTTCCTCACCTCTGCCATGCTCTGGGCCAGGAGCTCTCCCTGCCCTGGGGCATCCAGAGTTTGCCACACTAAAGCCATCTGGAGAGCTTGATTCCATAGGAATTGTTTAAGTGCCAATCCCTGCATGGCCTCACTGGCAATAAGAGCTCTGCTGGGCTGAGCCACTCTGCCACCTGCAAGCTCTGGGGTCAGAACCCTCTGGGCTTCGCCTTTGCCATCCCTGCACCAGCAGCAGCTGGGGCAGCAGAGGAGCTGGAGGCTGCTCCTGCATTGGCTCCAAGGTTTTCTCACCTGGCTTGTAAATAAGAGACTTGGTGCCGTGAGCTGAGGGGAGGCTCCGTGCACCTGAGGGGGGTTTGTTGCTGTTGCAGGAGAGGATTTTAAATGCAGAGGTTGATCTTAAGGGACTTTGTCATTTCAGTCAAATCCATGTTTACAGCAGGGGACACTGCTACTCCCTGAACTTCCCTTTCCTCCAAGCCATGCTTTCTGATTCGTTTGACTGGTTAATGAATTGCAATGTCCTCCTCTAATCAGGAATTCTGTTCCAAGGGCTTTGTTTTGTACCTGTATCACTTCGATTGTGACATCTTTGGTCTCCCTTTCTAGAGCAACTTACATCCTGCTGTTAAATAAACGCTGGGCTGTGACTTTGAGGGACAACACCCAGCCTCTCCCCTGCTGAGGAGCCATCCAGCAGGGCTGTGTCAAGCAGGAGCCCCACACCTCAAACCTGCTTCAAGACATTTTGCTCTAGCAGTGACATCAGAGCAGCTGTGGCTGTGGCAGGGGAGGGCACAGGCTGCTCGGTGGAGCTCTGAGTTCTCAGTTTCAGGGGCAGTGGTCCCCAGTTTCAGCTGCTCCCATCTCTGTGCTGGTAATAAATTAATGCCAGGTACTTGTTGCAGAGGGCTGCAGGCAGGGCCCAGCTCTGCTGCCTGGTTTGCAGGCAGTTAATTTTCTCCATTCCCTGCTCATTTGGTCTGGCAGAGAAGCTGGGAGGCTGTGGAGCAGCCCTGGCAGATAACGAACACACTTTGAAAGGGAGCAAAGCAATTCAGTGCGAGCTTCAAAGGTGCAGAGGAGTGGATTTGCTTCTTTTAATGCTTCCATATGTTTATGGGAAGGGTTAGTAACAAACAGGAGGTTCCTTGCTTCCCTATTTGTGGGATATGATTAATCCTCTTCATCCCAGAATCCCAGCATGATGGAGGTTGGAAGGGACCTCTGGAGCTCATCCAGTCCAACCCCCCTGCTCCAGCAGGGCACCCACAGCAGTTTGGCCAGGAGCACAATGGCCAGGGAGGGTGGGAAGCTCTGCAGAGGAGACTCCACAACCTCTCTGGGCAGCCTGCTCCAGGCTTCCAACACCCTCACACCAAAGAAGTTTCTCCTGTTGGCCAGACGGAGCCTCCTGGCTTCCAGTTTGTGCCCATTGCCCCTTGTGCTGTCCCTGGGCACCACTGAGCCGAGTCTGGCCCCATCCTCTTGCCCCCCAGCCTTCAGCTCTTGCTGAGCACTGATCATACCCACTCTGGGGCTGCTCTTCTGCAGGCTCTCAGCTCCAGGGCTCTCAGCCTTTGCTCCTCACAGAGCTGCTCCAGACCCCTCAGCAGCTTTGCAGCCTCCGCTGGACCCTCTCCAGTAGTTCCCTGATCTCTTGAACTGGGGAGCCCAGAAGTGGATCCAGCACTCCAGATAGGCCTTGCAGTAGTGTCAGGCATCAGCAGTGTGTCAGGCATCAGCAGTCTGTCATCCTCAGGCCTCACTATTCCTCCTTGTTTAGTTTACTCTTTCCTCCCAAGAGCATTTGGATGGCAGCAGCTGATTTGGGTGTGCCGAGCCTGCAGCCGCGGTGCTGATGGGCCCCTGCTGAAGGAGCTGTGCCATGACCATGGCTGGCGTCTCTGTGTGAGGGAACTGTGCTCTGTCACTTGCAGCTCCTGAGGTAGGTGAGTGTGTGGGGGTGGGGGGAGAGTGATCCCTGAGTTGCTGAGAAGGCCTCCTGGATGTCACTTCTGTCAGCCCAGCAGAACTGCACTTCCCCTCTGTGCTCACTCCTGGTGGGGGCTGTGCAGAGGAGCAGACACAAAGCCATGCTGGGACTCTGCTCGCCAGGACAGCCTTTGCCTGCCTGGTACCTGCATTCCCATTCCCTGGTGCTGCCAAGGGGAACTGGGGAAGGTTCCCAGCTCCTTTTCCCTGGGCAGTGCTGTGCATCCCCTCTCTTTGTTACTGGAATGTTCTTTTTATAACAACCTGAGGAACTATTTTTCATACCCTTGGCTGGAAGTGCTCCGCCTGTTCTAAATTTAGCAGAGCCTGGCTCAAATGTTTGTGGACATATCCATATGGATAATAAAGTTTGGTTCACCCCTGTGAAAGATGCAGTTGTGGCTCTGGGCTGTTCTGTGCATCACTCTGCAGATCAATGGGGTTGATTCTTTTGCCTTCCAGCAGCAACCTTGCTGCCGGCTGAGAGGCCAGGACAGGTCTGAGCAGTGGCACTGCCTGGCTGGGCTGTGGGAAGCTCTTTTGCAGGATGTGCCAGGTGAAAAGCAAAGGGAATGGGCTCCTCTGCTTCAGGAATGAGCAAAGCCAGATAAATGTTTGATTGAGCTCAGAGGCATTTATTAGTCTCGGAGCAGCTATAACTGTGATGGGGGTAAAGCTGATTTGGTGCATTTGGAAATGCCCTTGGACAGATGGGGAGCAGTAAAAGCTCAGCGTCATTAGCCCTGGGTACTGCGGAGTGTGCAGGTCCCATTAGGGACTCCTGTCGGGGCCAGGATAATAGCTTCTGTCTTCTCTGATGTTTTATGGGCTTGAAATTGTGCTTAAAACTCTGAAGCAAGCAAGCAGCACAAGGCTTGGCAGGGCGCAGTGTGGCTGGGGGCTGCGGCTGCCTGCATCCCATTACCGCTGCCCCGGACCCCTCTCCAGAGGCTCTGCCAACTCCGCGACCCTTCTGTCGCTTCTCCCTCTGCTGGAGCCCTGCTGATGCGTGCAGACGTGTCCCAGGCTCCCGCCTGGCTCTGGCAATCGGATGGGGATGGAAGAGGGGGGAAGGCACTCCCCAGCTCCCGGTGCCCCGGTGCCGATTGCAGCTGATGCTGCACAGCAGAGCCGCTCCGGACCTCTTTGAGCCACATCAAGCCGAGTCAGACGTTTCCACTTGTGCGTCTGTGATAAGGGCTGCAGTTGCTGAAACTCTCCAAACTTGAGGGACATTTATCATGCAGAGATTATTGGAGCCAGACTACTGTCAGAATAAATAAAACATGTTTCCCAGTGCAGCTCTAATTATGATTTTTAGGCAGTTGTGTAATGTGCAGAACTTTATTTACAATAAATCTTCCCTTTGCTTGCATAAATGAATGAGATTTCAGCACTGGGGACTTAAGGACCAGGAAAAGTGAATGTGGCTGAACAAATGGGCTCTGCTGGCATGTCAGGAGTGAAGCAGCAGAGCAGCATCCTCCTGCCGGGGCCTAGCATCTTGGCTCTCACCTGGGAGCAGGCAGCTCAGAGACAGCTCTGTCTGCAAGGGAGCTCCGATTGCGCTCTGCATGTGAACGGGGAGCAGGCAGAGGATCAGCCCGCGGGCTCCAGGGCTCTGCTCTCTCCTTCCAAACCAAGAACTGAGGCTCAGTAACCCAAGTCTGGCACTTTTCAGTTGAGTATTTCAACTGGAGGGAGTTTCACAGGGCCGTTTCAGAGTTTTATTTGCTTGGCGGGCAGGATTCCGACTGCTCCACGCCGTGAACGCGAAATCTGCTTTCTGCTTGGAAACAGCTGCGGCTGCCTCAGCTCTGCACCCTCAGACCAGCCTCAGATTGTCAGACAAAGGGCAGCGATGGAGTCAGGAGTGCCGGCGGGGGCCTGCAGGAGGGCAGTGCTGGAGCACCGAGAGCAGCTTGCGCTGGAAAGCAGAAATGTGGGTGCAGAGAAAGTTTTCCAGGAGCTTTTAGGAGCTGTAGAGAGCAAATCAAAGGTTCCTGGCTCGGTCCCCGAGGCTTTGCAGTTGCTATTTCACACCCAGGCCCCCGTCCTGTAATTAGCTGGAGCGGTTTATATGGTTCTTAAACCCCGAAGATGTTGGTTGCTTGTTTGTGCAGGCTGCCAGCCAGGCTGCTGCTGGCTCCGCGGCTCTCGCTGCAGCGAGGCCTTTGAAGTCCCCTGCACGCCAGGAGCGTTGCAGCACCTTAGAGCAGGACTGAGCCTTTTGCAGCTGAGGGGCAGAGTTTTGATGTCTCTCCTCCGGTCACAGTGCTTTGGGAAGGCACTAAAAAGGCTTCTCCAGGTGGCATCTGCTGCTGGCAGTCAGGCTGCCATCTGCAGCTCCCTGCAAAGTTTGCAATCCTTAGCTGCAAATGAGTCTCCTTTCTTCCCCCCCTCCGTGGCCTGGGGGCTGGCTCCAACATGTGATCCTGCTTATGGAGGCAGCTTTGCTCCCCGGCAGGATGGATCCTCGGTGCCCCAAGGACAGTGGTTTACAGCTGGATTTAGGAGGAATGTTTGAATTTCACTGAGCTTTGCAAGAAAGAAATTTGCCCTGAGGTGCAGTCTGCAGGACAGGACCTGACTGCTGCCTGCTTCCTGGGCTCTGGCACGATGAAAGCTTCCCTGTGCCAAAAGTGTGGCCTTGCTGCTTCTGGGGAAGGAAATGGGAGCATCCCCCATGGCAGGGAGTCAGGTTAGTCCCTGGATGAGCAGAGATGTTCTCCTCCTGCAAGCACAGGAGTGTTTGCCCAGGAGCTGAGGCCACACTTTGAGCACTGGGTTCAGTTTTGGGACCTCACTCCAAGAAGGAGCAGGTCCAGGGAAGGGCAGCGAAGCTGGAGAGGAGCAGCTGAGGCAGCTGGGGGTGTGCAGCCTGGAGAAGAGGAGGCTGAGGGGAGACCTCATTGCTGTCTACAGCTCCCTGAGAGGAGGCTGGAGTCAGGTGGAGGTTGGGCTCTGCTCCCAAGCAGCAAATGATAAGACAGGAGGAAATTGCTTCAAGTTGCCCCAAGGGAGGTTTAGGTTGGACATTAGAAGAAACTTCTTCACTGAAAAGGTTCTCAAAGACTGGCACAGGCTACCCAGGGCAGTGGTGGAGTCCCCATCCCTGGAGGGGTTTCAAAGCTCTGAGGGCTTCTCCAAGCAAACCCCAGTCGATGGTTGACTGGCACAGAGCCATCCCTGAAGCTGGATTTGCTGGAAGGAATCATCCTGCTCTGGGACAGGCTCCTCTGACCTGCTGCTCCATTTGCCAGGGTCTAATCTCCCAGTGCTGAGAAAACATTTCCTGGTTCCCTGTTTGTCCCAGTCAAGTGCAGGGTCCCCACTGGTGCCTCCCTGCGTGGTGCTGCCTTGCCCACAGCGCCCTGCTGCCATCCCAGTGTTGTCTTTGGAAGGACATGAAGTGGCTGCCGCTCCACCAGCCCCACATCACCTCTGCAGCACGGGAAGGTTTCTTGCTTCAGGGTGGCCTGGAGCCAAGCCTTGATTCTGGGAAAAATAACCCTAACAGAATCCTCTGTGTGGCTGCCAAAGGCTTTCAGAGCAGCAGCAGATAGGAGCTGGAGAAATGAGAAGACTTCCTGTGAGCAGGCAGCAAGAAACTCACCTGGAGGGATGACAGGGGACTGGTGGAGAGGAGAGCAGAACCGAGTGCCCTGCATGGCTGCAAGCTGCTTTGCTGAGTGCTGTACAGAGGGCAGTGCATGGAATCCTGGAATCCTTTAGGCTGGAGAAGACCTTTCAGGGCATTGAGTCCAAGCACTGCCAGCTCACCACTGAACCACTGCCCTCAGCACATCTCCATGGCTTTGGAACCCCTCCAGGGATGGGGACTCCACCACTGCCCTGGGCAGCCTGCTTCGTGTCTGCACAACCCTTTTGGGGCAGAAATTGTTCCTCTTGACCAATCTAAACATCCTCCGGGGCAACTTGAGGCCATTTCCTCTCATCCTATCACTTGTTTCCTGGGAGAAGAGCCCAACCTCCACCTGGCTCCAGCCTCCTCTCAGGGAGCTGTAGAGAGCAATGAAGTCTCCCCTCAGCCTCCTCTTCTCCAGGCTGCACACCCCCAGCTCCCTCAGCTGCTCCTCCCCAGCCCTGTTCTCCAGACCCTTCCCCAGCTTCACTGCCCCTCTCTGGGCCGGCTCCAGCCCCTCGGTGTGATCCATCTGCCTCTCTCTGCCCTCTGCACTCCAGAATTTCTTCAGTGGAAGAAATGGTGACAAATTCCGAGTGAAACTCGAGAACCTTTCCCCAGCGCAAGCACCATTTGGAGCCGAGTTCAAACTAGCATTGGGACTCTGTGGACTTCCCAGGATATTCTTCTGTTAGGATAATGGGAACGTCAACAGGAACATTAAGTAGGAAGTGTGAGAGATGGAAATCTTTGTGTCCTCAGGCAAAGCCCGGGCAGCTCACTTGTCGATTAAGTCGCAATCTCTCGCTGTCTGCTCTTGTGTAAGCTGCTCAACCTCACACCTTCCTCTGGAGCCTCTAAGGAAGAGCAGGGAAGTAGCTGGATCTCGTCTGCCAGAGCGATTCCAGAGGACCTGGAGGATAACAAACAAGCCATAAGTAAACACAACCTCCTCCCTGCAACCTCTCGGCTGCATCTGCTGTGAGGAGCTGCAGGTTGCTCAGTGAGTAGCTGTCTGCAGCAGGCGCAGCTGTGAGCACCCCAGCGCCGTCCTGCAGTCACTCTCCCTTTGCAGCAGAGCAAACTCCAGCTCTGTTAGCAGAAACTTTTCCCCGACACGTCTGGAGGGCTGGGGGAGATGGAGCTGCTGTCTCAGGAGATCCCATCGCAGCTTTCCAGTGAGCTCCAGTTGTTCCCACACGGCCCCATATGTGCTCAAGGTGAAGACGGCAGGAGACATAAATAATGCCTGCGGTGTGAGCTCATCCCCGTGTCAAGTGCATGGCAATCTCCTGCGCTGGGGAAGAAGGAAACCTGGCACCAGCCTCAAGCCTCTCTCTGCCAATGCCTTAATGCAGTCAAGATTTACATTGTCTGCTGGGTCATGCACTCAGCAGCCGTCCACATCCACCCACACCCCAAAACGCGAGCCCTGAGTGGGTGAGAAATTCCAGAAGCATCTCGGCAAACACAAACGCTGTGGCGTGGAGAAGCTTTTGTTACGCAAACCCTGCTGGACCCGGGGAGCTGGAGAACAGAAGCAGGGTCCAGCTTGCGTCCTGGAATTCAATCTGATAAAGCTGCGCAGGCAAAACAATGAGAGAAGGAGGAAGTTTGACACCCCCACCCCTACCCCCGCCCTCAGCCATCTGCATTCCTTCCCTGGAACCGTGAGCAGGAGCAGCCGTCGAGGGGAGGCTGCAGCCCTCTTCCATCGCGGCAGAGCCAAGAGGGGGGAATTTATCAAGTTTCATCTCAGGCACTCAATCTTTCGGTGCTGTGGGAGAGGCAGAGTGGCAGCTGGGCTCTGGATGTTCGATATTACCACCTATGGTATGAAATCCAGGTTAACTCAGCACATTGTTTATCATCCTCTGCTCCTCCCGCGCAGCCAGGCTGGGCGATGGGGATCTGAGTGTTAAATCGCTGTGACTGATGAGCTTTTAGCGGGGCAGGCCAAGGGTGCAGGTGTTCCCCCGCAGAGCCAGAGGGTATCTCACCGAACCTGCGTGCCAGTTGTTTACGCCTGCTGCAGAGTGCTGGAAGTGGTTAGCCTAACAGCTGTCAGGAATGGCTGATCCTGCCCGGGCCCGGATCAGCCTCTGAGTCCCAGCTCTGCTTTCTGCGATGCTATCTCAGACCATGTTTAAAGTTTTAAGTGCAAGCTGGCAGCTAGAACTGAGGGCAGGACGTGACTTTGTGGCTGAGGCTAATCCTGACGGTTGCTGAACTGGGTTCCATCCATCTCTCTCTAACAGCCTTGAAAAGGTGGATCAGGATAATCTCTTCCCGGTACGTGGGGCAGGGAATGCTCAGCAGCGCCTGCTGAACTGCCTGACCCCAGGCCACCGAGGTGAGCAGCAGTGGCAGCGAGGGCAGAGTCGACTTCCTTTGATCTGCTAGGATTTGGTTCCCGCTGCTGAGGGGCAGGAGGATGCCCCCAGACAGTGCCCACTCTGTCACTCTGAAAAAGCAAAGCGGCAAGGGCCAGGTGTGGCTGTTGGGGAGCAGCCCTGGCAGGGCCGATTGCTGCCTGCCGCCTGCCTGCTGCCCAGCTGGTGTGAGCACGGCTGGACTCCGGGGCTGAGCAGCCCCAGCCTGCCTCTCCAAGGGGCTGTGCTCCCCACAAGGCCCTGCAGCAGCCTGGCAGCCTCTGCCCTGCTGCCAGCCCAGCCCCACGGCAGACACCGAAGCCCACAGGCTGTGGTCCACGTCCTGGCTGCAGCCTGTGAGCCTGCAGCCGAGGTCCTGGCTCCTGGCAAAGCCTCTGCCGGGGCTGACACGGAGTTGGGGTCCAGTGGATGGAGCCTGTGCCCGTGGAACGCCGCGGGAGAGGGAGAAGGGTGGAGCTGGAGGCACTGGCAGGAGTTTGGCAGCGAGGCCGAGCCTGTGTGGGAAGCCTGCAGGGCTCTGTGCTGCGTGGTGCAGAGCAGAGCTGTGGCAGCATCTCCACTTCGCTCTGCAGCACCGAAACAGGCCAAGGAAATGCAAAACTTCCCCAGGCTGTAAACTCTTCCCAGGAACGAAGCCTTCACCTGCAGTCTCAGCACCAGGATTCTGCTGTGTGGGAATCACCTGCACCTTATCTGGCAGGAGCAGGAGCTGCTGTTAACCCTGGAGCCTTGCTAATGGATGCCCAATATTTGCTTCTCCCTTGCTCTCCCTGCTCCATCCCAGTGCTGGCAGGTGAATCAATACCTTTATTGATGATCTGAACCAGGGGCTTAAGTCCAGCATCAGTAAGTTTGCAGATGACACCAAGCTAGGAGCAGCTGTGGAGCTGTTGGAGGGTAGCAGAGCCCTGCAGAGGGACCTGGCCAGGCTGGATGGGTGGGCAGAGGCCAGTGGGAGGAGATTGGACAAGGCCAAGTTCAAGGTTCTGCACTTTGGCCACAACAACCCCAAGCAGCACTACAGGCTGGGGACAGAGTGGCTGAGAGCAGGCAGGCAGAGAGGGAGCTGGGGGTGCTGGGAGAGAGGNGGCCAGAAGAAGGGGACCCAGGCTGAAGCCTGGGAAACCTGTGCCAGTCTCTCACCACCCTCACCCTGTGCCAGTCTCTCACCACCCTCACTGCAAACAGCTTCTTCCTAACATCCATTTTCAATCTCCCCTCTACCAGTCCAAACCCATTCCTCCTCCTCCTCCTCTCACTCCAAGCCCTTCTCAATACTCCCTCCCCAGCCCTCCTGGAGCCCCCTTCAGATCCTGGAAGGCCACTCCAAGGTCTCCTCAAAGCCTTCTCCTCTACAGGCTGCACAGCCCCAACTCTCTCAGCCTGTGCTCAGAGCAGAGCTGCTGCAGCCCTCTCAGCATCTTGGTGGCCTCCTCTGGACTGGCTCCAACACTTCCATGTCCTGCTTGTGCTGGGGGCTCCAGAACTGCACACAGGACTCCAGGTGGGGTCTGAGGAGAGCAGAGCCAAGGGGCAGAACCCTCTCTCTTGCCCTGCTGCCCTAATTGCTCTTGCTGCAGCCCATCAAGGTTGGCCTCAGGTTGCATCAGGAGGAGGTTTAGGCTGGACACGAGGAACAGTTTCATCCCCCAAAGGGTTGTCGAGGCCTGGGACAGGCTGCCCCGGGCAGTGGTGGAGTCCCCATCCCTGCAGGTGTCCATAACCCGCACAGCCACGGCTCGGTGGCCATGGCGGTGTCGGGGCCATGGTTGGACTCGATGATCTCGGAGGCCTTTTCCAACCGGAGCACTTCGCTGATGCTAAGACAAGGAGGGGGACAGAGGCACCACCAGGACCAGGACCAGGAGGACCNCGCGGGGAGGGGGATGCGGACGGGGGAAGATGGCGGCCTCGAACAACCCGCGGAAATTCAGCGAGAAGATCGCGCTGCACAACCAGAAGCAGGCGGAGGAGACGGCGGCCTTCGAGGAGGTCATGAAGGACCTGAGCCTGACCCGCGCGCACCGGGTGAGCCGCCGCCGCCGCCGCCGCTCGTCCTTTCGCTCGCCCGCCCGCCCGCGCGTCCCCGCCGCCGCCGCCCGTAATGCGCGCCCCCGGCGGAGACGGGCAGGGAGGGGAGGGGGGAAGAGGGGCGGCGTCCCCCGGGGGCTTCCCCCGGGCCGGGGGCAGCAGCAGCAGCGGCAGCGGGCGGGGCGGCAGGCAGCGCCCCCTGGCGGGGGCGGGCGGCGCCCTCCGGAGCGGGGCGGGGGGCCGCGAACGCTCCCCCCCTCGCCCTCCCCGTTCATCCTCTCCCTTCGCCCTCCGCTTCCATCGTACCGGGCCGGGAGCATCCTCTGGAGAGCGGTCCCCAGTACGAGGCGGGCCGGCTTAGCGGGGGCAGGTGCGCTCGGTGGGGCCCCGGGGCAGGGCCTGGTGTGTTTGTGAGGGGTGGTGGTGGGAGGCCTCGATTCCCCCGGGGCAGGCCCCTCACGAGGCTCGGAAGGGGTCTCCGGTTCCTCATTCCGTGCCAGGCCCAGATTGCGTGTGGGGGTCTCGGTCCTGCAGCAGCCTGCCCGAGGCGGTGGGTGCAGGCCTTGCTTCAGGGCCTTGCAGAGCATCCCCTGCGCCGCCAGGGCCAGCTCCTGCCCCAGGCGCTGCAGGCCAGGCCCGGCCGTGGGCCGGTGCGCCCCGAGCCCGAGTGAAGCCTGGATCTGAGCGAGCCAAGCCTGGGCTCCTGCTGCAGGGCCTGCGGGCACCGGGCGCTGCCGGGCTCGCTGTCACCGCGGCTGTCCCTGCTGGGCTCCAGCTGCCGTAGGGGCAGATCGCTGCCTGCCCAAAGCCTCCCCTGCCTTCTGCTGTCTCTGCAGAGCCCCTCAGCAGAAGCAAGTGGCGTGAGGAGCGCTCTGCCAGCGTCTGGTGCCTGCTGTGCTGGAGGGATGGGGATGCCAGAGCTGCTCTGCCTGGCTCTGCGCTCACCTGCCTGTGCCCAGGGGCTTGTTTTGGTTTCAGCCATTTAAAGGAAACTGCTGGGCTGGTTTGTGGCTGAGCCGTGGCAGGAGTGGGAGCGAGGCAACGTTTCGGGCTCCTTTTATTGTCTCGGGTCAGGACAGGGTAAATATTTGTGCTGAGTTGGTGCTGCTACTGTTGCTCAGGTGTGGAGGAAGGATGCACAGCTCCTGTCTGCTCTGCTGGGGAAGGTGTGAGGCCAAGCTGCTGTCTGTGCTGAACTCTCTGTTGATGTTTCCTAGAGGAGTTATTTGTGAGCAGAGTGAGGATGATGAGGAGATGCCCACAGGTGCTGGAGTTGTGTTTCCTGCGCTGCTGTCCTGCCGCTGTGGCTCCATACCCTGGGGTTTGCTGTTTGGGGGTCACTGCTTGGCAGCCGCTCCGGAGCTGGGCGTTACTGAGGGCTCCTGGAGCCCGCAGCTCTGGCCGGGCCTGCAGCTCACTCTGCCACGAGAGCAGGCAGGATCCCGACTTGCCTTCTCCACGCTTGGGTTCCTCACCCAGGTTTTGCAGGTGGAAACCCATTTCGTGCTCAACAACCTGGTGAGGAGAGGAGGCCCCAAGCTGAATTAAGTTGTCTGAGGACTGAGGTGATGGAAACAGTGACCGAGGAGCTGAGGAGAACGTCTCCTTTGTAGCCTTTTCCTTCAGTTCCCTGCTGCCGTCGGCGTGAGGCAGGGGGAAGAGCAGAGAGGGGTTAAGTGCAGCTTGGTGTCTGCTCCCATTTTCCCTTGGCAGGCAGCGCTCCGCTGCCGAGCTGAGCCTTACTCAGAGCGTGGACGCGGCCCAAGGCTGCTGCTGCCTTTTCATTGTTGGTCATTGTCTCTTTGCAGTGTTTACTCTCTGCTCTGCTCTGCTCTCTTGGTAGTTACTAGTGGGAGCAGGGAGCTGCTGCTCCACCATTTCTGCTGCAGACACGAGCTGCTTGCTTTCCATCTTGGTCACCTTCCACCTTTTTGTGCTGCTGGATCCATCTGGCATTTTTTAAGTTGTGCTGCATCTTTCTTGCCCAGGACAGAGCAGAACATGGCCTGAGCTCCTCCTCTATTGCCCTCACCTGCAGATGGGAAAAACAAACAAACAAACAAACAAAAATTCCTTTGAAAATTTGTGGCTTTGGTTTCAGAAGCAGCAGCAGCAGAGTCCTGCCTCAGCTGGCAGCTCCAGGACTGCATCTGAGCTTTGCAGACCTTGCAGAGCCGGGAGGTGGGTGGCTGAGCCGTGCAGGTGGGTGGCCGATAGAAGCTGGAGCTGCTGCATTGTCTTGTGAGTGGGACCTTGGTGTTTGTGATCCAGAGCTTTCTGCCAGTCCCATAGTAACCAAGTGGGTGAGCAGAGGGGGAGGGATGGTGTCTGTTTTTTTCTGGGTGCTATTGACTCCCTTTTGCTCGAGGTTCTGCTGCTTTCCCTCTTCGTATGAAGCACAAAACGCTGGGGCTGGTTCCTGGCTTTGGAGGAGCTGTTTAGCAGGACCTGCTCAGTGCCTGCTGTGAGGCAGCCCCAGTGCTGCCTGCTCTGTGCTGTGGATTTACTCACAGGAGGCTGTTGCTGCCCTTTCAAGTTGCAGTGAACAAAAGGTGGAGGTGCTGCAGGACAGCTCAGCTGGTGCTGAACTTCTCCCTGCCTGACTCACAGTCTCACAGTATCACCAAGGTTGGAAGAGACCTCACAGATCATCAAGTCCAACCTGTTACCACAGAGCTCAGGGCTAGACCATGGCACCAAGTGCCACGTCCAGTCCTGCCTTGAACAGCTCCAGGGACGGCGACTCCACCACCTCCCTGGGCAGCCCATTCCAGTAGCCAATGACTCTCTCAGTGAAGAACTTTCTCCTCACCTCAAGCCTAAATTTCCCCTGGCACAGCTTGAGGCTGTGTCCTCTTGTTCTGGTGCTGACTGCCTGAGAGAAGAGAGCAACCTCCCCCTGGCCACAACCACCCCTCAGGTAGCTGTAGACAGCAATGAGGTCTGCCCTGAGCCTTCTCTTCTCCAGGCTAACCAATCCCAGCTCCCTCAGCCTCCCCCTTAGGGCTGTGCTCGAGGCCTCTCCCCAGCCTCGTTGCCCTTCTCTGGACACGTTCAAGCATCTCAATGTCCCTCTTAAACTGGGGGGCCCAGAACTGGACACAGTACTCAAGGTGTGGTCTAACCAGTGCAGAGTACAGGGGCAGAATGACCTCCCTGCTCCTGCTGGCCACACCATTCCTGATGCAGGCCAGGATGCCACTGGCTCTCTTGGCCACCTGGGCACACTGCTGGCTCATGTTCAGATGGGTAACTCCTCAAATATGAAAGAATGGAAGGTTTCTAAAAGAGGCCTTGGGCATGGCTGGTGACCTGCAGGCTCAGGGAGATCCTTCTTCAGCTGAGGACATTCTCAGCTTTCCAGGATTGTTTTTTCTTTCTAATATCCATCACCCTGGAGGTCTTCAAGGTCAGGGTGGATGAGGCCTTGAGCACCCTGGCTTAGTAGGAGGTGTCCCTGCCCATGGCAGGGGTTTGGAGCTAGATGATCTTGAAGGTCCCTTCCAACTCAAGCCCTTCTGTGATCCTGTGGTTGCTAAAGTCACTCAGTGTGGAGGGATTTCAGGCAGAGCTGTGTTTGAGCTCCCTCTTATGGGCCTTGCAGTCTTGCCTGGAGACACCCCCAAACCCTGAGCTGCACAACCTGCCAGCCTGGAAAGCTGTGCTGCTGTTACTGGAGTGAGAAGGGGCCAGAAAATACAAGCTGGTGCAGATGTTTGGAGATGTCCTGTGGTATTCCCAGCATACTCAGTTTTGCCTTGTACACAGAAGCCTCCCATGTAGGTGAAGGAGTCTCAGTCAGCTCCTGCCAGCAGCACCTTTCAGCAGGAGGATCTGTAGCAGGCACCTGTCCTCCTCAGAAACTGTCTCTGTTCCCAAATCAATGATTAAAAGCTCCTCCAGGCCCTCTAATGGTGCTGGGACAGGGCTTGCTGGTGTGTTTGTTGGGGGATCAAGGCCATAGGAAGGCAGAGCCTGGTGTTTGGATGTTAAACTGCAGTGGTTTGGAAAGGCCAAACCCTGGCTCTGCCTCCAGCTGCCTGCTGCAGCAGGACACAGACCTGCAGTGGTTGGTTCTGTTACCACCACACACACTCAGCTGTGCTGCTGCCTGTGGCAGACACAGCCTGGGCCAGAAACTGCTCTGAGGGTGCTAGACTGGTGCTGTGGTGTGCTCAGTGCTCTGAAGGGATGATGATGGCAGGTGAAGGAGTGGAGCAGCAGAGCCCAGCTGCCCCAGGGCTGCAGAGCATCCCTGGCCTTGCACAACGCCCACCTGAGCTCTCCGAGGTAAATGCAGAGCCACTGCTGCTGTGCCAGGCTGGAGACCTCCCCGGTGCCAGGCTGGAGACCTCCCCAGTGCCAGGCTGGAGACCTCCCTGGTGCCAGGCTGGAGACCTCCCTGCCTCAGCTGGCAGCGTGCTGGCTGTGCTGCTGACCCCGGGTAGGTCTTGCTGTGGGGTTGGTGTGAAGGAGCAGGATTTTGTTTGTTATTGTTCCATCGTTACCAGGCATTGCAGCTGCTCACTGCAGCTCTTGGACACAGGCTGGAGAGCAGCTTCGTGGAGAAGGACCTTGGAGGCCTGGTGGACAATAAATTATCCCTGGGACAGCAATGTGCCCTCATGGCCAAGAAGGCCAATGGTCTCCTGGGGTGCATTAAGAAGAGTGTGGTCAGCAGGTCAAAGGAGGTTCTCCCTCTCTGTTCTGCCCTGGTGAGACCAGAGCTGGAGTACTGGGGCCAGTTCTGGGTTCCCCAGTTTGAGAGAAATGGGGAACTGCTGGAGAGAGTCCAACACACTGCAATGAGGATGATGAAGGGCCTGGAACATCTGTCTGACGAGGAGAGGCTGGGAGCCCTGGAGCAGCTGAGCAGCCTGAGAGGGGATCTAATCCGCCCCAAACCGATCCCAGTCCTCCAGGTGTGGCTTCACCACTACAGGTTGACCTCACCTCTCTGGTCCTGCTGGCCACACTGTTGCTGATCCAGGCCAGGATGCTGGTGGTCCTCTCGACCAGCTGAACACCCTCTGGCTCCTCTTCGGCTGCCTGTCAGCAGCGCCCCCAGCACCGTCAGCCTCTGTGCAGGGGCAGCCCCCAGCCCTGCTGGGTGTGTGCAGGAGCTGCAGTGCTGCTGTTGAAGGTTTGCTGAGCAGGGTCAGGCTGTGAGAGTGAGACCCAGGGTGAGACCTGGCAGGATCTCCAGTGGTGCTCATCAAGCCAAAAGGAGCCTTGTAGAAGGGCCTGTGTCAGGCAGGGCTGTTTGTGCCTGAGCTCAGTGGTGCTTTAGCAGGCTGCAGCTGAGTGTTGATCACTGTCTTGTTTTGCAGATTATTGCCTGGGAGCTGAGGCTTCTTCCCCCTGTGCAGACACCCAAGAGTGTGGAGTGATGGAGCAGGGGGGAGCGCAAGGAGCTGCCCTGGCTGCAGGCAAAGCTCTGCAGCACCTCAGAAGCCCTGGCTCTGAGTCTCTCCTTTCCTTTGCTGCCTGCTTGGTCTGTCACTTTTCTTGCTGACTGGGAAGATCTCCTCGTGACTGGCAGAGTGGTTGCTGATCACTGCCTGGCAGTGAGCTGTGTGAATGGCAGATGCAGCCCTGGGAGATGATTTTTCCCCACTGATTTTGGTACCCAACCCTTACAAGTTGTGTTGGTGTTTTCCTTGGGTGGCTGAAGTCTCTCAGGGGAGGGGGGGGGGGGGGGGGGGGGGGGGGGGGGGGTTGGGGTTGGGTTTCCAACATAGAGGCATTTCCAGGCAGATGGTGAGAGCTCAGCTCAGGAAGCAGAGCAGTGAGTTGTGACCTGCCTCTCTCTCCGGTGCCTCCTCAGTCCTCATCTTGCAGCCACGTGAAGCTGCCTGGAAGATTTTTCTAGCTCTGGAGTCCTTAAGTGTTTCAAGATCCATAAGCTGGATTAAGGGTGAAAAAAAAAACCCCAAGCTCAGTGGCCAGAGAGAGGACAGTGACTGTTCCTGTGCAGCTTCCCAGCTTGTCCTTCCCTCGCAGAGTCTCAGCAGCTGCTGCTCACGGTGAGCTGAGCTCCTGCTCCTTCTTCCTGCACTCCCGGTGGGCAGAGATCCTTCCTCTTGCAGTCTTTCAGTCACACTTCCAGGAGCCTTCACTCCCCCTCACCACCTCTGTGGACATTTCTGAATCCACAGCAAGAAGAGCATCTTCCACACTGCACAGGTTCTGCTCCCCAGGTGGATCCAAAGCCCTTCTTGACCTCCTGGTTGTGATTAGGTTTTCCTCCTGCGCACGGCGGTGCTTGCCTGGTGCCGACCCTTTGCCTTTGAAGAATCTGGGCTCTCCTGGCAGATATTTTTAACACCCAGGGAATTGCCATCCTCAGAGCTGTCAGGGGAGGGCCTGAGGTTGAGCTGCAGTGAGAGGAATTGTTAGAGAGAAGAACAGGCTGCAGAGGTCACCACGATCCTGGGTCGCCTCAAAGGGCAGCCTGAAAAGGCTTTCTCGGTGTGTGGACCAAGGTGAGCCTCAGCAGCCGAGTCCCATCCCCTGCCCACTGCAGGAGCTCTCCTGATGGCTGGGAGCCCCAGGGAGGGGTGCAGGCAGGCCCTGCTTGCCTCCTGGTTTCCCAAACTCGTAGGGTTACATAACCAAATTTTCATTCTTTAGCTAAAAATAAAAAATGGAGCAGAAAAGCTATTTTTAGCTTGCTTAATGAGGGCATCTCTGCTTTTATTGCATCTCTGCTGAGGCATTTCCATAGGAGGGCTGAGGAAGGGCTGGAGGGGGGGGTTGTTGTTGTTATTGTATGTATGTTTTCAGCCTGGACATTCAATCCCTGCTGTTCCTGCAGTGTTGTCACCAGCAAGCAGAGTTTGGCCTGCTCTGAGGGAGGGTTTTCTGTCCAAGTGCATCCTTAGCCGAGAGGGGAAGGAGAGAAACGCTGAGAGCCTCCTGCTGGGGTTAAATTCACCAGGCAGGCAGAGGCTTCCTTCTGCTCCCAGGCACTCTGCAGGCCCCAGGTGCGAGTCCTCTCTGCTGTCCTTCACTGAATGGTCAGCAAGGTTCAACATCCTCCTTTGGCAACCCTTGCAAGACAAGAAGGGTGTCAGAACTGCCTCCAGTTCTGGTGTCCCCAGCAGAAGTTGTTGGAGTGAGGCCAGAGGAGGCTACAAAGATGATCCAAGGGCTGGATCTGCTCTGAGGACAGGCTGAGGGAGCTGGAGGGGTTCAACCTGGAGAGGAGAGGGCTCCGGGGGGACCTCAGAGCTACCTGCCAACGCCTGAAGGGATCCTGCAGGAAGGCTGCAGAGGAACTTCTGCTGAGGATGTCTGAGAGAGGCCAAGGGGGAATGGTTTGGAGCTGAGGGAGAGCAGGGTTAGAGTGGAGCTGAGGGAGAAGCCCTTCATTGTGAGGCTGGTGAGAGCCTGGCACAGGCTGCCCAGGGAGGCTGTGGCTGCCTCCTTGCTGAGGGTGTTGAAGGCCAGGCTGGGTGAGGCCTTGAGCAGCTGAGCCTAGCTGAGAGCTGCCCCTGCTCCTGGCAGGGATGTTGGAGGAGATGAGCTCTGAGGTCCCTTCCAGGGATCCCTGCTGGGGCTGTGCCTCGCAGGGTGCCAGGGGAGCTGTTTGGTTCCAGAGGGCTTTGGTTGGTGCTGCAGCTCCGCTTGGCTCCCTGCCCGGCGATGGAGCAGCGCTGAGGAATTGTCCCTATTTTAAGGCTCTGCTTGTGCTGTATCCTGTTTTCACTTGCTGCTCAGTTGTGACTGCTGAGGTTTAAACAGTAAACCTTTGTTCCCCAGAAATAGCAGAGTGTTTCCAAACACCAGTGGCAGCCTCTGCTCCGGGGGTTGGTCTTTGTGCTTTATTTCTTTATGCAAATCCCCTCCCCAGGTGTGTCCTTACCATTCTTTGCCCTCCAACCCCAAACCAGAGTCCTGGAATCACAGGGCAAAACTTCACAGTTGGGTTGCAAGGGACCTTCAAGATCCCTTGAAGGAGGAGGATCCTTCCTTCAAGGAGGAAGTTCTTTACAGTGAGGGTGGTGAGACACTGGCACAGGTTGCCCAGGGAGGTTGTGGATGCTTCCTCCCTGGAGGTGTTTAAGGCCAGGCTGGATGAGGCCTTGAGCAACCTGCTGTAGTGGGAGGTGTCCCTGCCTATGGCAGGGGGTTGGAGCTGGATGATCCTTGAGGTCCCTTCCAACCTAAACCATTCTCTGATTCTATGATCATCCAGTTCCAACACTCTGCTCGAGGAGGTTGCTCCAGGTCCCATCCAACCTGGCTTTGAACCGGGCTTGGAGCCTCCACAGCCTCTCTGGACAACCTCTTCCAGTGCCTCAGCACCCTCCAGGGGAAGAGTTTTCCTCATGTCTCATCCCAGTCCATCTTCTTCCAGTCTGAAGCCATCACCCCTGCTTCTGTCACTGCAGGGCTTTGTACAAAGTCCCTCTCCAGCTCTCCTGTAGCCCCCTTCAGATACTTGCAGGCTGCTCTGAGGTCTCCCCAAGCACATCAAACAGTTCAGATGATGTTTTGTGGAGCGGTTAAGTTCCTCTCCCTCTTTCTCTGGCAGAGTTAAACATTGTGGTTTGTTCTCTGGGGGGTTCACAAGACAAAGGATTTGTGGTTTGGGGTGTAACAGGGATTTGGGGGGGTTGGGGGAGAGCTCTTTTCACTTTCACATGAATTCTAGAAGACACCTGGGGGTGCAGGGCTGAGCCTGGCTGCAGTTTTTATGTCTCCGTTTCCTCGCCGCTTTATAGCTGAGGCAATCTGGGGAGTTGGTTGCAGCTCCTGAAGGAGAATCTAATGGTGCCTTGGAATTTGTAGATGACTCATAACAGGACAAAACAATCCAGTTAAGTGATTTGAGGTCTTAAATAATCTCTTCAACAGGAAGGTGAAGAAAACATCATGAACTCATGAGTAATAATTGGCTCTCTTGGAGTGCTGAGAGTGCAGCGATGGCTCCTTGGCAGGGACTCAGCTGATTCCTGCTTAAGCTTTGCTGATCAATGCCCTGCTCAGCTCCCAGGGGTGAAACCTGCCTGGGCTGAAAGGCTGCTGGCAGAGCAGTCTGACAGTCACCAGTTGGGAGAAGTTTGTCTGGAGCTGCTCAGGGGTAGTGACGCTTTGCACTCCAGCTGCAGGGCTGGGGCTGATGCTTTGGGCTTTGCTTTTCCTCCCCTGCTCTCCTCATCAGTGCAGGACTCAGCTGGGTGGCCCAGATGGGTTTGTGATGAGGAAGAGCCTGCCTCAGGCTGTGCTCTGTGCCCTGGCAGATCTCTGCTAGCTGCAGAAGTGAAATGGTTTTAGAGTGCCCAGGCTCAGGCAGTAGGAGCAGCTTCCTCAGAGGGCTCCTGTGGTGCTGGGAGCTGAGAAATGAGGTGCTGGAGGAAGTTCTGCTTCTCAAAGCACAGAATCCTCTGGGACTGCATTTGGTGGAGTCTTTGAGGCAGCTGCAGGGGACCCATGCAGGTGTTCAATGGATGCAAACCCTTCAGAGAGCTCAGGGCTGCACTGGTGAGCATCTGGGGGTGCAGGCTGTGGAGTGCCAGCAGGTTAGTGAGGGTCACAACCTCCTCTGCCTCAGCTGCACAGCACTTCTCATTCCTCTGAGGGTGCAAACCCCTCCTCCTGACTCCCAGTTTGCTTTTCCATGGCACCTGGGGAGAGCTGCTGCTTCAAGCTCTGCCTTCATGGATAGAGGAGGGGAGGATTCTGCTTCCCCTTGGCTCCGTGGGGATCCCAGTTGGGAGCTGGTGTGAGATGGGATGCTCAGGCTGCAGCAGACTCCCTTTGGCTGTGGTCTCTGAAAGCCTGCAGGGCTGTGTGCTGCATGGGGCAGAGCAGAGCAGAGCTGTGGGAGCATCTCCCCTGCTGTCAGTTTCAGGTCTGGGGGAAAATGTGGGTGCTGGAGAGTGTTGGGAAGCCTTCACCCCTTGGGCAGGGCGTTTGGTAGTGCCTCCAGTCCGCAGCTCTGCTGGGAGGGAAGGCTTGGGCTGAAGTGTTGCAGCAGAAGCAAAGCTGCTGCTCTGTTGGGGCTGCTGAGACATTGCCACGGGTCCTGCCCTGCAGGGGGGGGAAAAAGAGGCAGAAATCAGTTTCCTTTTTCTTGACTCAGTGACTGCTCCTGGTTGCCCTGCAGAGTTTGTGATGGTGGAACAGACACTTGGCAGTAACTGAAGTGCAGTTGAGGTGGTGGCAGAGGCTGCAGTGGTGGAGCAGTTGGTGGGACGTGGGTTCAGAGCCAGCTCACAGCACAGGGGTCGCTGGCAGCCTTCACCTGGTTTGCAGCAGCACCTTGGCTGGGCAGCTCTGTGCTCTGCAGGGTCACTGCTCTGGGTCCTGCCAGCATGGGGAGGCCAAAGGCGATGGGCAGAGGCACAAGGGAGACTTCTGCTCCCCTTGTCCACACTTAGCCCTGCTCCACCGGTGGTAAAATCTTCACTTGGATGAGAACAAACCCACTCAAGTTCATGAAAAAGAAACCCACTGCAAACCATTTTGCTCCAGAGCTGCTGCTGGAATATTTCTAAGTCCCAGGTGGCCCAGCAGAGCAGCTGCTATCACTGTGGATTAGACCTTTCCTCTAAACTTCAGCCTTCATTTCCTTTAGCAGCCTTCCTGGGAGGAACAGCTGTGCCTTTGGATCCACTGCTGCTCTTGGAGCAGTACCTGAGCCTGCAGGAAATCAGCTCCTTCAGCAATCTGGCTCCATGGCATTTCTCCTGCTCCTGCCAGCCTGGCCAAGGGAGCTGAGCTGCAGAGGGGTTAGCAGCGAGCGAGGGTTTTGCTGTTTGTTGGAGTTGGAAATGGGGGGGCAGGGGCAGAACTTTGAAGCTTCAAATTCCAAAGCAGGCTTGAGAATGTTAACAGCAAAAAGGTAGAGCAAGGGGGAGGGAGCAGCCAGGCTCTTGTGATGGTCAGAGCAGTTAGCAGGAAGACTTGCAGAGGGGTGGCTGGTGGGAGCTGGGTGGGTTGGAGCCAGCAGCTCTGGGTGCAGGGCTGTGAATCACTGCAGTGCTGTTCCCTTCTCTGCCTGCTCTAAGTCTGTTTGCTTTTCTTATCAACACGAGGATTGTGGATGGGAAGAGATCTCCCTTTGAAGAAAACACTTCCTCTGGGATTGCACTAAGGAGCTGGACTTGTCTTGAGGGTTTGTTTGACTTGGTGTTTGATTTGGGGCTGGAGAAGGAAGCCAGAGCAGCAGTTTGGGAGGTTTGCTGCCTTCTGCTTGCTTACTTGCACGTTTGGCCTGGAAAGTTTCTCACTGCCCTGCCTGTGCAAGCTGCAGAGTCAGGTTCTGAGGGTAAGGGGCACTTGGGCTCCACTCTCTGGTTCTGACTTCTCTGCAGAGGTGCCCAAAACAGCCATCCAAGGGCCCTGTGCTGGGACAAACCTCTACTGAGAGCTGAGCTGTGAGTTCATTCCTGGGGAGAGAGCAGAGAATAGCAGTGACCTGTGCCTCCATCTCCAAGAAGGACATTGAGGGGCTGGAGAAGAGTCTGGAGGGGGAGCAGCTGAAGGAGATGGGGGTGTTGAGCCTGGAGAAGAGGAGGCAGAGGGGCCCAGGGCAGTGGTAGAGTTCCCATCCCTGGAGATGTGTTGCTGAGTGCTGTGGGTTGGCAGTGCACTGAGGTGGTGCTGGCTTAAGGCTTGGCCCCTGTGGTCTTAAAGAGCTTTTCCAGCCTCAGTGAGTTTTTTGTCTCTGTGATTCTCTTCTGAGGATGCCAAATCAAGGCCAGGCTGGTGCAGAGCTCCAGTCTGTGCTTCCCTGTGGCCAGTCCTGGCTCTTGCCTACTTCAGGAGGAAACTTTCCTGGGCAATTTCAGACCTATCCAAGCAGGAAACTTTGAACTGCTTTGAACCCCAGGATTTACCTCTTATGCAGCCTCTAAAACTTGGAGTTAATCCTTTAAACAGAATCTAATTTCCAATTAAGCTTCAACAGCACATTTCTGCTGTTAATCTCCACTTGTTTTGCTGCTTATGGAGCCCAAGGTGCTGAAAGCTGACTGAGGGTGAGAGCTGACATGGAGAGGAGAGCCTGGTGTGGAGTCTGCCGGGCAGCCAGAGAGCAGCTCTCAGGAGATCTTACTCCCTGCAGCCCTCAGATCCCTGGAGGAGGTTTGTCAGGGGCCACTCCACCCTTGCATGATCAACTCCTGCTCTGTTAAAGAGGACCTTTGGAAAGAAGCAGTTGAGAGGCAGCTCTGGCTCTTGGTGACTTCGTTCCAGGTTCCCATTTGCTGCCTGTTGGCAGTTCCAGGACTGTTCCTGAGGTTAGGATTTACCCAGAGTTTTATTTTTGAGGTAAGAACTCAGAGAAATGTTGAGTTGGAGCAAAGGCTTCCTTTGGTTGCCACCTGAGTGCTTTGGAACTTTGGGAAGGCTGGAGGAGGACTGGAGGTGCTTTCAGTGAGGTGTTTCTTGGGGGTTTATGGTGGAAGTTGAATCTCTCCCTGCAGACGCAGCTTTGTGTGCAGCACAAAACCCAGGTGGAGAAACTGAGGGGTTCAGATGGAATCCTGGAGTGGCTCAGGTTGGAAGGGAGCTCAGAGATCCCCACCGTGGGCAGGGACAGCTCTCAGCTAGGCTCAGCTGCTCAAGGCCTCATCCAGCCTGGTCTTCAACACCCTCAGCAAGGAGGCAGCCACAGCCTCCCTGGGCAGCCTGTGCCAGACTCTCACCAGCCTCACACTGAAGAAGTTCTTCTCAAAGAGGGAGATTGAGAATGGAGAAGTGAGGGTGGGGAGAGCCTGGCCCAGGCTGCCCAGAGAGGTGGGAGCTGCTCCATGCCTGGCACCATCCCAGGTCAGGCTGTGTGGGGCTGTGAGCAGCCTG
The DNA here is from genome assembly GCA_013400475.1 of Tricholaema leucomelas. Classification (NCBI taxonomy): domain Eukaryota; kingdom Metazoa; phylum Chordata; class Aves; order Piciformes; family Lybiidae; genus Tricholaema lacrymosa; species Tricholaema leucomelas. Next base: position 119,610 of record WAAF01000698.1, on the reverse strand, counting down.
CTCTGGCTGGGCTTGGACTGGATGAGCATTCAGGGTCCTTCATCCCACGACAGCAGCTCTGACATCACAGGGGTTAAACTGCTGCTGCTCAGCTGAAGGGCTGGGGACCAGGCAGGCCTGGCCTGCTCTGCTCATGCTTGATCTGCACAGATTACAAGTGGCAGTTGTTGATGGTCTCCAATAAAGCTCCAGAGTCTGGGGGCCACTCAGTGCAGGAGGCAGGAGGCTGCTGAGAGGAGCAGGCGCAGCTCCCCAGGCCGCCCTGGCTGGATGATGGATGTTAGATGATAGCAGAGCAAGCAGGCAGGTTGCTGACTTTCTGGCACAGGTCTCCAGGAGTCTTTCTGGGAGGTGATGCTGCCGAAGTTAATGATGGAGCACAGGCCCTGGCCAGGCTGCAAGCCTTGGATCTCTGCTGCGTCCTCATTCCCAACTCTTAAGTGCACAACTGGTCAGGACCCCTCTGCTACAGCCTGCTCTGGGGCAGGGATCTGTTGGGGAAGGCCAAAATGTTCAAGTAAGATCAAGCAGCTTCCCTCATGCCTCCCTGCTTGCCTGCTAGCAGCTTCCTCAGAGGAAGGCAGCACCTGCTGGAGCAGCTCCTGCCAGGCTTGGCAGCAGTGCCCAGCAAGCCTTTTGGTAACAGAGCTGTGGGCAGGGGCAGGCAAGTCCTGGGGCTCTGCTTTTGGGGGGGCTGTGACATTCCAGGGTCCCTGCTGCCTTGTGTCAGAGCTGTGCTGCAGCTGTGTCAGGAGGCTGTGAATGAAGCTGGAGCAGCTTTGTCGCTGTACACAGGGCAGCAGCTTAGCAACCACCCTGCTGCCAGGCCAGGAGCTGAGCACTGAGGCTTCAGACAGTTGTGTGCTGCCAGGCTGGGAATGTTTGTTGCATTTCAGTCTGCAGGAGCAATCAGGTGGCACCCACTGAGGAACCAGGGCCAGAGTGGAACCTGCAAGCTCAGTTCTCTGGTTTCTGGAGTCCCTGGCAGCAGGGTGGTTGTGTTCAGCTGATTGCCAATGCTGCTTTATCCCTGTGGCATGGGGCTTTGGGGGACAGTCTGCTGTGACAGGCAGGTGGCTCAATGGGAGCCTTGCAGGGTGGAAGGAGAAGTTCTGTTTAGTGTTGATGTTGGAAAAAGGTCCTCAGCAAAAGGACTGTGTGCAGATCTGGAGCCCCCAACACAAGCAGGACATGGAACTGCTGGAGCCACCCCAGAGGAGAGCCACAAAGATGTTCAGAGGGCTGCAGCAGCTCTGCTCTGAGGACAGGCTGAGAGAGTTGGGGCTCTGCAGCCTGGAGAAGAGAAGGCTTCGAGGAGACCTTAGAGTGGCTTTGCAGTATCTGAAGGGAGCCTACAGGAAGGCTGGGGAGGGACTATTGACAAGGCCTGGGAATGTCAGGACGAGGGGGAATGGGTTTGAACTGGAGGAGGGGAGATTTAGACTGGATGTTAGGAGGAAGTTCTTTCCAGTGAGGGTGGTGAGACACTGGCACAGGTTGCCCAGGGAGGTTGTGGAGCACAGAAGCACCCAATGTGATCAAAGATCACATTGGGTGCTTCTGTGCTCCACAACCTCCCTGAAGGTGTTTAAGGCCAGGCTGGATGAGGCCTTGAGCAACCTGCTCTAGTGGGAGGTGTCCCTGCCTATGGCAGGGGGTTGGAGCTGGATGATCCTTGAGGTCTCTTCCAACCTAAACCATTCTATGATTCTATGAAAAGGGTTCTTTGCTGCTGGTTGTGCTTTGGGTGGCCTCTATGTCTTTGCTCTTCCTTCAAGGCATCCAGAAGGAAAGCAGAAAGCATCCAAGTGTGAGGTGCTGCCAGCTTGCTGCACCTCCTCTAGTACCTTGGCTGCTGAGGGGTTGGATGCCCTCCAGGACTTTTCCTTCCATCACACATGCAGAGCTGGCAAACAGCCCTCCCCTGGGGCATGTGTGATGGCCTTCATGGAAGGTTGATGTTGGGTTCGTGCTCTTGATAGGTGAAAGAGCTGAGAAGTGAAAGAGCTGAGAAGTAAAGGAGCTGCCCTGACCTCTCTTCTCTCCTTCTCTTCCAGTTACAGCTGCAGAAAACCCAATACCTGCAACTGGGCCAGAGCCGTGGCCAGTACTATGGTGGCTCACTGCCAAACGTCAACCAGATTGGGAACAGTGCCATGGATCTCCCCTTCCAGGTGAGTTTTCCCCAGGGCATTGCTTGGTGAATGCTTCCTGTTGGTGAATGCTGTGCCTGGATGCTGATTTTCCCCTCCCAGGAGGCCATCAAGCAGCTGCTGGTTGAGAGTGGAGCACCACGGCCTGAGAGCTGAGAGCTTTTGCTCTTTTGGAATGGAGAACAGGTCTGTGGGGGCTGCTGCTGGAGTGTTTGAGCCTCTCCTGCCCCTGCCTGGGAGGCTTTTGTCTGTGCAGGGCTGATGCAGTTTGAGGTAGTGAAGGTTAGTGGTGGTGGAGGAAGTCTTCTGCTGCAGGCTCAGGGCAGGAGGCAGAAGGCAGAGAGTGAAAGGGGGTGTGGAAGGAGGTGGCCCATGGTGGTGGGCATCACAGCCAGGCAGGGGCTGCTTCTAGTGAGCATGGTTTGGGCAGAGAGGGCAGGGTGAGGGGGTGGATGCTGCTGGGTTGGGGTGCTCCACACGCTGGACATCTCTGCACTGTTGCTGCTGCAGCAGTGGCACAGTCAGAGCTGGGGACAAGGAGGTTTGGCACTTTGTGGTTTTCTGATGGAGGCTTAATTAATGAATCTGGAGAAACTGCTGCTGCCATCCCATAACCAGGCCTTCTGAAAGGTGAACCAAGGGCTGGAGCAGCTCTGCTGTGAGGACAGGCTGAAGGAGCTGGGTTGTTCAGCCTGGAGAGGAGAAGGCTCCAGGAGGACCTCAGACCTGCCTGCCAGTGCCTGAAGGGATCCTGCAGGGAGGCTGCAGAGAGACTTTTGCTGAGGGGGTCTGAGCCAGCCCAAGGGGGAATGGTTTGGAGCTGAGGCAGAGCAGGGTGAGAGTGGAGCTGAAGGAGAAGTTGTGCAGTGTCAGGGTGGTGAGTCAGAGATGAGTGCTTCCCAGCTTGGATATTAGGGTTGGGGGGGACCTTCTGGTGGCCTTTCAGTGCTTGACAGGGCCTGTCAGAAAGCTGGGGACAGGTTTGAGCAGGGGCTGTTGTGACAGGATGGGAGGGGATGGTTTGAAACTGAAAGAGGGACACTGAAGTTGGAGAGAAGGAAGAAATGTTTGACCCTGTGGGTGATGAGAGCCTGGCCCAGGCTGCCCAGAGAGGTGGAAGCTGCCCCATGCCTGGCACCATCCCGAGGTTGTTTGAGGCTGTGGGCAACTTGCTGTAGTTGCAGGTGGGGTTGGACTGAATGAGCTTTGAAGGTCTTTCCCTACCCAAGCTCTCTCTGGTTCCATGACTGTCAGCTAAAGCAGGGTGAAAGTGGAACGTGGCTGGAGGAGGCCCAGGAGGATGCTCAGAGGGCTGGAGCTGCTCTGCTGTGGGGAGAGGCTGAGGCAGTTGGGGCTGCTCAGGCTGGAGAGGAGAAGTCTCTGAGGTGACCTTCTTGTGGCCTTGCAGTATCTGAAGGGGGCTACAAAAAGCTGGGGAGGGACTTTTGAGGCTGTCAGGGAGTGCCAGGACTGGGGGGAATGGAACAGAGCTGGAGGTGGGGAGAGTCAGCCTGGATGTTAGGAAGAAGTTGTTGTGCATGAGAGTGGTGAGAGCCTGGAATGAGTTGCCCAGGGAGGTGGTGGAAGCTTCACCCCTGGAGGTGCTTCAGGCCGGGCTGGCTGAGGCTGTGGGCAGCCTGCTCTAGTGTGAGGTGTCTCTGGGCATGGCAGGGGGGGTTGGCACTGGCTGCTCCTTGTGGTCCCTTCCAAGCCTGACTGATTCTAGGATTCTGTGAGAGGACCCCAGGGTGGCTGAGTGCTGAGGTGGAGCCTGTCTGGTTGTGTCTGGCCGGAGCCCTGGTGTCTGAGAATCTTGGTTCTTTGCATTTGCAGCACAACGGAGCTCTGGCAGAAGCCCTGGGAGCGGTTCCTGTCTCTTTGGTAAACAAGCCCTAGGTCTGTGCGGATACGTACTGGGGTGTGCCCTGCCCAGCTCCATACGTATCGCACACACTGACCCCTGCCGTGCTCGCTCAGGGCCTGCCTCACCTCCCCAGCTCCACAGGAGCCTGCTCTGGCCATCAGTCCCGACGGATCGATTCCCTCTGTTGCCATTGCATCCCGGCCTGGAACATGCATCACAACCCCCTGCAGGGGCTGCTGCCTTCTGCCAGCTGATGGACCCCCGGGGGGAGCCTGCCCTGGCACTGCCCTGGCACTGCCCTGGCCATCCGAGCATGTGCACCCAGCCTGCATGCTGAGCTCCACTGGGCAGGGCAGAATGACTCCCCAGACGTTGCTTGGCACCAGGAGGCACCCAGATGTCACTGGTCAGCAGGTGCCACTCCTCTCTTCCCCCTCATCCTCCTCACTCCTGTCTCTCTGAAGGTGTTGCCCTGCTGGAGGTCCCAGCAGGGCTGCTGCTGCCCCACGGCCCTGAGCCTTTTCCTCCCTGGCTGTGTTCAGCTGTTGGGTTTGTGGAGGTTTGGTTCTGAGCTCAGACCCTTGGGTGTCTCTCAAGGAAGCCAAAGGGTTCCTCCTTCACTTCCCAGTGGCAGGATGCTCAGCCCTCTCCTTTGGCACCCGGCACAGCTCTCACTGCCTCGTCCCCTCTTACTGCAGCACACTGCCTGCAGGCCAGAGATGGCTGCTGCGGGGAGCCAGAGCTGCTGGAGCTGGCAGCCCTTTTCCCAGGGACTTGCATCCTCTCCTCATGGCCCTGAGCAGGTCAGCCAGGGATCCACCTGGGATCTGTGTTCCTGGAAAGCCAGGGAACAGCACTGCCCAGACTTGGCTCCCTGTGAATCGCAGCCCTGTGGCAGGCCTGGGCCATGTTTGCTGCTGTGCTCACTTTAGATCTTTGCTGTGTTTTTTTTCACTGTGGAAGCTGTGCCAAAAGCAGGAGAAAACTCAAACTGAACTATTTTGGTGTTCTGCTTTTTCTCTGTATACTCAAATTTGTTGGCTTCCTTCTGCTCTCCAGGTGAGGTCTGCTCTGTGTGCCTCAGACCTACCTCTCCTCTTTTAGCAGCCCTGTGGCTGAGAGACCACTGGCATAGGAAATTGCTTTTCCTGTTGACCTTCCAAGCACGCATGGAGCTGCCAATTTTGCTGCCTTTTGGGGTGGGATTGATGCAACAACAGGACAAGGAAGAGTTCTGAGACCTTCTGTTGCTGTTTTGCTGTGCTGAAGGTCCCCAGCCCTGCGTGGTGCCAGTTAGGTAGAGCTAAAGCTGCTGGGCAGTGTTCAGAGCAGAGATTGAACCAACATCTGTTAAGTAAAATCACTTTGGGCTGAGGGGAGGGCTCTGAGCCTCCTTGTGAAGGGACAAAAGCAAACCAGCATGAGCTCAGTGGCTGGGAGAGGCCAGTGAGAAGTCCCTGGGCTCTCCTGCTAGTCCCATGTTGACTTCAGCAATATTCTGCTGCACAGAAAGTGTTGGCCCTGAAAGAGGAAAATAAACAGCAGAGCCACTTTGCATCCACTGATACTAACAAAGCTTTGCTGTGCTCAGAGGGAGGGGAGGCTGCTGCCTGCTGAAGGGAGAAAAAAAGAGTTTGGAGCTCTTTAAGGAGTTCCTGCAAACAAACTCTCTCAAAATAACTGCAAAACTTCTCAGGAAGAGGAATTTAGAGCGGCCCAGGCTGGACACTTGCAAAGCAAAGCTGCAATTCAAAGCTTCCTGCTGAAGCCAGATGGTTCTGTGGCTTGGCAGCCAGGACAGAGCCTTTGCCACGTGCAGCACCTGAATGGAGGAGGAAATTTTGGATTTCCAAACAGATGGTGTTGAGGGACTCAGCAAAGCTGTTCACATTGGCGAGGAGTGCAGGAGTGGGGAGCTTGTTTCCCCCCCAGAGACCCATCCATTGCTGGGGAAGCATGAGCAGGGCTCCACCATTCAGCACTTCCTCTCCCCCCTGCTCAGTCCCCACCTCCCCCCGCAGGTATGCAAGGGAAAGGCCTGGGACAGCGCAGGAGTTCTCCAGCTCAGCCTGGGAATTCGTTTGCTCTGTCCTGTCTCTGCCATCCTCATTCTCTGAACTCCCTTCCTGACAGCAATAAATAGCTCAGGATGCTGCTGCTGCTGCTAAGACTGGAGGTGGAATCGGCCCACCTGGGGCTGCTGCAGGAGCAGAGGGAAGGGCAGATCTGGCCAGGAGCAGGGGGCCTGGCACTGCTGGGCTGAGGGAGGAAACTGCTTTGCTTGTTTTGTCTTGGAGTTCTCTCAGTGCCCCCTTCAAAACAGCTCTGCTGAAGGGCAGCTCTGAGGGCAGGTGGTGTGGTTTGGGTGGGTGTTAGGCTCCCTGTGCATCTCCTTCCTGCATCTCCTGCCCTCGTAGGTGTCAGCATGTTCCTCTGGATGCATGCTGCATGCTGCACCGAGGGGATGCCCAGGCAGGGGCTGGCAGGCTCCCTGCTCACCCAGGGGTGGTGGGGTGGAGATGCAAAGGTTGGAGAGCAGGGCTGATCTCTGAGGGCAGGGCTGGCACGGGCTGCCTCTGCTTCTCCTTAGGCAGAGCCTCAGGAATTGCTCTCCACAGGGCGGAGGAAGGATGGAGCTGGCTCCGCTCATCCATGTCCGAGTTGAGCTTCATTCCTTAGAGCCCCACAGCCTGGCACACACCGTGAGTGGGTTCTGGGCAGACTGCTCTCACCTTTCCCTGCTCCTGACTTGGTTGTCTCTCTCAGACTCCCTTTCAGTCATCGGGGCTGGACACGAGCAGGACCACTCGGCACCATGGGCTGGTGGACAGAGTGTACCGGGACAGGAACCGCCTGGGCTCGCCGCACCGCCGCCCGCTCTCCGTCGACAAGCACGGCAGGCAGATATCCTTTGGGCCCTGGGCTGACACAGTGGGGACAGAGCACAGCTCCCTTCCCTCTCCCCTCCTCCCCTGCCACTCCAGCTGCTTCTCATCTTGGTGAATCGTGCAATGGTTTGGGTTGGAAAGGCCTCCAGGATCATCCAGGCCGAGCAGCAACCCAACCCCACCATGGGCACCAAACTGTGGCCCCAGGTGCCTTGGCCGCAGGTTTCTTGAACACTTCCAGGGAAGGAGACTTCACCACTGACCTGGGCAGCCTGTGCCAGTGCCTGACCACTCCTGCAGTGAAGAAATTTCTCTTGATACCCAACCTGACCCTTCCCTGGCCATTTCTGTCAGTTGATACCAGGGGGAAGAGCTCCATGTCCCCTGCTGCCTCTGAGCTGTGCTCCAGTTGCTGGGCAGCTGCTGTTGTGTAGAGCTTCCTTCTCTCCCCTCAGATGGTGATGCTGTGGAGCTGGGAGGGGCTGAGATCCTTGGACAGAAAAGGCAAACAGCCTTGGTGGAAGCTTCCCTCCAGAGCTGAGTGAAGCCCAAGCAGAAGGCTGCGTTGCAGCTCTGTGTTCATTACAAATTGATTCATCAGCTGAGCCTCTGCCAAGTGCTGTTGGTGACAAGGAATTAGCTGATTAACTCCTGACTGCCTTGAGATGTGCTGTGTTCAGAGTGCCTTGATGGGGCTGGAGGGGAGGTGTGAGTGGAGAGGTGACAGCTCCTGGGGGTAGAGATGGATGCTCACAAAGGGCAAAGGAGGAGGAGAGAGTTGCCCTGACCAGATGGCAGCAATCCAGCTGAAGACTTCAGTGTCCTGTTGAAGTCAGTGTGGTCCCCATGAGGAGTCCTTTCCTTTCTGCTGGGAGCTCAGTGGTGCTGACAGGGTCACTTGAGTTATTCCTTAGGAAAAGATCTCCAACAGCCTCCTCCACTGAGCAAGTGATGTTCTGCCCTTAACCGAGGCCTCACGTGGACAGCTGTCCCTATGGCACTGTGTACCTGTCACCTCCCTCAGACACCAGCTGGAGAAGGTGAGTGGCACAGTGCTGGCACTCAGAGGCTGCTTGCTTGGGCTTGGTGTTGGCCTTTGGGCCTTCCCTGGGACTCCAGCACTTGGGTGTGCAGCAGAGGTCTTTACTGTTCCCCTAGCAGCTGGGCATCCGAGCTGCCATGCCCAGTGCCAGGCCCTCCTGAGCTGAGAAGGGGCCTGGTTTGCTTTTCCTGTGCTCACTCTTTTAGAGGAGCTGCTGCTAAAGCCAGGGCTGCCAACTGAGCTGCTCTGGGGAAGGCAAAGCTGCCCAGGCTCTGCTGGGGAGCCAAAGGTTTGGCAGCACAGAAGTTGCCTGAGTCCTCCCTTGCAGGTGCTGCAGTGGGAAGCACAGAGCTGCCTCTTCTGCCTGTCTTGGAGCTCCCTCCGTGGTCAGCTCTGTTCCCAGGCAGAGGGCAGCTGATCCTGAGGGATGTGCCCTTGGGGGGTTCCCATCTACACCCTGAGCACTTCCTTCCCCCACCAAGCAGGGATGGTTGCTGGTCAGGGCCTGCTCTAGCCACGGGGTGGAGAAGCAGCTTCCAGCTTGGAGCTGGCACGGCTTGGTCATGGCCAGGCTGAGCAGAGCAGAGCCAGCTCTGTTCCGTGGCAGCAGCCAGGGTGCCCTGCAGCAGGGCCAGCTGAGCTCCCTGGCTCTGCAGCTTGGTTGTTTCAGCAGGAGGCTGTGCCCACTCGCTGCCAGCTGTGGCTGTGGGGGGTTGGTGCAGGCTGCTCAGGTTTCTGGAGTTGTTGCCTTTCGGGTTCAGCATTCTTGAGAGCAGCTGGCAATAGAAATTTCCTTTGGTTTCTGCCTCCCTTTCAGGACAAATTCTGACTCTGCCTTGCACCAGAGCACCATGGCACCGGCCCAGCCAGAGTCCTTCACGGGAGGGTCACAGGACATGCAGCAGAAAAGAGGTGAACAAAGCAGCGGCAGTCTTGGTGCATTCCGAGCAGTGCCCTTTAGGAGCCGATGGGCAGCTGCGGAAAGCAGGGAGCAGCCCTGGAGCCCTCCCCTGCAGACAGCCCCTGTCGAGGCTCCGCGGAGCGGCGGCGACGACTTGCGGTGCCCTCTGCTGGCCCCTGCGGGTCCCGGGCCAGGAGCGGCTGCGACAGCTCCCGGAGCCTGCAGGAACCTCCACCCTTAGCTGACCCCAGAGCTGGAGGAAGGTGCAGCTCCCTCCACCCTTAGCTGACCCCACAGATGGAGGAAGTTGCAGCTCCTATCTGGTGTGCAGCATCTTGCAGTTCCTCCTGTGCCTGCAGAGCTGCAGAAGCAGAGAACCACAGAGTGCACTGAGCTGAAGGAACCTTAAAGCTCAGCTGGTCCTGTCCCCTGCAGTCAGCAGGTACCCTCCCAGATCTGAACATTTCTTACTGAATTCCTTTTGCTCTCTGTTGTAGTTTTGTTACTGACTGTCCCTGGGATGGAGGAACCCACCTCTGAGGCAGACAAAACCCTCTCTAAACAGGGATGGGACACTAAAAAGGTGAGGATCCCACGTGGCAGAGTGCAGAGATTTGGTATTTAGGCAAACTCAGGCTCTAAAAGTTGTCAGCCAAAGCAGGCTGCTGGCGGAGGGTAGAGATGAAAAGTTGTGGTTAGCTCCAAAATGACCAAAGGTGAGATCAGAGACCTGAATTGTAGCTGTCTGTGGACGTGTTTGATCCTGGAATATGGAGCACTTTTGAGACAATCAAAGGTGCCAAATATCTTGTAAGGGCTTCAGGAGCTGTGGTGTGGAGCAGAGCAGCTGCTCTGGAAGAAGGGATTCGGTTCGGCAGAAGCTGCCAGTTTCAGCCCACCCTCAGCTTTCATCTCCAGCAGTGTCTCAGCCTTTACAAATCTCTTTCTCTTGCAGACTGGGTCATCGAGACCTAAATCTTGTGAAGTTCCAGGAATCAAGTAAGTTTAGAGCAGTTGTTTCTTCCAGAGCACTGAGCTCTGTTGTGTGGTGAATGTCAGCTTGCCTTGAGCTCCCTGGAGAGCCCTGAGCTGTCCTAACCCTGCAGGAGCTCCCTCGCGCAGTGCCCTGCTGCTGGCTGCTGCCTTTCTCATGGGGGGCATCAGAGAAGAGAGTTTTCTGCCTGTGGCATCTTCCCTGTGTGCAGAGCTGCTCTGAGGAGCTGCAGTCTGAGTTGCCTTTTGTCTTTGTTCCTCTCCCCTGTGCAGCATCTTCCCCTCAGCTGACCAGGAGAACACTACAGCCCTGATCCCTGCCACGCACAACACCGGCGGCTCCCTGCCAGACCTGACTAACATCCACTTCCCTTCCCCTCTCCCGACTCCCTTGGATCCTGAGGAATCCACATTCCCAGCCCTGAGTAGCTCCAACAGCACTGGGAATCTTGCTGCCAACCTGACTCACTTGGGCATCAGCACTGCCAATCAGGGTAAGATGTCAGCCCTCGGGTGGTCAACGTTTGCCTGCTGTGGGTCACTCCTCTTGGCTTGTGGATGGTGTGGTGCTGAGTGGTGCTGCTTGGTCTGCTGTTGGGCTGATAGTTGGGCTTGGTGACTTGATCCCTGCCTCCTTGATTAATGATCTGAACCAGAGGATTGAGTTCAGCATTAGTAAGTTTGCAGATGACACCAAGCTAGGAGCAGCTGTGGAGCTGTTGGAGGGTAGCAGAGCCCTGCAGAGGGACCTGGCCAGGCTGGATGGGTGGGCAGAGGCCAATGGGAGGAGATTGGACAAGGCCAAGTTCAAGGTTCTGCACTTTGGCCACAACAACCCCAAGCAGCACTACAGGCTGGGG